>CM067366.1:31038564-31105180 GCA_034401795.1 Chaetoderma sp. LZ-2023a
AATTCAATTCTCCAATTGCTTTAGTATTGGCAATTTTGGCGGGAAAACGATCCAAGATGGCCGCCAAACAGTTCGTCCGACAATATTGAAAATGGCAAATTTGGAATCAAAAGACCCAAAAACCTATGTGAAACCAAATTCGGCTTCAAATTTCAACAAATTACAAAATTCAAAATGGCCGCCAATCAAGCATAAATTTGCTTGGTCGATGGCTGCCATGGTTTTTGACATATCAATTTCTCTTGAACAAACTGTTATTCCCCTCAGTCCCTAATCATACCAGCCAAATTTCGGCCCAATCCGTTTAACGGTTCTGGAGAAGTCGTTCTTCACGATAACTAGGTCATTCAAGATGGCCACCCAAGTTCTCGGACCATCAAATACCCTTGAAAAACTAGGTTCAACCGATGCCCTAGATGATATTTCATGAGTTTTAAAACAACCTGCCAAGTGGTTTCGGAGTAGAATATTTTAAAATACGTTTCCCGAAATACTACAAAATCCAAAATGGCAGCCGGGCTAATAGGCTAACCAGCGATGTTTGAACAAAATCAGATCTCTATTCCCTAACAATGCTTCCTGAAAAACATAATTGAAATCCAACCAGTGGTTTCCGAGGAGAAAGAATTACACATTTTCAATTGCTTTACTATGGAGGGATTTGGCGGGAAAAACGATCCAAGATGGCCGCCAAACCGTTCGTCCGACAGCATTAAAAATGGCAAATTTGGAATTGGAAGACCCAAAAACCTATGTGAAACCAATTTCGGTTTAAATTTCAACAAATAAAAAAACCGAAAATGGGCGCAAATCATGCTGAATATTGATTGGTCGTTGGTGGCCAGGTTTTTGGACGTATCAATTTCTCTTGATTAATACCCCTCGGTCGGCAAGCATATCAGCCAAATTTCGGCCCAATCCATTCTGCCGTTCTGGGGAAGAAGTCGTTTTTACGAAAACTAGGTCATTCAAGATGGCCACCCAAGCTCTCGGCCAATCAAATTCCTTTGAAGAACCTTGGTTCAAGAGTGGCCCTAGATGATATTTCATGAGTCTTGAATCAATCCGCCATGTAGTTTCGGAGGAGAGGATTTTTAAATACGTTTCCCAAAATACTACAAAATCCAAAATGGCCGCCGGCCTATTAGGCCGACCAGCGTTCTTTGAACAAAATCAGATCTCTATTAGGTAATGATGCTTCCTGCAAAAGTTAATTGAAATCCACTCAGTGGTTTCCGAGGAGAAGGCATTTTAATTTTCCAATTGCTTTACTATGGGGAATTTGGCGGGAAACGAATCCAAGATGGCAGCCAAACCGTTGATCAAACAAATTCGAAAATGCCAGATTTGAATTTCTCGACCCCCAAAACCTGTATATGACCAATTTGGGCTTAAAATTCCATCAAATACAAAATTCAATATTTCCGCCAAATGGCTTGATTGTGATTGGTCCATATGCAAATCCTTGTTTTTCAGGCTATCGACTTCACTTGAACACACTATTACAAGAGTCACTCTCAGATTTTTTCCCCGAGTTTCAACTCATTACCCTCTGGAGAAGATTTTTAAAAACGGGAGAAATTTCCCGGAAATCCAAGATGACCGCCAACCTGTCTAGAAAATCATACCCATTAACACGCAAAATGTTTGTGCTAATAAGGCATTCTTTTCATGCAAAGCTTGAATTTCATCGGCATTTTTGTCTTCGCGCTATTTGCGAACAAATAAAAGCACAGAATAATGAAAATAAAAATAAAAATAAACAGAACGAAAACAATAGGGTGCTAAGCACCAGCTTGGCCCCGTAAATAATAAACAGCATGAAAACAATACGGTGCCAAGCACCAACTTGGCCCCCTAATAATAATAATATATATATATAGCCGCAAGCGCGATGCATCAGGGCCAAGCGGCTAGCATCCCGGTCGCTAAGATGAGAACCTTATCAGAGCCAGCTCTTATAGGTGGCTTAGAGCCTAAATAGCCCTTTAGATTTGATCAAGTTGGATTAATGCTATCAATTGTATTGAATTAGGTGAGAAGGTTACAGTAGGAATCTTCTTTATCCGCCCAATCTACCCATCATTGAATGTGGTTTTGAAAAACAAACAATCGTGTGTCATCAATGGCAGTAAAAATCAGCCCAGCTCTTCTTAAGACGAAGACAATTACATTTTCCAATTGCTTTAGTATTGGCAATTTTGGTGGGCAAACTATCCCAGATAGCCGCCAAGCTGTTCGTCCGACAGTAGTATTGAAAATGCGAAATTTGGAGTCAGAAGATCCAAAAACCTGTGTAAAATCAATTTCGGCTTCAAATTTCAACAAATAAAAAAATTCAAAATGGCCACCAATCATGGTGAATTTTGATTGGTCAATGGCGGCCATGTTTTTTGACATATTAATTTCTCTTGAATAACCTGCCATGCCCCTCAGTCCTTAATCATACCACCCAAAGTTCGGCTCGATCCGTTTATGGGTTCTGGAGAACTCGTTTTCACGAAAACTAATTCATTCAAGATGGCCACCCAAGTTCTCTGCCAATCAAATACGCTTGAACAAACTTGGTTCAACCGATTCCATAGATGATATTGCCGGAGGTTTGAATCAATCCGCCAAGTGCTTTCGGAAGAGACGATTTCAAAATACCTTTCCCGAAATACTACAAAATCCAAAATGGCTGCCAGCCTAATAGGCCGACCGGAGATGTTTGAACAAAATCAAATTTCTATTACCTAACGATGCCTCCTGCAAAATATAATTGAAATCCACCAAGAGGTTTCCGAGGAGAAGGAATTTGAACTTCCCAATTGCTTTACTATTGGGAATTTGGCGGGAAACGAATCCAAGATGGCAGCCAAACTGTCGATCGAACAAATTCGAAAATGCCAGATTTGAATTTCTCGTCACCCAAAACATATGTATGACCAATTTAGGCTTAAAATTCCCTCAAATAAAAAATTCAATATTTCCGCCAGACAGCTTGATTCTGATTGGTCCATACGCAAATCTGTGTTTTAGAGCTATCGAGTTCTGTTAAACAAACCTTTATTAGAACAGCTTATCGATGATTTTCACCAAATTTTAGCTCATTCCCTTCAGTGGTTCTTGAGAAAACGATTTTTTTAAATGCGAGAAACTTTTCAGGAAATCCACGATGGCCGCCAACCTATCAAGAAAATCATAAGTCTGCTCTAATAATGCCCTCTTGGCATGCAAATCTTGAATTTCATCGGCATTTTTGTCTTCACGCTATTTGCGAACAAATAAACGCATGGCATAATAAAAATAAAAATAAAAATAAATAGAACTAAAACAATAGGGTGCCAAGCAATAATATTACTACACAAAAGGTTATTACTTCCGTAAAATTAATATCAATAAATTATAACATGAATTACATGATTAACAGCGGGAATAGATATATGGATTATTCAAGTAATTTCTGTTATACTATCAGCAAATACAAAGCCAGGAGAAGACGTCATTGCATAAATCTGCTAAGTGTGCTACGAGGTGACCTCATGAAAGCAGGACTCGGTATACTCAAGTCAAGAATGGACCTGAGGAAGCTAAGGATTTCGGCTGAGGACAAAAGCAGTGGGCAAAGGTGAAGAAGGACTGATTGCAGCTGTAGGATGTTTCTACTACCACAGCCGCAGAATATAGTAATCATACATACTATCAGACTTAATTTCATAAATTGTATCAATATTATGCAGTATTGTAAAATTAAAAATGATAATTTTCTGCACACGCATGGCAGTACTAACATCACTTCCGACGAGGACCAGTGGATTTGTAGTAAGGCCTTATTAAACAAGTGAAGCAAATATAAC
Source organism: Chaetoderma sp. LZ-2023a (assembly GCA_034401795.1). Taxonomy (NCBI): domain Eukaryota; kingdom Metazoa; phylum Mollusca; class Caudofoveata; order Chaetodermatida; family Chaetodermatidae; genus Chaetoderma; species Chaetoderma sp. LZ-2023a. Next base: position 31,042,404 of record CM067366.1, read on the forward strand.
ATCATTTAATTTACAGGGAAATGATGTGCGCATCGGACACTTAAACATACAACACTTAATGGCCAGTTAAAAATAATAATGGAAAAAGCTGCACAGCAAATTGAAATATTTGGAATAACAAACGCATGTATAAGTAGTGTCGCTACAGATACTTTAATTGTGCTCCTGGGTTATAGTGCCGAGATAAAAGATAGGACAACTAATGAAGGAGGTGTAATAGTCAAAATAATAAAATGGACTTAGATGGCATAGGCAACAACATTAGCCCATTCAAATTAGATCAACAATATTCAACAATTTATCTGTATGATTACCTTGAAGACAGAATACGTTTGCGATAGAATTGTCTGTCTGTCTGTCTGTCTGGCTGTCTGCCATGCTATCTGTCTGTCTGTCTGTCTGTCTGTCAGTCCGTCCGTCCGTCTGTCTGTCCGTCTGCATGTCTGTATGTTTGTCTGTCTGTCTGTCTGTCTGTCTGCCTGCCCCTATGTATGTATGTCTGCCTGCCTGTCTGTCTATCTGTATGTGTGCGTGGGTATGTGTGCGAAACTGCGCAAATGTATGCGTTTGTTCGTGTCTATGTGAGCGTTGTGACGATTGGATTTGTATAACTAGGAATGTAGGTAAAAAGCAAATAAATTATAATAATGCTATTCTTAGTATGATTCATGCATCATTTATATATGTACAGATTGAAGAGATTAAGACGTGTATCACACTATCGCAAATTTATGGAATGTATTTGTTATTTTCACACATTAATTGCCGAACCTTAAGATGGGCATTTTCTATGAAGATACCTGCAATTACATTAACATTACAAAATCTCAGGAAGTTTTGAGGCTAGTATGAAAACATAAGTACCTAAAGATGGACTGGATGTATGTACAAACTATTTAAACACTCATATTAATAGATGAAACTTTAATAACATTATCTGCCGTTGCCCCAGTGAGAGTGTTGATTCAATAGTGGCAATTATATTGAATTGCTATACTATCACGTCATTCATGTATCTCACGATCAAAGCTTCATGTCAAAATTGGCACCATCTGAGAAATCAGACAAAGGACTGTTAGTATATATTCCTCAACATTTCCGCAAATGTAGTTTATATATTCCTAAAACAGCTGAAGAGAATCCCCTTATAAAAACGCAATTCGCCATTTTATTGCGATAGCGTTGGATGACAGCGAGAAAAACGTTCAACTTATGACGTCATATGCCTCATCCGGGAATAGAAATTTAACCCGTTGAAGATTTTCGATCTTACACTTTGATAAAACTTCCTATAAGAATACTGTCCTAAACTGTCCCGCCTTCAGAAGACTATGATGTTGTGATTGCTGCGACAATCTATCTTCTGATGACGCAACTGTTCTGGTTACGGCTCGCCTCTTCACCACGAGAGATGAAGATACTTGTATTAGTAACCGGGCCTATCTGACGGATCAAAAGCTCTCAGGAAAGGTACAGGGTTGCCCTATACTTCTGGAATAATTAACCAAACTCGTGCCTTGAATATATACATGGTGATGATTTTATTCTGACACTAACTGTACACTATACTTATTAAATGATGGTGACGTATACTGTCACAAACTACAAGTTATATCTACTACTTATATCACGATTATATTTTAATATTATTTAATTATTTTGCAACTTGATTACTCCCAACTTATAACTGATATGTTACCAAGACTACGACTAACTTAGTACAGTTCACTAATCAATACGGATAACGACAAAGCCTCGACTGGACTACTCTTAAACTGAGAATACTACATACGTGAATCAACGATGGTAAAAGATTAAAAGATTAATAGACAAAGTGCCTATTATATACGAATTACATTTTCCCAACTTCTATACATATCACGATATATAGATCTATATATATCGTAATACACAGCCCCTGTTTCTTTCATCCTTCTAGGTAGATATAACCACAGCTTGATTGGTCCACACATTCTTGTCCCCCAATCAACATCTGCTTATCTCCTCCTAGAAGCTCGTACCTATTCCTGTTGGTCGTTCCGACCAATCCCTGTTCGCCTATCTCTCGATTTCACTCTGAAACTTAGTTTCTTTTGTTTCTCTGCCACAGAGTCTGACTCGACGCTCATTGATTATGACGTCATCTCGACTAATCAAACTCTGGGCTTCTCTTCTATGGAGACAACTTAAAACGGGGTCAAAGCGGTGTTGGCTGGTTCTGATTTGATGCGATCTGTCAGCTAACTAACAACATTACGGAATGTGTTGTTGTTGCATGCCTCTCTTTGATAGACATATAGTTGATACACAATTTTCGATTGTGTTATTAATTCCTACAGGACGCTACAATGCCTCTGTCCTGTCCCTTGCCTATCGTGGATAAGCCTGTAGGAAACGAACGTTAATAAGCACATGAGCTGTATGATCTCATTGCCAGCTGGTGTTGTTGTACTTGCTTAAGGGAGTCGGAATACCGACCGTCAACAACTAACGTCCGTCTGTTTCCTATAATTTCTCTCGATTCCCATCGATTCGTATCTATTCTTACCACTCTATTATTTACTAAACTAAAGGCCGAAACGACTGCTGAACACTATAAAAGTGTATGCCGATCCCACAGCAACAACTTTTATCATCAACTATTGACAGATTTCACCAACCCAGAACCGCCGTTCCTATTTCATTCTATTCAATTCTTAACTTACTGGATGAAACTATATGTTACAGTTTCAATCTGGTTTCGACTCCATTTCCGCGAAACCGTTCCTCATCAGCACTGGTTGATGTCAACCAATGCAGCTTCCTACTATATATCTAACTGCTATCCATATTCACTCAGTTCATTAGCTCACCTGGTATTTCAAATAATAAATATAAGACGTCCAGTGGGGTCATGACTCCCACAAGACAATCCGATATCTACACCGTGTACCACATATTTAAATAACGAAGATATATATTTCTAATTTGAGCACAGATCTTACAATTATATTTTTGAAAACGTTACGGTCTGTAGATTCATTTTATACACAGTAGTATAGAGGGTCTGGTGATTCCCTTTAAAGCCTCCAAAAATAAGAACAGAAAAACAGCCTTAAATACTCGGGGACGCAAATGTGGAATTCTTTACCGATTAATATTAAGCATTCGCCAACACTTAGATCATTCACATTAAACATACAGACTAAATAATTACTGAATAATACTAATAATAATAATAAAAATAATAATACTAATAATAATGATAATAATAATAATAATAATAATAATAATAATAATAAGAATAATAATAATAATAATACTAATTTGTTCTTCTTTTCATTGCCACATCCACATGTGAGACAAGGGTTATGCCGTCCGCTGATCAAACTCAGATGCCCAGAGATTCTCAGCGGTCTTAGACACGTGCCAGGCTTTCTTTTCAGATATTACGCATCACTATACCGACACGCGAATCATCCGAAATGAGAACACTAATAATGCGAAATATTTCAATGATTGTTTGTTTATGCAATTGATATTCCATTTCCAAAACACAATAATGAAAGCCTATAGCATTGGGCTATGTGTATAAAAAAGCGCAGCGTGAGCGTGGCTAACAGAATAAGGCAAGTCAGTTCCCTTTCTTGTAGGCTACGCACACGTCTGCCTCCCAAACCGAGTCGAGATGCAATCATTATATATATATATATATATATATATATATATATATATAAAACTACAACGATATAGATTTTTAGTTCATAATTAGTCGTTGAAATATTCAAAATATGCCTATGTTTATTTCCTGTATAATGCATATCTGAGCCATTTCGAAACCGGTAAACAGTAACAAAAGTCTTAGACTATTAATAAATCCAATTTGTCAGTAAGAGATACGGCGTCATAAATGAATTACATCATATGCATATTGACGTCACAATCAATTACATTGTGACTGATATATCTAAGTCCATCATGAACGCTTAATAGTCCGTTAGACATCCTGTTGGATAATGCGAAGCCGATTTGACCTGGCGCTGTTGCTGTCATAGTGAGAAGTTGGAAACTCGGATTCGAAACTAAAAGCGATGCTAACTGATACTGATTTGATTATGTAGACGTGTTTGTCCTATATCTGACTGCAGAAGATTCTCTGGGTTCGGAAAAGACGAAGTGTCTTTCACTAATCACAGATTCAACTTAACACTTAATCACAGATTTAACGAATATATTTCATTTAACTGATATAACTGAATGAAGCAAATAAGTCGTATTGCAGACTGTAAAGCAATCTAAACTGTATCTATACAAACTTGGTTTCTATTTATCAATTGATGAACACAAGAATTGCTGATACTAACTAATTTAAATACTGAAACAGACGTGTACAAAGATGTACACTGACTTCAGGATCATCGGATGGCGCAGTGATCTCGAACACTGTCAACAGTGTCTTATATAGTGCAAACGCGTGTTCATAACTATCGTCACACAATAGGTGGAACCGTTCTAACGGGTATATCACAACATCTTGTTGATATTGCACCATACTGACGTCACGATGTTGTGATTCCAAACATAGTTACATGTTATTTTGTCAGCTTGACAGCTCTGCCACGGATTTCTACCTGAATCCATAGGATTCGCTCTTGCATGGTTTGTCTATTTAGGCTTTTGCAACATGACGGTCACAGCCCCACGGAACTTCGTCATCCAATGCTCTCTGACGTAGCACATACTGCGGATCTGGGGAGGGGAAATTCCATAGCCCACGCAGCACTTGAGTCAGCAGCACCTGACAAAGTTCGATCGTACTAGAAAACCAGTCATTTAACCACTGCCTTTATTCAAGCTATTTCTAGTCATAAAGTTCTCAAAATTATCATTTCCTGTTGTACGTTGCCGAACATTGACTACTTAAATAGCTACAATCTTTCCTAATACAATCCCGCATCGAAGCAGTCAATTCTCAGCCGCATTTCATATACAACCACCAATGTGCGTGGCATCAAAATGTATTCAGTAATAACAAAACCAATATTTCATACAGGCCTAACTAACCATGCTTGGATTTCGGATAAATTCCATAACACCATCATGAAATGCGTTTGGCCCTTAGACATATAATAGGTTGCAGCCGTTGTTACGAACTAACACATAGTTTGGTTTGTCGTTAAGAAAGTTTGCATTTGTTGTTACGGATTGTATTCAAAATAGTTTGCATTTGTTGCTCTTCAACGGTGAGTAATTCTTTCATCCATTTTATTCCATTCACGCTGAATGTATTAACAATGACACTTGCTGTCTTCACTATAGACGCGCGTCCATCCCCTGTGCTGTTCACCTGTTACCTGACTGCACCATTGAAATCCTTGCAGGAAAATTCCACAAGACCAAACCACCATCACCCCCCCCCCCACCAACCCACGCCCCCCCCCACCACAAACTCCCACCCCGCCCACCACCACCACCCCATCCCAGTTGGCAATACTGGGCATGCCGCTAGAGTTGGAATATGCCGACGATGAGGAAAGGAACGCCTTTGACGAACCTCTCCCAATAGGTTGCAAGCAAACCAAAAATTGAGAATCTCTTTATGAATGAATCCAAAACAGAGTTCACCCACATATACAAAGCATGAAACTAAAGAACATGACGATCCGCTCCGTGCCGGCGAACCATGGGGCAAAAGTAAAATCTTGGGCTCACTGCTTTGCAGTACTGCTGACATTGTTGCACGCTGCATCATGGGGAACATAGCTTTCCAGTCCTTCTGGAAGCTCTGGATTCGTAGATCAAAGATGCCCTTGGTAAAAAGACTACATTTATACAATGCAACCTGCGTACCCTTGATGATGTATAACTGTAACAGCTGGGCAGCTCCAAATACAGCTGTAGACAAACTTGACGCCTGCCACCGCGAACACCTTCGCACCATCACTGGACACCGATTGCCAGAGAGCGTAATTTCCAACGACGCACTATACAAGATGTGTAATACGCCGCCGCTGTTTGTAAAAGTCGCCCGGCAAAGATGGTCCATGCTTGGCCATATGCTAAGGATGTCAGAAGTACACCAGCACTGAGAGCCTTGGATTTCGCCCTACTCGGAGCCAGCAAATACAGAGCCAGGAGAGAACGGCATTGCATAAATCTCCTAAGCGTGCTACGAGGTGACCTCAAGAAAGCAGGACTAGGTACACTCACGTCAACAATGGACCTGAGGAAGCTAATGAATTTGGCTAAGGACAAGACACGGTGGGCAAAAGCGAAGAAGGACTGATTGCAGCTGTAGGATGTTTCTACTACTACAGCCGCAGAATACAGTAATCATACATGCATACATACATACATATCATATTCCAGCACACAGAGTAAAATAGGTTACCACATCACGCGCCCCCGACTATGTCATCCTAATCATCCATCTATATACATGACATTTGTTACATAAATAAAAACAAGTGAGTACATGTTCAAACGCACGCATACACACGCACACACGCACACATATTACATAAATGGTTTCTCATAAACGCTGTACATACATCACGACGACGCTGTCCTGACGTAGAATATATTTATAACTGAGATGAATCTCTCAAAAAGACTACTAAAAAACTAACAGAAGATTTGGGATTCAGGCTCGCCAGGTCAAGAGGTCATATGCAAATACTGCTTACGTCCGGAACAGATAATCTTGAGGCTAGGTTCTTCCTCAAAATCCCCAGACCCGAATCCGGATATCTACAATAGGTAGCAACGTTATCCAGTCAAGTCGGTTTCAAAGTATTCAATCAATTTACCTACAGTACCGTACAGGTATACATTTCTGGAAATTAAGAATCAGATTTAGGGACGTCCCTGTTTTGATCGAGCCCAATGCAGGCAAAGATGGGTATAGCTTAGTCTAGACTGAATTAATCTAATTTAACTAATATTAGGCAGAATATGTTAGGCAGATTTTACCGGAAGTGGTTGCTGCATAGGGCAACCATATCTTCCCGTCAAGTTAGTCTCAAAATACAAAATAATTTACATAGGCAATTGGGCTGATCCCTTTATGCTGAAATGGTTGTGTTGATATGTCAAACCTGATTGCTATGCGTTAGATTTCTCACTATTAAATTATACTTAAATGCGTACCAACCCGCGTGCACACGGGCACGCACGCAGGGTTGAGTAAGTTACGTGCAGGCTGGCGTCACAATAAAAAATGCAATACAAAAAATGACGTGCAAAACTCCGTCATGAACATTTGAAGTCCCCGGCCACATGCACGAGTAATGTGTAAGCGTGTTCTCATTGGAGAGTTAATCGGGAATAACGCCATACCTCAGTCTTGAGCTACGCTGGTTAAAAATCTCCAGTGAGAACACGGACTTAGATGGCATAGGGAACAACATCATCCCACTCAAATTAGTTCAACAATATTCAACAATGTACCTGTATGATTACCTTGAAGACAGAATACGTTTGCGATAGAATTGTCTGTCTGTCTGTCTGTCTGTCTGTCTGTCTGTCTGTCTGTCTGTCTGTCTGTCTGTCTGTCTGTCTGTCTGTCTGTCTGTCTGTCTGTCTGGCTGGCTGGCTGGCTGGCTGGCTGGCTGGCTGGCTGGCTGGCTGTCATGCTGTCTGTCTGTCTGTCTGTCTGTCAGTCAGTCTGTCTGTGTGTCTGTATGTATGTATGTATGTCTGTCTGTCTGTCTGTCTGTCTGCCTGCCCCTATGTCTGTATGTCTGCCTGCCTGTCTGTCTATCTGTATGTGTGCGTGGGTATGTGTGCGAAACTTCGCAAATGTATGCGTTTGTTCGTGTCTATGTGAGCGTTGTGACGATTGGATTTGTATAACTAGGAATGTAGGTAAAAAGCAAATAAATTATAATAATGCTATTCTTAGTATGATTCATGCAGCACTTTTAGTATTTTTTCTGTATTTGTACCAACGTGCAGTGTATATTATTGTTTAGTATTGCATATAGTGTATATATGGTTGAGGGCCTAGTTAGCACCAGGCAACTGATGATTTACTCTGGGGAAATAAAGAGTATTATTATTATTATTATTATTATTATTATTATTATTATTACATATAGTTTTGCAAGCGGTATGAATTGTATTCTCTATAGACGCCAATGTAGCGCGATTAACTGGCTACTGTTAATTCACTATTAATCCTTTTGAAAACGTTATATTTGAAAATCACCTTTTCTGCTAATTTCCAAAGTTGCAATATCATACCCACTGACTATTGTGAAATTCGTGTGACGGAATGTAGACCCCGTCTCTGGAAACAACAGCTTTCAGTCAAATTGTTTTAAAACTGGACAGTATTTTACCAGCAGGAACTAGTGGCTAATCTGCTTAACTCGAATATAACTGGGCTTATATGACCGGCTATAGCGGTTATTATTTATTCACTCGGCATGCATCAGGACACATAGGTCCGGCTGCGCCACTATTTGTTTCTAGCCAGCGCGACATAAATGGCATTTAGCTGCTTTTTCTAATTATTCCGATTTATTTCATTTCTTACTGGGCGCAATAGGTTGATTATTACATACATCTTCATTCAAGAGCATTTGTTAGTTCCCTGATCATTTCCTTTAATAGTCTCTACATGCATGTATTTGGGAATGAGAATTGTATTTGCATGTAAATCGGTTTACAAGTGTTCAATCTGTAGACAGAACAGAAAACCACGTCAATACATTTTACCACCTTATCATGACTCGAAAAGTTAAACATCGTGGTATAAACCCAAATTACGCATCTCTGAAACAGCATCCATACACAAGTGTGTTGTTCAGTTTTGAGGCTTTTACACCTTTTGAACAATTGTATCTACCGGAGTTAAAATTACTTTTGACGACCTTCCTAAGATCGACGACACATGGAAAAGAACACATTTCTGTAATCCTTATTAAACACTAGATAAATATAGGGATTGACAGTTGAGTTGGCGTATACCAACCAATACGCGATATCAAATACAGGCGCTGGAATACATTCTTCACAGAAAGCCATAATTATAAACACCACCATCAGGGGCAACCAGCATAAAAAGTACAAGATAACTTGGGCGAGTAAGGTTAAAAGACAACGACGATTTTGAGCACTGATTTGTTCTCTCCCCACAGAATCGGACATATTGCAGACTGGAGTTGACGTTCCGTGGTTGCGTTTCGCCTTTGGATTCGTGTGTGAACTTACCCTGCGCCTTAGTGCAACAATTAATAAGATATATAGAATAAGTAAACAAGCGGCTGGTACATATATACCAAAGAGAGTGCTTCCAGCAAAATAAATTGCATTTGCAGGGTATGTGCATTGATCATCAATCGAAGTTCCGTGAATATCGTCATACGATCGAACCACAACAACTCCAGGGACGAAGTACAAGATAGTGACCGCCCACGGCACTGAAGTCAGTTTTCTAGCCCTGGACTTGGTGAATTTAGAACGGTACGTTAACGGGTCGGCAACAGCTCGGAATCTATCATAAGCGATCACCTCCAATTGCATATTGGATACCGAACAGCAGACAAAATCACACACAAGAAATATCGTGCATGCAGCACTAGTGAAAGGCCAAAAGCCATACACGGTGTATAATGACATAGCTGGAATACAAACCACACCAACAATCATGTCTGACATCGCCAGCGACACAACATATACACTATAATTAGTGCTGTTAAGGAGACGTGATTTCAGCACGCACACTATGATAACTGCATTTCCAAATACCGTGAGTACACCAGACAGCAACATAATGGCAAACACTCCGTATCTAGAGACGTCTCCAGCAAATGCACCTCCAAATGCCATTATTGAACCACCATTTCCTTCACAATATCTCCACGTCATATTTGTTATGTTACTAAAATCGTGACCATCATTAACATTGGCGCCACCGTTTAGACAATCAGTACCATCCAGGATACCCATTCCGCACTCTTTTTCATTTACAAAATTATACCGCCCTAGGCAAAGTACTAAACTATAGAGTCATTGGCTGAATAATGTGCTAACTAGTAATATTCCCATGGCAATTGGTTACTCTCTGAATAGGTGTATACATATTTAAGAGCATCTGCAGTGTAGAAACTGTGGCTAAAGAGCCACAAACCAATATCAGCCAATTTATATATGAAGTCCTTTTCACAAGAACTGACGATGCCATCATCCATATCGATTAGCAAATTCATACACGCGTCTCCAATAATTAACCCCCTCAACACCGACATAGTATTGCTTTCAATCCAGGATGACCATATGTGTAAGATATTAGCAAATTAATTTGACTGGAAGATGTAACATCATTTACTATTTAACAAATATTATGTTGGGTATATTAAAACAAATTTGAAATTTAGTTTCAAAATATTCAAAAGTTTATATGTGTAGGTGACCTTAAATTTGAGAATCTGGGAATTTAGGCTAACCACATCAATATCCTTGTAACTCTATACCATTGTCACCCGCAGAAGTTCTGAATAGATAGTCTGTTTTATCTAGATGTTCACTACATTGTAGACAGACGTGCAATTAGAAGAAATCATTGATTTGTATGGTAAGACACCAACCAATATCCCTCCCTGCTATATCTATGTTAGGATTCCATTACGATTTAGCACGATCAAAGGGCCTGCTCGATCGTTTGCTCTTCGTTTTTAGATGTGTTCGTAATATATTAAATAGTCCGGGCACAGAGGCTATACTTGTTTTCATTGGGCTACAGTATGTGAGACATAACTAATGTTTACATTAATTTCGGAATACACAATATTTATGGAGCAAATGCTTAATAGGTATTATTATTAATCGTCAGTCGATAATGTCGCTTGTGATTTCGGTGTACCCACACTGCTCTTCATCAAACTGAATTCATCCCACCGGGGGTAGTGAGGGATTGTTCATCAGAATCAGATCTATCTTGGTTGGGTTTGGGGCTTGGGGGTGTGTGGTTGGTCCAATAGGAGTATTGGGACAACGCGAAATGGGATTCATAGCCCCGATCTTCATCTTCTCAAGCTGAATATTTCTAGGGTCCTTATTTCATATTTCTATACTCCTATTCGAGTTACTCTTTATCCTCCACGGAGTACACTATCACCCATTCGGTCACGAGAAATATCTTCCGAGAAATCGTCCCTTCTATACCTTTAGTGTTTAATCTCTTATAAGTTTACATTTCAAAGAAATCACCTTCGTATTCAATAATCTGGGAACTATGATCGACCAGATTATACCACTCACTATTCCATCACGCTAATCGGTGTAGATAGTGGCATAACACAACACCAGTTTCTAAATAGCATCGAACCAAGCTGGGATTCTCTGCGAATATACGTGATGGCATCCTCCCCCATTCACTCAGTACATGCACGCGTTCATGACGTTTTCAATATTTCGAGCATAGTGTAAGGAGTTAAATACGGATAACTCGGCCATTTCTAATCCGATTTTGAAATAGTTAACAGTTTTAGATTCCTCGTTTCATTGACAGGCACCACGACTGACGAGGATGGTAGCATTTTAAGAAATTATATGCACCAACTCGGTACATCTTTTTAGGCATTCTCTCTCAACGCTGACGTGCGTCTAATCTAATCAACATCGTTTTAAATGAGCTCATACATGGTACACACAGCCCCGCCATCTAATACGCTGTAACACTATGCGAGCAGTTCTGAGACAAAAAAAACTTCCAGTTGAGCCGTTTTCCTAAAACCCGAATATATACACGCCACGCACATGCCTGAACCTACACGAGCTTAACTAAATAGCATTCTAGAGCAATGGCTCAACGTAGATATATCACTTATTCTTACACATTTTTTTCAAAATACCCACCGCAAACCTCTATAAATGCTAAAACATTGGCTTACGTGTTTAGTTAATCTATCGCCATGGTGTTGAACTCTTAGATGCCGTTTCAAATGCCTGAACACGAAATAACGCGATCTTAATAATACTAATAATAATAATAATAATAATAATAATAATAATAATAATAATAATAATATGACGTCATAATCTGTTAGCGGCGTGTAGGATGACGGCATAAGCATTATGTCACAAAGGGTTCCATATCATCAAATCTCAAATAGTCCGACACGTTGTATGAATTGTATATTTTGTAATTATTTGCTATTTAATAAACATGCTGTTGAATATTTTGAAACTAATTTGACTGGGCGCTATTGCTGCCACAGCTTGCCTGTGCAGTCTTTTGGAAATTTATAGTCAGGGTGTTCAAAGATCGATCGATCGATCCCAACGCCAAGCGAGTTGTGCGTGGAGCTTAGCTAGAGATGCGCGGGGTATAGCTAAAACCTGAAAGGTCCATTGTGGACGACGTACGCGCACAGTCACACATGCATATGAGCGCATTTCTCAGTCATGGGAAATTATGATTAGTAATTAAGCGTGCGGGTGCACATGCTCACATATACAAAACTCATACAAGTCGAATTAGACACAATCGCGTGTTCAATAGCATCAAATCCAGACCCCAAATCTGCTGAATTACAACCATGACTACTTATATAGGGATATCAGTTTTTATAGATGTTATACCCACTCTTAAAACGACGACGCAGTTCGTAGGACACTCTCTATTAAATCTCGAAGGTGTTACGCAGTGGATATGAATGCACTTTCTTATGAATTGTTGCCAACAATCCCCAGCTCTTTGTTAGTGATTGCGCACGTATTCCAGCCATATACGTAAGCGTATATTCCTGCTGGAACCTGCAGTAACCGTATCAGGATGCTGGATATGCGGATAGATGGAAGTGTGCCAAGAATGATCCTAGCCATTGAAGAGGGGCACATAAACTAAAATTGCTGCTAATTATTCCGTAACTTACAACGTACTGCATGTATGATATTGGGCACGTGCGGTTTATGTTCTGCGCGTTATTTTATCGCATATTCTTCCTAAACTAATGAACGATGTATTTTGTATTGAACGCTTCCACTTTCTCTCTAACAACCGTAGTACTGTAGATTGACATACCTTCTGCAATAACAACTGATATTGCTATCATTCAGATCAACATTGATATTGATAGATGGTTGAAAGCCTGAACGGTATATGCATTTTCTAGATACCATAATACCGCTGTAAAATGCATACATTCAGCGCTTTTCGTAAATATTGCTTTCCCCAGGGACATGTGCATTGTTGTCGCTATTAAAGGATAACTAATCCCATGTCTTGATAGCTATTCAAGTGATCTAACACGCCGGTCATAAACTATCCAGGTAATTGTACGCGTTTTATAACGCCGCCAAGGAAAGATATTCAGGATTTAGTAGTTAAATGTTGGTACATTTCTACACCCTATAATGGCTGTCATGATTTACTTTTCAACCAATCAGAAAACCCCTTGAGCGTCTGCCTCGGTATATACGCGCAGTCATAGAGGCGCCAGCTATAGTTTGGTAATGCGGTATAAAAGCAATCGTACAGGTAAGCTATTGAATATTTTGAAACCAATCTGATTGGATTTCAGTCAAATTAGTTTCAAAATATTCAATGGGATGAGCATTACATAATAAAGAATGTGATGCATTGGAGCTTGCATGACATCACACACAGTAGCTTGAGGAGACAAAATGGTGTCGATCACTGTTCAACATTTACTCGATATTACAAAACAGATAATTGCGATACAGATCAGGGAATGTGATAGGATGTGAATGATATGGTATCTATAAACCATATTCTATCGGTGCAATACAACACTTGAGATGAGATCAGCATCGCTTGAAGAATACGTCTGTCATCTTCCGGAATTTTTCATTGGTTTCGCACAATCTTCCGCCTGCAGTTATTTTCTGTTTTTATTCTCTCTCCATGCACAATTCCATAACCGCTAGATGATAGTTTTAGCCTTTTAACCCTAACAGCAAGATTCAATTATAACGTAAATAATGAATGACCAGATAAGCCGAGAAATCCAAGATAGTGTCTACAAGTTGTCATCAATTACTGTTATAGCATTGTCTAGAGGAAATGTACGTCGTAGACATACTAAATTTGCACAGTGCTTTCCAACAGCATTATCTGAAGTCCAGGTTTAAACTAGGAAGATGCAGCCATAACGATGCATGGTAGAGTACAGCTCAGAAATAATATAATATTATCCTCGAATAAATAAAACGTACTACTTGAACATTGTGAAAATAATTCACCTTTCCAGAGTCACATGACGTTATAATCAGCTAAGCGGCGACCGACTAAGCTAAGTGGCGTGTAGGGTGACGTCATACTCATTTCGCCTTAAATGCTTCCATTTGACACGTCTGTACGTCTTTAACTCGTGATAGTCTGACACGTTGGACGGATTGTATGTCTCTACTATTTTATAAACATGCTGTTGAATATTTTGAAACTCATTTACTGGACGCTGTTGCCGCGTTTGGCAGCAACATCACCTAGTCACATTGGTTCAAAATAGTCAATGGTTTACCTGTATAGTTTTGTGGAAATTGATAATCAGGGAGTTCAGAGATAGATCTATTCCAACAGGAGCTCGGTGTGGGTGGGCGATAGCTAGAAATGGGCGGGGCATAGTCACACATGGAAAGGTCCATTGGATTGGAAGAAATTACTACCTTAGTTTGGAGTGCGCGCGTACGCGGTTCTATAGCACTGGTTCGATCTTCGCCAGTCTTGTATTGGAGCTAGCACGTTGCATCCCAAAAGCATACATTTGCATTGTCAGCAAAATGTTGATGTGGACGATCAATGTGATCGAAAACATATATAGATGTCTGCTGGATAATTCACATTCAGATGAATGGGTCTTGATCAAACTTGGGTCATTGTTTGTCACAAAGAACCGGAAGAAATGTGGGGACCTTGAGATCCAACATCAATATCATTGGAATTGTGTGGAATGATTCATTCTAGCTACTCAATATCGAGAGTTTCCTCATTTGTGTTTATGCAAATTACTAAGCGATATAAAGCGAGAGTAGTCTGTGATATTCGAGGAACGTGTCCACACATGGAGAACCACTGATTGGGCAATGGCAATTAACTACTTGCAAATATGCGATTCATGAAATGAGTGTGGTTTCTTAATACGGGTGGCATTAAGGCGGGTCACATACTTATCATATTCCATAGCAATTTCTAGTGTTACCCCTCCTATTGATAACTAATATCCGCCCACAGTATATGTCCATCATGAATCTTAAAGCACACAGGAATGTAGTTGACTAATTATAAAACAAATTTGATTGGGAGCTGATGCTGCTTATGTTAGCTACAGCACCCAGTCAGACTAGTTTCAAAATATTCAACTTATTGTTTAGTAAATTGTGAAATAACCAACAGATATGGAATTCAAACACTTATTTTTAGATCATTGTCACTTATATGGCGTACATCACATGATTGCCAGCTAGCGAGCCACGTGTGCTGGGTATGCCATTAGATACTTCCTTGACGGATCGGAGTTCTGTTTGGTTCTGTAGTCACAATGGCGCCGCTCAGTACAGTCAGGTGGTTGCATCATTCACGCTTCTTTCCTAAACAGTGACTCCTCGAAACTAATTAATTATGGATACGTACATCACCACCATTGGGCACGTAAACCGGTCCAGGCTATCATCTACATGGTAATACGCGAATGGCTTGAGATGTGGGGTTGACGTTCAGGGAATGAGATTATCGTAGAGGGTTTGTTGAATGACGATTGACTCACGCCCACGGAATCGTTTTTCATAAGATAGGAAACGTGGTCAGAAATTGGTTCCATGAAAGATTTGCGGCAATCGGGAAATCGTGTACCCGTATAACTCTGGGTATCTTATTTAGCGATTTACTCAGAGGAAGTGTCTCAATTCTCAAATCACCAAATATTACTGTAATATGACAATGCAGTTTATCAAACTACCCATATAATAACAAACTGTAACGATTTTAGCTGTGTGTATTATCCCACTAAATCGCCATGTCTCTGAGTCGGTCAGTCAGTTGGTTCGTTGGTCGGTCTGTCGGTCGGTCAGACGGTCAGGCCTTCAGTCAGGCAGGCGGTAGGCCAGTCACAAAGCAGGCAGTTTGTCGGTTGGTTAGTCAGGCTATTGGGTGCGTGGCCTGCCAGTCAGTGTCTCTGTCTGTTTGTTGGTTGGTCAGGTTGTCAGTCCTCGGTCGGTCGGTCGGTCGGCCGATCGATCGGTAGGTCGGTCAGCCGGTTGGCCGATTATCATTCACGCATGACCGCATGGGTGCACGGGCAGGTGTCGATCGGTTGGTCCGTCAGTCGGTCGTGTGGTCGGTTGGTTCATCGGCCAGTCCTTCAGGTGTTTGGTCGGTGGATCAGTCAGTGAGTCAGTCAGTCCATCGGGTGGTTGGTTGGTCAGTCGGTATCTCCGTTTGTCTGTTTGTTGGTTGGTTGGGTGGGTGGTCGAGTGAGCAGTCCTTGGTCGATCGGTTGGTCAATCGCTCGTTTGCCCGTCAATCCATCGGTCGGTTGGGCAGTTGGTCAGGCAATCAGTCAGTCGGTCAGTCAGTCCTTCAGATGGTTGGTTTGTCAGTCGGGCTCTCTCTCTCTGTCTGTCAGCCGTTTGGTCGGGTGGTCAATCGCTCGGTCGCTTGCTCTCTCACTCGCTCATCGGTTAGCCTGTTGGTAAGTTGGATGGTCAGTCAGTCGGATAGTCGGTCGTTCGGTTGGTCGATCGGTCGCTCTGTCAGTTGGTCAGTTCGTAGGTCTGTCAGTCTGGTGGTTGTTCAGTCAGTCACACACTCGGCTGCCCAGCCAGCTATCTGACGAAAGCCAGGCAGACAGACAATCAGTTGGGCAGTCACACAAACCTATTCCACGCTGGTATGTGCGTCAAAGACATATTTGAAAAAAAAATCGGGTTCGACTAGGGAGATCTCGATCAGACTAAGTTTGAAAAATATGTCCATGAAAGACACATTTGTCATGCATTGTATTCTTGGTCTGTACAGCGTATCAAATGTAAGTAAGTATGCCCTGCTTTTCATGATTCAGCCGTAGTTGCCGAGACTCTATCGACCTTATTTTCGTGACAATTAGAGGCATGCGTACAAAATGATACCATTTATCAGCAAAAAGGTCACACTCTTGTAGCCTATCGTAGCCAATACAGAGACGCATGCCCGTGTATGCGACGTCTACGTCTAGCTAAAGTCTGTAGCGTTCGAATCGATATGCAAATCTGAGACTTGCACTCCCATATCCTAACATTCAAGTTAACTACAACAGTAATTCGTTGAATATATTTTGAAACCAATTTAATTTGGAGCTCAACATATTCAATGTTGTTTATATCATACTGTACATTTACCAACAACATCCAGATCGTACCATTTAGTGACTTCTTCTTCTTGTTGTGTAGATACCGCCTTAGAATATTAATCCAGTGATTCAGAATCCTTTAGGCGAACCTCCGTGACGGAGTTGTTCTTATTATATTATAACTTTAGCTGTACATATCAGACTAACCGTACACATCGCGCTAGGTATAGAGATCTATACAGAAGGAATTGACTATTGAATTTTCGTCCAATGTCAATGGTCAAACAGCAGGATTTATCATGTGTTGCGAGTTTAAATGTGAAGTTCAGTAGAGTTTTTTTAGACTGATTTTAATGGCTTAACAGAGTTCCAACAGATGATGTGTTCATAAGTGATGAACGTTTTAAGTGTAGACTGTAGCAGAATTTTTCGAATGTTTCTGGATTAGTGTCTGATGACTTCTCTTTCGATTTTTGTGACGGAGCTACGCCATTATGAAGGCTGTATTGGTTAACATGGGATTTATTTGACCATGACGTCAGAAAATTGAGTGACAGATCGCAACCCTCCGTGATCTTGTCAGTATTAATGTGCCCATATCTCACGATACGTAGAATGGATGTATATTCGTAATTTAAAATATTCCTTAATTTTGTGTTACATTATACACCTCTTTTAAGCATGAGCAAATGATCTTTGCAGATCAAGACCAACCTGTTCCCATGAGAAGCGAGTGAACTATACAGGTTGTTGACTATTTTGAAACTAATTTGACTCGAGTGTTCAAGAAAATTTGTTTCAAAATATTCAACATGTTATTTAATAAATAGTAATCAACTTGACATACTTTTTAATGTTCATGACATAGATAGGTACGTCACTATGTAGTGTGACGTCAGCATGCATGAGTTACGTCAGATACTTTATCGAAACATTGCCATAATACAAAATTCAAAATATATATTCTGTATTAATCTTGTAAAGATACAACATTCATTCGTCTCTTTTGTTTCGTATTTAATCCCACACCATGCAGTCTGAGCAATCTTGCCATACACGAAACTCATAATGAGAATGGGAAACACGAGTAGTACCGGGTCCAGGATAATTGTGTAGGCGTATTTCCAAGCAGTGTTATTCCAGTCCTCGAGACACTTGTACCTACAAGTAGCCACGTTTAGTAGCTTGTTTTATATCGCTAGAGGTATCATTATGAGAAAAGTCAGACTTCGACAGATAGCGAGAGTTATGTATGAATGAAATACAGTTTGCCAGCTTCAGGACTTCATCGGTTGACAGATTGCAAACGATCGATCCACAGAGATGGCGACGAATATGAAACAACTCACTACTACTGAGACTTCTGTGAAAGCATAATAATAACAATAATAATAATAATAATAATAATAATAATAATAATACTTTGGGCTTTCGAATTGACATCTACACACGATGTTGCACTTGACATAATTTTACCCCATTGACCTCAAATTGACCACGGTTTCAGGCAAATGGTTTATTCACGAACACGTATGTCTGACCTATTAATTTGACCTGGGTGTTAACCCTTATAACCAAATGGAGTGTCATTATGCAGCCCTTTATGACGAACCCTTATCCATCCCAATAATAATGATACCCTCTTTGCAATTCATGTTTATAGTGCTGCAATATTGCATGCCATTGTGACATATATTACAGGATGCCATTTTCCGCACGATTCGAGTTCTATGGGAGTCTATCCAATCATCCATTAGCAGATCCTACTAGGGTAGAAGCTTATACGACGACACTCACACTTAGAGAGAGAGAGAGAGAGAGAGAGAGAGAGAGAGAGAGAGAGAGAGCGAGAGAGAGAGAGAGAGAGTTAGTGACTGAGATGGGGCAGCCGTATTATACACTATTGGTGGGATATCGTAAATTAGATACACGACGGACTGCTTCAATGCAATCCCCAGACCAGCTCTGAATCTTGTTTTTGCCATTAGTGAGAGAACATTGCCCCTCACTACTACATTTCCTCACATGGGAGGCATTCGTTTCTAGCCAGCTAGACCACAATTGTAAACTAATCTCAATAGAAATGTGACAGGGAGAAATGCAGAGTACACGAGCCAGGCAATAGTAATCGTACTCAGCCATTTCTCGTAATTTCATACATGTCGATTGTCAGGCCAATTGGTAGGGTGTACTGTCTCACATTTACCTTATCTGCATACCAATGCCATCAAACATACGATTAGCAAATATTCAGAGGGAATTAATGGCTTTTGTAGTTGCGCCTTGATAAAACACATCAGTTTCGGTTGATTCCTACTTGAAAAGTATGTACATTGATGGACAATGTTTGTAAGATAAGACCAGGCCAATGATGATAGATGCTAGCGTACCTCAACTAATTCCTTATGATAAATAGCTGTCATGACTACTGCCAGTTGTTCAATGTCACGGTATCTGAATCAATGTGTCCATACTTGTGAGCTGGAACATAAGTGTAAGGTGAAATACAATGCTTTTCAAACCTCGGTGCATTATTATTTCATATACAGTTTAAGTAGTCTCTTAATTCCCACCAACCCTTTGAACTACAGTGACCAAATACACAAATATCATTTACCATGCACTTCCATTGAGAGCTGTCAGTGTCTACGACAGCAACATTTTCCTGGAAAAATAGTCAACAACCTGCCAGTATCGTTGTTTTGAAATTGAGATTCTTTGTGTTCTAGTTGTAATGGGTTAATGTGCCCCATTGGGAAATCTCGTAATTGAGGCTCAGATATGATGTATTTTGTTTGTTTTGGAAATTTTCTTTGAACACATATTACATACTTTCCGTTCTCGTATGTGAACGTAAGATGGGAGTCGTGCTCTGATATCAACTTTCCAAGATGTGCCTTGACTCGATGTTCGGAATCAGAGTTGGAAGATTGAAGGATCGGGAAATAGGCTGTCTATTTCTCATTGATTTTCGGACACAGCTTTTGAAGAAATTAGCCAAAACTAACTGTACTGGTTAATGATAGTAATTTATTAATTTACTTATATCCTTCGAATAATGTAAGATAACTGAATGAATTAGCAGGCGATTTAAATCCGACGCCACTGTACAATACTTTATATCAATATGTGCAATTTACATTTCAGTCAGTACAGCCTCCACCTGAGCGTCAAATAATGCAAATTGAATTCTGTATCAAAATGATTAAATCGACAAGAACTAAGAATAGCTAATCAAGCGTATACCCGATAACTGGATCTTATGACCACCTGGTCATCTGGTCGTCGATTGATTGCTCGAAAAGTCTTCCAACAATTTATATACTGATATGCAGGCGACATTAATTAACTGTCTAATTTGATATTCCTCATCAGGGCTTTGTGTCCGATTGGTCAGTCATCTACTTTGGACCAATCAGATATTAGCCAGGATTTCCACATGGCGTCCTATTCGGCGGATTGATCCGGTTACATCTGGATAGATTTGACGAATTTCTGATACTTTTATACTAACAGTCTTATATTAACGTATCAACTCAAGATACCATGCGTTCTTTCGTACTCCAATGTTTCCTAACACACTATTCACAGTTTTCTGTTTGAACTTGTATCATTCAATTGTAATATAGATATTCATATTGGACCTCAGTAACTAATGTTCTTCATACATCAATCACAATCACAGAGTCGATCCTTGACACACCATATAACATACCCAAAGGTTTCCTCATGAACCGAGATGATGATGTGAGTCAAAGGCCTGCGACTATCTATCGGCATGAAGAACCAGTGTAATTATCCCCATTACGTGTTCCAAAATGAGTATCATATAGTTTGCCTAATATGATATTGTGGATTACATGCGCAGCAACGTCTTTCGCAAGATACACCAACATTTAATCCCCAATTTCTTGGAGACTTGGTAATGTCATCTTGTTGAACCTCTAGGCCTTACGAAACAGAGTTAAATCGGTGATGCCAAACAATCATTTTCCAAGCAAAGCATGTCAATACTGCTATAGATAATATATATATATATATATATATATATATATATATATATATATATATATATATATATATATATATCATTCAACTCGACGGTATGGCTGATTATAACCAAGATATTAATTTAATTCTCGCTACAGATCTTTTTTTCATAATTGATTATAAATACAATTCTTGGAGTCACATACACAACGATTCAAGACTTAATATGAAAAACGTATAATATTGGCATAATAATGGAATATATCATATACGCAATGCTTTCGTCATTGGCTATGATGCAAGGCATATTGCAATTTAATACGGTTGCCTTGATGTAAATACGGACGTATAAGGGATGTCCAATTCTTCATTCAATGGAAGTAAATAATGTGTACTGTATTCTGCGGCTGTAGTAGTAGAACCATCATACAGCTGCAACCAGTCCTTCTGTGGCTTTGGCCACTGCGTCTTGTCATCAGCCGAAATCCCCATTCCTGACTTGAGTGTACCGAGTCTAGTCACCTTGAGGTCACCTCGTAGCACGCTTGGCAGATATATGCAATGATGTCCTCTCGTGTCTTTGTATTTGCTGGCTCCGAGTAGGTCGAATTCTAAGGCTCCCTGTGCTGGTGTCTCTTTTGGCATCCTTAGCACATGGCCAAGCCTGAACCATCTTTGTTGTGCGACTTTTACAGACACCGGCGACGTATTACACATCTTGCATAGTTCATCGTTGAACATTATGCTGTCTGGCCATCGGTGCGTGGGTGTTTGCGGTGGCAGGCATCGAGTTTGTCTAGATCTGCCTTTGGACCTGCCCAACTGCTACAGCTATACAGGATCAGTGATAAGCAGGTTGCATTGCATAGCCATAGCATTTTTGTCAAGGGCGACTTTGATATACGAATACATAGCTTCCAGAAGGACTGGAAAGCTATGTTCCACATGACGCAGCTTGCAGCAATGTCAGTAGTACGGCAAAGCAGTGAGCCAAGGATTGTACTTTTCGTTCAAGGTTCGCCTCCACGAAGAGAATCTTCATATTCTTTAGTTCCATGCTTTGTAAATGGGTATATGTGTGCGAACTCTGTTTTGGATTCATTCATAATGAGATTCTCAATTTTGAGCTTGCTTGCAGCTATTCGGAGGAGTTCGTCAAGGGGGTTCTTTTCCTCGTCTATGATGTCCACATCGTCGGCATATTCCATCCCTAGCGGCATACCCAGTATTGGCACTGGGGGCTTGGTCTTGTGGAACTTTCCCTCACGGATTTCAATGCAGCAGCACGGTAGCAGGTGCACTGCACCGGAGACCATCTCCCTGCGAGGAGCAGGTTGATCTCTCAAACTCTATTGACTTCACTGACTTGACTTGTACTCTCAGCTTGGTGTCTGCCAGCAGAAGTCTCACTAATCGTAGCTCATATTCATTACAACTGGCCTCGTGTAGTACATCTATTGTCTTTGATCGCGTAATTGTGTCGAAGGTTCATAACATGCCAATGCCCATTTTCTGGAAATCCCAGTGGTTCTCTTCTCATCTTCCGTTTGTTAATTAGTGTTAGCAATGACCGGGGGTCTACTGAGAACTGGTGCAAGGGCTCATCATCGTGGTCAGTGAGCTGTTCCATGAACCATTCTCGAATCGTCTCGGCGTTTCCCTGGTCAGTCCCGACAAAGTGTCCTTCAGAGTTGTGTACAGTTTGCGGTGCTGTGTAGTCAGTAACTCTCAGGTTTCGGGCTGCCCGAAACATTTTGTCACGGTCATCGCTGGCAGTGATTTCATCTGCTAGGAGATCTGCTTGAATAGCAAAATCTGGTAAGCATTAGCTAATGATGCGCAGAATGTTATTGCGCTCCCGGCATAGGTTGGTGCGGCCTTCCCTTTGGCCACTTTGATAGATGTGCAGCCATACTATTTCTGCTATGCTGACAGTTTTACTACTAGATGGTCGTCTGTATACCTAGTTTGGTTGTTTCTAATAACACCTATGGTGTTGGTAGGTGATGATTCAATATATTCCACTATTTTGGTTAGGGCTTCCTGTGGATTGGAGCTGACGTCGATGCTATTTACTTGCTCCCCGATAACCTTTTGGTATGACATTTGTGTGTCAGTGTCGCTGAAGAGTTTTGGTCGGGTGGAGGTGATTCTACCCTCTTGCCTGGTATTGCGTTTATATATTAAATAGAGATCGTTCATCTGAAGGCGCGTAATGACTGCCTTATGGTCAGAATTGAGATCTGTGCCTCCATAGAAGCGAGCATTCCAAAGTAGGGGTTTTGCGTCCATCTTGCATAGTATGAAGTCTATTTGGTTGACACGACTTGTTGTAGCTTTAGAACATATTGGGGCTTTACGATCCGGCTGCTGAATGCATGTAATCTCGATGTTATAGACTGTTCAGTCTGCAGCTAACGTGTGCCTCCTTGATGTTGCACTCAGACCACCTACATTCCACGTAGCTATGGTAAGCTCCGAGGATGTCGAGCAGTTTCTGGTTTGAAGAAGGTTAGACATGCTCAGAATCGCCTCATTATGCGGATGTCAGCCCGCAAACCTTAGATTTTCCTATGATACTTTCAATGGAATCGTAATCTGTAAAGGCATATACCTTCATTGAAATGCTGTACACTAATGCTGTGTTCTGCGTATGCATGCCATGTATGGGTGGTGGCTCTGGAAAAAAATATTGTAGACACAAAGCCATATTAAATAGGTTGTACAATTTATTTTTCAAAACCTTTTAAAAAATATGCAACCAAAACTATAATATATTATGTAAATGCTTCCTTTCTCAAAAAATGGTTAGCTTGAGTACAATGTGTTCCCATGGTTTGGTGATCCTCAGTACAGCTAAATAACCAACTATAGTTTCTCTATTTCAATTTTATAGATTTATAAAGTGATGATATCGTGTTAATATAATTAGTCAGCATAGTTTCTAAATCGTGTGTGCCAAATCCAACCATTTTAGAATGTAACTGAAAGATCTTCTTTATGATATCTCATAGATTCAATGGAAGTGACGAACGAGTAGCGCCTGCTATCAGAGCTGAACAAGATGGCCGCTACCAATATGGGAATGCATATCTGCCTATGAGAAATGAAATATATATTTGAACTATTATAGCCATCGGCTAGTAGAGGTGCCAGCCATTTTACGAACTGAATGTGATATGTGAGATTATTATTCCATTTGCCAAGTCACGTCTGAAATCCCATAATCGTTATCGATAAGCTATTAAGGAACACGGCAATTGCCCATTGCCATTTCTCTGCTATAAATATCCATTGCCTGCCTAGCAGACTGATAGAGGAATATATCATAACTGATCGCATGATGAATACAGATTCGTCATGGCTCACCGTCCTTTCTCCCAAAACAACAGTAGGTACGCGTGTTTGCCTTTCGATTCACTGTGCTACAATCCACTATGTGATTTATAATAGAATATATTCTCAAGAACTAAATGGCATAATTGATCACTGTCTATATCACGCTGGCAAAATGGCCTAGCTAGATGCCAGTTGAAACATGAATCAAGATAGCATTTACTATCTTGCGTGATAAATGCATACACCACAATTCCGCCTTTAAAAGGTTGTATTTTGGTAGGTTTACTGAGTGATTACTTTTCATCGAATTTAAATTGGCTAACCTCTTTAATGGGCCTTTCAAGTTTTAGCTATGCACCGCTCATGTAGGGATCTATCGATCTCTAAACTCACTGCCGATCAATTTCCAGAAAACTATACAGGTAAGCTGTTCAATATTTTGAAACTAATTTGACTGGGTCCTGTTATATCGACCATCATGCTTATTAAATAGTAGATACATGCAATTCGTACAACGTGCCGGACTATTCAGATTTAAATATGAACGAAACAGAATCATTTATGACATAATGATTATGATGCAATCCTATATACCGTTTCGCTGGTTTTGATGTCATATGGCATCAGATGATAGAATGATGGATACTCTGGAAAGGTGACATGATATTTGATAATAAGATCCGATAGAAGGCTAACTGGGTGCAATCAACCAATTATATGGACACCACTTAATTTATTATTTAATTTCGAGTTGTGAGTTGCAATCCATAACTACAGGGGTGTTCAGATTAACAATAATTCGTCTTATGGAAGTACGTGCAAAATAGTGTAAAATTATATCTGCTGTTCATGTTAGAATCATGTCAGTATCACTTATTTGTTGGATGCCATTCGCATCCAATGTTTCCTAACTCGATGGCATGGAGAGATACGATATGTCTCTCACATATCTGACGTCATAATAGCATACGCCACATGCTAGTTGACGTCAGAATCTGTATCACCATCAAGAAGCTCGAAAACTTTGGCACGAAACATTATATTAACTATTTTGAAATTAATTTAACTGCGAGTTATTGCAATAAGCAGCAACATCTCTCAGGCGGATTAGTTCTACTTATTAAACAACTTACCTGTACAATTGCCTTGAAATTTGAATTCTTAGAAATGAGGTTTAAATGTTTCTAATAGCCACCATGGCGCGCAGAATCTGGGCGGAACATACCTGTGAGTGGGCAGGGCATATACGGAAATGGATCCTCTATTATAGATGTCGATGTGGCAACACCATCCCTTGCATTCCTGTTACAAACCTCGAGCTTGCATTAAAAGATAAATCACTTGTGCTCTTGTCAAGTATTCGGCGACTCTGGCGAATTGAATGTTCTAAATCGACTGCATTTGCATAGAAATACAATCAAGACGGCTACGCGGTAACAATTCAGATATAATTAACACTACAAGTATAGCAGTATGTACACGTTCTTCACCACCGCTCAATATATAGAAAAGAATGGATAAATACCTAGTCTGCTAATTACACCCACCCATTTTGTCAACTTGTCGTTATAATGGTAACACCGCCTCTGCAGTAGCCGTGAGGTCAGTCTATTTGCTGGTCCAGAGAAGCTAATTTTTGAAAATACACAACTGGAATGACTGGCTTGGTTACCGAGCCAGTCATTCTAGTGGTAACTTATCAAAAATAGTCTTCTTTGACCAGCAAATGGACACTGACTAAGCAAATAGTTAGATTGTCTAGATCATTAACCCTATAATCCTCACGCCGGTCAAAAGACGAACTCTTTAAACAGTGTTTCCCTATATTCAAGTGGTAAATTTACAAAAAACAAAACAAGTTCTCTTGGCCAGCAATGGACCTTTCCACTTTAGCCATGCCCCGCCCATCACTAGCTAAGCCCCACCCACACCTCGGCGTGTTGGCATTGATCGATCCCCGAAAGCCTTAGCTATCAATTTCCTGAAAACTATACAGAGAAGCTGTTGAATATTTTGTAATTAATGTGACTGGGTACTGTTGCTGCCTATGGCAGCAACAGCGCCCAGTCAAATTAGTTTCAAAATATTCAAAAGAATATTTATTAATAGTAAAGACATACAATTTGTACAACAACGTTCTTGACGTATTATCGAGGTCAATCATGCTGTCATTCATTCTGGCATCATTCTACACATCACGTAGTTGATTATGACGTCATATGCTGGGTATATACGCTGGACAGTTGAATTGTTCATTGATGTTTTAAAATCTTGACAACTGAAAGGGTTAATTGATAAAAAAAAAAGTAACATTTTAAGCGCTTTCACACAAGTTGGGTTAAAATATGATTTACAATAGGTCATGGACACATAGATGGGGGATGTTGCTTTCAATTGGAACTATATGGATGATGATTGCTACATTATAGACACATTGGGATATGAAATATAATGGAAGAGTGTAACCTGTCGATCAAGAATACGACTTCATAATCAATTACGTCACATATAGGCAGATGCCACTAACACGATTAGAAGAAATACTCCTTCGTGAAGCTGGAATTGTCCGTTAAGTATACACATTGAATGTCTCCCTTTTAATAAACATTATGTTGAATATTTAGAAATTAATTTGACTGAGCACGGATGCAAGTAACTTTCAAGATATGTGGAGCTTACCAGTATAGTTACCTTGATATTGGAATTCGGAGATTTCATAGCTCAATCAATAATGTATGGGCGGAACTTAGCTAGAAAAAAGCGGTGCATAGGTAGGCATGAATTATTCAATTGCCCTGCATAACTGCCATACAGATGGGGGTCTGGAACTGTTTACTGTTATTACTTTTAAATAGTGCTACATGAGGGAGCAAGACGCCCGTTATTCTAATGTGTATATGTAGACTTTAAAAATATATGTGATTTGTATATTATATACATTGTGTGTTTGGGTGAAAAATGTCTAAGATAAGATTGTTTTTTAAATATGTAAATACAACTGTTCATCTATCTCGTAGTGCCATCCACTAGTTTCTTTAATAATACCTCCTAAAAAATTAGTCTGCCATAAATGAAGAATTGAATCGCGTGTAAATGCATCAATAACGAAGAAAAATCTAAATTTACTAACTGCTTGAACGTAGATAATTAAAGTAAATTTGATGAATTTCATAAATAACCTCAAATCTCACAATTTGATACGAAAACAGTGTGATTTAGGAAATAGCCTGTCCAGCATAGGTCCAGATTACATGTTTGGTCAAAATGCACCATACTGATAATATAGCATATTGAATTAGTGGCACCATTCCATAAGATATATTCCTTGCAATAAATTATAACTTGTTTGTATATTGGCACATACACAAGCTAACTATCGCATGCCTCTGAGCTTCATCTGATAGATGACTGTCTTATACGGCTTCGGCTACTACTACTTCTATAATGCGTTTCTTGACTTCACACCAGATAATCAGCTTAGATGTAGTAGTAGCCACAACAGAAACGTATTTGAGATGAATGTGTGCTAGCAGTCAAATACGTTGTGGGTGTTGCTGTAATGGATTTAGTTAAGGATTGTGGTGATGCAGATCCATCCTCATTGTATCACTGTAATGCGCCACCATCGACTTTGTGCCATTTATCAACGGCACATGGAAAACTGTTGAATGATTGATGTTCAACTAATATTATCTTTGGCGTTAGCAAATTAGCGCAGCACCATCTTCAAATGCACCATTAAAAGTCACTTAATATGGAACTAGTATTCAACAGCAGATGTATTGTCCCCACCAACAGTGAACTGGAGTTATGCTGCTTTGGTACAGCTCTCAGCCCGCATTCAAGACAGTCATTTGTAAAAGAGAAATGTGTCCTATATCCTATAATACTAGATGCCATTTTACATTTGTCAAACTAATTCACTCGGCATGTTGTTCGTCCTCTACACTAATGTGGAATGAATATTTGGGCTTTGACAAGGCATACGTTGACGATGCATTGATTTTGCACGTGCCTTAAAGCTAGGATTCATATGCTGCAAAGGGATTCGATCTGCCACTTAAGAGTGAGACGGCATAAATAAATATGTTAGCTGGTAGTTGACGTCCCAATCAAGAAGGCGCAGCTCCGTCATGCACATCGAACAGGCTGTCATGAAAATGTGTGAATAGTTTCTCTGTGGATTGACAAATTAATATATATATATATTTAAAACTAATGCAGCCACAACCCACAGCAGTCTTCAATCAAATGAGTTTTAATATATTACAAAAAGCTAAGCTGTACACCTACTGTGAAGTTCGTATTCATGGGAATTCAGGGTTCATATAGTTAAACTTCATCCGAACACACGGAAGCAGATAGAAATGAAAGTGGATGACGGGCAATGAGTTCCTTGTTTAATACCTGTTCTCTGACATCGTGTATATGATGATAGGTCATATGACACAACTGGGTAGATGTGGAATATATGCATGTAACAATTTTGATACACTAATGTTTACTACAAATTTGCTGTCAATTTAACCATTTAATGACTAAATTTCTTCAAAAAATGTAACTGTT
Organism: Chaetoderma sp. LZ-2023a; assembly: GCA_034401795.1. Lineage (NCBI taxonomy): Eukaryota > Metazoa > Mollusca > Caudofoveata > Chaetodermatida > Chaetodermatidae > Chaetoderma > Chaetoderma sp. LZ-2023a. The sequence continues at coordinate 31,071,569 of CM067366.1, forward strand.
TACTTATGTAATGCTCATTTTCCGGCCAAGAGAAAACCATTTTGAAAAGTTACCACTGGAATGACTGGCTCTGTTATCGAGCCAGTCATTCCAGTGCTAAATCCTCAAGAATAGTCAAGTACATGGGGCAAGTTGATGAATCGTCATCATGGTCCTCGCCAGAGGTACCTCATAGATCATAATCCGTGAGGCATCCCCGCAAAAGATGGTTCTAATGCAGCTACTTAGCACGTTTAATAAAAACTAAATTAACCACAAACACACACACTATTTGTAAGGAGAGGAAAGTGCCTCGCGCGGGCCTCCGTCACAGGAAAATGCTAAAAAGTTGAAGCAGAGGAAGAGAGACGGCAACAGGGGCCACTCTCCTGTTCAAGCTATACTATGTAAAAAGAGTAAACCTAGTGAAATTATAAGTTATTGTGATGCACGCTGTATTACGTGAAGACTAGGTTGAAGATTTCCGTAGAATTCAACACCGGCACCTTATGTCAGTTAAAAAATACTGAATTAGTGGTTGCCGCTTTATTTATGCGGCCAGTCTGCTAGATCCTCTGCTACCAATTAGTTTTTGGGCCCAGATCAAGGTTAAGTCGCAAATGGTTGTGTGTTCTAACTATCTTTAACATATATCATCCTGACTGGCGAGAATGCCCGGTGTGTCCGCATTGTCACCCTCATGGAGCACCCCCCTCAGTTAGACAGCGTGCGGACATGTCACAAGGTGGCAGCTTCAGAAGCATATAACGATCCTGTCACCACCGCATCATAATCATATATAACAGCAGAGGGACAAGTCACATTACACAAGCATTGAAAGGCACATGGAGGTTTGTGGTGGGGAATAAGAGACATATATCCAACTATAGTGACTCTCCCATGAGGGCGTGCTGGGTTTGAAGACCACACCCAGTCACGTGTAGAGTTAGATGGAGATCTGTTTCCTGTCTGTCATCTAACGTGTCGGGGGCGGATCCTGTGAGACCCGCATCCTGGGATTAACATTTCACCTGTCTTTAGGGTTATGTAACCTCACCAAGAGATGCACTGCAAGCCAGTAATTATAATATGTTCGCAGTGCTTCCTACTTTGGCGTGGTAACTAAACTAACACGTATCTGAAAATACAGGGGGAGGGGGGTGTTTGCGGTCAGCGACACTTTGGTTCTAACATCTCTGAAACCCCAATAGTTTCAAAGTCAGCTCTAACCAGCGTGACTGGGGAAGTCCAAACAATTACGGTACAGAGATAATTGCTCTTATATTCATACGAATAGGAGGCCTTATGGTAGGTGGTCAATTTATGCAACCTAGCCGGTGTGCAGTGTTACAGATCCACTACTCCCTGAAAAGAGACGTACACAAAATGTCTCCTTACTACTATAAACCAACCCTATTGAGGTAAAATATTTCAGGTTTGGTCGGCCGTATGTCAGGTTCACGTAGTGAGAACAGGAACAGCGACCACAGTGAAAACTTGATGCTGTTGGGGAACAAGTCGGTTCGGTGATTGTTGTTGTATAATATAGCCTAGCGAATTGCGGTTCCAATAGTTTTATTTAAAATAAGCAAAACATATAACTAGGATGGCTACCGCCATATAAGGAACTATCATAGTACGGTAAAAATGTTAGGTCACCCGACCTTGATGGTGCCTGTTAGTCATCGGCACAAAATAAGAATAAATATATACAGTTAAAATGTGTATATAAACTATAAAAGTGTGGTCTCAAACTACCGGCGGTACCTGTTAGTCATCAGTACCTAATAAAAATATATTAATATAATAATAAAATCATGGAGTACCTATTTGTCATGGGGACGGACAAATCCTAGAATCACTGTAGTTGAAGTGTCGCATATTCGGAGCGCGAGATGGCACGGTGCGGAAGTTAGCTGCTACTAAAATCTGCAGACGAACTGTCTGATTCGGCTCACTCTCAGGAACGTTGAAGAAGAACTGTTGCGGATGTGGATGGCTAGTAGTTAATCACGTTTATTCACGCAGTTATTAATTTAAACGGTGGTTAGAAAGTTCCGTGCTGGTGCGGAGGTTTGCAGCTGCCATGTAGTTATGAAGGGCTACAGTTGATAGTTATTGATGCGGATGCATCCTGGTGGTTCACAAGACGAGAAGCACTGCATAGTTCGTGCAGTCCCTCGGGAAATGTCCGCCGACTGAAGTCGAAATGCCTAATACTGAGCACGACACATGTGCGGATTCGAACTACAACTCTTCGACGTGGTATGGAAGATCCGGCGAGTTGTCCATCTAAAGCAGCACTCGCCCTACATACTTTGACGAGCGTTACATCGGCGCCAACAGGCCCATCTGCAAGACGGTCCTTCTGCGGTGTTGGTAGTGAGAGTTACCTTCACTTAAATTTAGTTATTGCCCTCGGGTGATATCTTTCAGGGAGCGTACAAAAACTTGCGATGCGGATGTGGTGGCTAGAGCCCTAGAGACGAGTGCTCAAGACCGAGAGGCACCGTATTAGGCTATAGGGAGCCTAACTATACAATACGTAGTTACCCACAACTCGCGTGTCTCAGACCTGGCACCTCGCCACCACCTTCTCGCTATCCTGACTGCTCTCGATTCTGCTTTTTCCAGCTCCTTTTATACTACTCATGTCGTCACAGCTGGCGCGCCACAAGCAATCAGCGCGCAAGTTTCAGAGGCAGGTAAAGCGATCACGTGACCACGCTCTTATATGACATTATACACACGTTCTATCCTACTCAGGGTGGGGGTGGGGTGCGTGCATGGAACGTATCCGGTCGGGTAGTTCCGTACCCAGACAGGCTGTGGTGGTTCGTACCCTACCGGTTGATATGCGCTACAATCCAAATAGGATGATGGAATGCTAGCATGTCCATGCTGTATGCATAATCTGCATGAATAATGCAACCTGGTAACACTAAACCCCACACAAGAGCCCTTAGTCAGCCACTGCTATGTAATGGAGAATATCACCAACATTCTCCTCATCAATGGCAGATACAATGGTTGGATTTGTAATAGATCTTATATAAAAACAGGTCAATGTCTAGCCGATTGTTCTAGTTGTGGAGAACCCGTCTTGCTTCAACTTAGCCCTTTAATGTTCAAGCTGGTAAAAATGGCATATGCAGTGATGTTGAGATATATTGATTTTGCAGGATAAGAGAAGAATATTTTTGAAAATGTACCACTGGAATAACTGGCTCGGTTACCGGAAATTTTCAAAACTACTCTTTTTGGTCTGCAAGTTGACACTGGCTAAGCAGAAATTTTAATTTTCTTGACCATTACACTTTTGATGAATGCCCATTTGAAGCATAACCAAAAAAAAAATATTTTTAATTTTTGTTATAAATTTACAAAAATACTCTTTTTGGCTGTACAAATCAAAATTTCCTTGAAACGTATTGTCAATGTAATGGTTAATTGAAATACATAGTATTTTGAGCGCTGTTGACACAAGAGGGGTTAAGAAAAATATTCATCTTAATTGCATCACCGTATACATTATATTTGCATTACGCTCCGATGTGCATTATGTAAGATACAATCCTATTTTGTGGATAGCTCAATATTGTGTTTTGTATTAAACTGGCATGATAGCTAGTGAGCCATCGAATTTGATCATATATCAAGGAATGCATTAGTAGCTCGAAGAAAAGCTGCGGATTTGTCTGCCAGCAACAATACAGTGCAATGCAATTTTTGGTGTAGCAACAGTTTATAACATGGATTGAGATCATCAACTTAAGTTTGCTACACAACTCGCCTACGAGAACAATCTAGCCATACAAGTTTCGAAAAATAAACAGCATAATTCATCCCTTTGAAAACGAAAGTCAGTAGTCGAAAGGTCTTTCGCATTTTAATACATTTTGTGTTGGCCATATTGTAGACTAATTTGACCGGATGCTGTTGCTGCCTATGGATTCCTCTCAGATTAGTTCCACATAGTCAACAGCTGTGTAGGTACGGTACGCTTCAGTTCCCGGGAATTCAGGCGTAGCTTTCTTCAAGAGTTTATTTTCCACCCCTCATATTCTTTAAAATGTTGCACCCAATAGCCAGAAATGTAAAACACACATTTCTCGATGTATACGATTGTCTTGACATTGAGATTCGATGAGCCTAGCCTTCATTGTTTCAAATAGATTCCAGGATAAGTGTAGAGTGGGTGGAGCTTAGCTCAAAACGGAAGAGGCTGGCTAGATCTCATACCTCGATTGCATACACAATGGATAATAGAGGAATCTAATATGTCGATCAATCAAATGACGTCATATTTAGCCACACCACATGTAGGCTGTCATCATAATCGTGCACGTCGTGAATACGTAATTGAGTCTGCGATACATGCTTAAGACTCTCCCAAGTATTATTATCTAATAACGATTATGTTGAATATTTTGAGGCTAATTTGATTAGGTACTGTTGCAGCCAACAGCTTACATGCATGCTTATCTGGAAATTGAAAGTCAGGGTGTTCAGTGATCGATCAATTCCAACATGAAGAAATCGTATGCAGAGCATAGCTAGGAATGGGTGGGCCATAGCTAAAACTGGTTTCATCCATTGTATAGTAGCATATTAAATATGCATATGATATTGATGTGTTATCTTTGATCACATGACAGTTCAGATGGCATTACGATACGCATAATGAGTACGGCTTAGTGCCTATCGATATATGTGTGATGCTTTTATTTTCAATTATATTTGATCTCGTTTGCACTTTTTACCAGCCATTTGCTTCCATGTGTATCTGTAGAACACTGGCCAACATACTCAGATAATGTACATGACCATTCCACATCGGAACCATCGTGTGCTTAGACAACAATTATATATTGATTTCTGCATTTGGATTGAATGCTTCAAGACATTTAAAATAAAAACAAGGTCAGAGCAGAAACTGATTTTCAACGCATGTGTTCACATATAGATGTTCTTTTAGCACGAGGCGTTTAACTTATACTATCTTAATTTAATACACGTCCTGGGTTTTGGATTTTATCATTCGACTACATAATGCGCATTCGTGTAATAATTATCATAGGAATGTAGTATGTCTTTGCAATACAGTGTTGTTTTATCGGCACACGATACTGTATGTGTCATGCACATTCCCCATTAGTAAGCCTAATCCGAAATATGGAATACTGTACTTCCTACTTTGGAGACATTCTCCAGGGAAATTGTTCATGGCAAATGCTTGAGTTTACTTTGTTTCCGCATCAGCAATATCTTTTCTCTAAATGATTTTCCTCACAACATCACTGCATCAGTATAATTCAATGCACTATTCCCACAAGAAACAAGAGGAACAAAATACAACGTGAAAGTAATTAACTATACATAATCCCAAAGTCAGAATCTATGTCCATTTATTATATTCTGCCAAGCAAACATTTACAGTGAATTTGGAATTGCATTGCAAACGCAATTGGGATTCCCCGATCCACCCTTTGAGCAATGCACTCACATAATCTTTAAGCGACTAAGGCAACTAAGCAGGCAAACTGTTGATGATTTTCAAGCTAATTTGAGAAGAGTCCGTTGCAGCTGCAGCCGTATATATTCAAAAGGATAGCTCTAACATTGAACGCCATTTCCTTATTTTGCCATTCCTATTCAAAGTCTCAAAGATGTGAAGGCTGAATTCCCAGAATCTGAATTTCAAGGTAACTCTACAGGTACGCTGTGGAATATTTTGAAACTAATTCATAAGAACCTGGTGCGGTCGTGGAAGGCAACGGATGTCATTCAAATTAGTTTTTAAATATTTATCTGCATGCATCTTAAATTGCAAATGGGTTTTCCAAGTGGGTATTTCGTGTTATAATAGCTAAGATTCATACAACAGTTGCTCTTTTCAGACATACACTTTCATATGGGAGCATGCCACATCTGACATATAGTGTTTAAAAGACTACATAATCTCTGGCCAGACTTTCATACTTGTGTATCAAGTACACACCGGTAAACACGTGTACCACGCAAGGAAGAATCCTCACTGAATTTGACATAGATGCCATTTATCATATGACATGGAATGTGAAAGATACATGAAGCGAGTTGCTAATTCTATGTCCGTTGGCAACTGAATATGTTTATGAACTTCTTTCATATTCCTTTGTGCTATGAGCTAGTCAACTTAAACAGTTTTATCCATATACGATATAAAAAGGTAGAATAATCTGACTTACCATTTTGTCAAATGTAAACATTCTTCTAACAGTTAGCTTACCTTAGCGAAACTACTTATTGTTTGGTATAATATTGACTGCAACCTACTTAGTTTGTTTGCTATAGTGACAATCACATTCATTGTTCCATTTGGTCGTTAGAATGCACGCATATTATTTTCTGTAGTTTTATATCTTCAAACGTGCATGTATGCCAGTTGTCGACACCAAATCCCTGAGATCTTTGTGATAATAGAGGAATCCAGTTTTAACTACGCCCCGCCCATTTCTAGCTAAGCTCCTCATCCGCTTTGCCCGTGTTGGGATCGATCCCTGCACTCCCTGAATCTCAATGTCCAGAAAACTATGCAAGTAGGATGTTGAATAGTTTGCGATTTATTTGACTGCGTTAGGCAGCACTAACGCCTAAATAAATATGTTTCAAAATATGCACTATAATATTTATTAAATAGCAAATAGCTATCGTACAACTTGGCGGACTTTTAAGCATTTGTGACGTACTATATCAGGGCATTCGTGAAGTAATTAACTGCGACGTCAGCCTACCTGCGACATAGTTGATTATGACGTTATATGATTGACTGAGAAACTTGACTACTCAATTGGATTTAGGTACACAGTGGAGTTGACGGGTGTGGTGATATTCATTGATATATGACTACGAATTCCTATAAGACAAAACAACATAGGCTACCATACGCGCATACGACAATCATATTGATGTTCAACGGGAGCTCCAACGTCTGGTATGAGATGCGATTGATATTCATTTACAGACTGGAGATCGATAACGAGAACTATCGAACCAAGTACTCTCCTGGGGGAAATTGCTTCTGAATACGCCAAACCCTTTCAGACATGACGTGGACACAAGGAAGCGGGATTATACCACTTGTGGAAATATGTTGTCATTCGTTTGCTGTATCCAAAGCAGTGATAATGTTTTCTCAGGCTTCTATCTGACTTAATTTCACGTAGGAAATGTGCTGAAAAATATAGCCAAGCTAGCGTAAACAAGCACACTCAGAATGCCATCTATCAGCTTAGGCACAGCTTAACACACAAAATCGCGATGTATGAAATGCAATAAAATAGTATGTCTCTTTATTGTACAGAACACTGCAAGGGAATGTCTAATTTTACTTGATAATGTTTGATCTGAATTGAAACAGTCATAATTAATTGGACTGAACCGGAGGAATGCCATATGCCTTAACAAATAACAGATTCGTAAACCTTTTGACCAGGGAATCCCTGAATCTCGAATTGAAGGTAATCAGCACAGGCATGCTTGTTAGAATATTTGGAAACTAATAGCTCCTCGTCAAATTTCCTTCAAGATATTCAACGTAGCTTTGTCTTGCATTGTAAGCTAGTATCCGAGTTTGGCCTTTCGGTTTCATAACATTAATCGTACCATTGTACTCCAATGTATCTGTAGTAAAGGGATGCGTTAATGCCGTAAGTTGAAACCGCTATATTACAATATGTAGAATGCCCCTGATTTACCTTGTTGCCCGCCAAGTTGCCTATGCGCGATACCGTATTTACCTTTCTTATTAGTGGCATAATCTTGTGACATGTCCTAATAGTTATACCACTTGTTTGTCACTATATTTAGTTGCACATTGGATAGTCCAATATGGAGTAATGTGGCGTAGTGGCAGAACAGATCATAGATTATGAAACATTACTTTCCAGTTTAAAAAAAATAAATATATGTTCAACATCCCCCCCCCTCCCCGATTGTATCGAATTGTTTAGCCATGACCGAAGCAGTGACACCTTATTTATGGGCACACGTGTGATTGTGTTAAAATATAAGTCAAATCGGACTTGTTGCTTCTGAGATACCCATTGATACATAATTTGATCCAGTTCAGAGTCAAGTTATTTATCTGGACCTCACCAAACTTTGCACACACGCTTTCAAAAACAGCATTTGTTGTGCTAAGATGTTAGCCAATTCGGATCAGTAACTGTATAGCAGACACGACTTCCACCCACCCCATACCTATGGACACATAGACACACAGCCACATAGACGCATAACCACATAGACACACGGACACATATATACAAGTAGGTTAACGGAAACAATGCAAAATGGTAATAAAATGAGATGAGCTGCTTGGAAAATTCGGATTCATAGTTTATGTAATACATAGCATTTCAAACCTCTTGTCAGTTCGTATTATATTTAATAGACTTGTTTACTAAGATCTCATTTTGATCTCCCTAAATCTCCTTGCATCTGCGATCTTACTAAGCTCGTGTGATACATTTCATACATATTGGTAACTCGTTTGCTATATCCGCTACTGTGTTTGGCACAGTGACACGCACATACCATACAATGGTAAATTCGATGGCTGATGATATTGGAACTGTATTGCTATCTGCTAATGCACATAGATATGTGTAGGGATACAGATTCTTAAACAGGCGTGATTACAGCATATCCAATGCAAATATCTCAACGTGTTATTGGTCAGGATTAGTTGTTTGAGTTTGGAAGATGGTGTGGCATCTATTCAAAGGAGAAGGCGAATCCCTGTGGGAAGAGGCGGTCTGGCGAATGTTGGTCACGATGGGCTGACTAGTGGGCTGAGCGCGTAACGAACTATGCAGTGCCATGTAGGGTATTGCTTTTGTGTGGCCACCATACGCTCAGGCGTGCACCTTCATCAGCTTCTGAAAACTGCTTAAAGAAAGAGAGTTTCGTTACTAAGGAAGAAGTAATCCCACACGCTACTCTAAATAATGCAATGTGAAAGGGTGGGCGAATACTACACTAGGTTTAGACATAGCTGAGTGCTTAACACAGCAGGTGGATACACAATACCAGTTGCTTTGTGAACTCAGAGAATCGCTGGTGTGTCTTCATTCTCGCTGGTCCGTTAATTTCCGGTACTTAATGTATTGGGAAATAAAATAAAATAGGCAGCATCACCACAACCAATTCTATCTGACCACACAGGGAACTAATACCAGGTATCACTTGTGTATACAATCTTCAATATTATTTTACCATCGTTATTTGAATAACAAGTAGATTGAACCAAACAGAGTAGAATGTATCAACCCGATTAACACTTTCTCACATAACTATCATGCAAGCGTAGTAAGATCTGATTTGGATAGGCATTTGGCAAGTTTCAAATAAGATCGTACTAAATGAATTGATAAATTTGATACAAAATGGCAACAGAGTTGAGACTCCATTTTGCTTTCAGTAACATACCATCGTATCTTGTCAAGATTCTGATCGCAGCAGGCCTATTCACAGTTACTTCAGAGAACCCATCGAATCTCATCTCAACAGCAGGTTAATTATAAAACTATTCACATTATTATATTATTATTACTAATCCCAAAAACACCCCGAAAAATGTAGACGTTTCCAGAATGAAATGGACTTTTACATTTGTGCTCTGCCCATCCCTAGCTAAACTCCACTCACACCTCGCTCGTGTTGCGATCGATCGTGCTCTGACCTCATTGACTATCAATTTCCAGAAAACTATACAGCTAAGCTATTGAATATTTTGGAACTAATTTGACTGGGTGCTGTTGCTGCCTATTGTAACGACAACGCCCAGTAAAATGAGTGTCAAATTATTCAACAGGATATTTATAAAATAGTAGATGCAATTCGTACACCATGTCGGACCATTAAGAGTTAAAACGGAACACATAGAATCATTTATGAGGTAACCAGTATGACGTCACCATACACGTCGCTTAGCTGATTATGAGGTCATATGACGGCAGATGATAGATGCCCACTCTGAAAGGTGAATTGATTTTGAATATGTGAATAAGACCAAACATTTTAATTCTACATTCAACGATCAAACAATAATGTAATTTGCCGGGTTATGGCACTGAATCTAATGACTAATCTCTATATGGATGGCGTTCAATTTATCGATACATTATTTGGCCATGCCTATCAAACACATGCGTTGTACACCTCAAAGGGAACGATATCGAACTAATGAATTGCTTGTCATTGCGGAATAGATGCATTAGATTAATCCATCTGATGTTTATATGCCATGACACCATTGTGTGGCAGTATTCACACTTCGATGTTATCTACGATTACTTGTTGTGTCTCCATGTCGTGATCTGCGTGGATGTAGTTTGGGCCCGACAGACAGACATACCAAAGCACACTAGTTGTGAATTGCAGCTGATTATATGGGTTATACACATTTATTTTGTTCAGTGCTGTATACAATGTCGATATGCATTAGAACACTTGAGCTACAGTAAATAGGTCCCTACTAATTCAATTGAGGAATCGAGTTTTACATATGCCCGCCCATCTCTACCTATGCTCCTTCCACGATTTTCCCGTGTTGGGATAGATCGATCACTGAACTCCATAACCATCAATTTCCGGAGAACTATACTGGTATGATGTTGGGTGGTGTGAAGCTAATTTGACTGGGTGGGTTTGCTGCATGTTTCTTAAATAGTAAAGACATACACGTCGCACAGAATCACTTACTCCATCATCAATTACGCGTTCCTGATGAACCTGTCTACCTCATTCACTACACAAATGATTATGACGTCACGTAGTTGATTATAACTGCATATACGACGTCGTATGACTGACGGATTAAAACGGTCCATTCTACATTGTGGAGCACGCGAGCATCATCCACCACATCAACAGCAGATGTACTGCTTTGATTCGTAATGCAGACCAATCTGTAGTTATGTTAACGGTTAACCAGACGTTGGTCTAGCCTTAGCATACACCCTTACAATTAAGCTATTAACACTATGAACTTTGGCGTCACTTGCTCTCACTTACTATGTGAAAATAACCGATACGCTGTGAATATATTGATAAGAACCTGAAGCTGCCACATGCTACATCAGCTACCAGCAAAATTAGGTTCAACACACGTCTTGACCGACGTGTTGTGTAAATGTAATCATCTTAATTCACGAATCCATTTCCTCACTCAATCGTATGGTGTCATAATCAATTACGCGGCGTGTATGCTGACTTCATAATCATGATATCATGAATGATTCGATTAAGTCCGTCTTTAATGCTTAAAATGTCCGACACGTTGTACGAATTGTATGTGTTTGTTATTTAAGAAACACATGGTTGAATATTGTGAAACTAATTTGAGTGGATGCTGTTGCTGGCATAGGCAGCAACAGTATCCAGTCAATTTGGTTTCAAAATATTCAACAGGTTTCCCCGTATAGTTTTCTCGAACTTGATACTCGAGAGGTTAAGGGATCGATCGATCCCAACACGAGTGCGCATTGGCAGGAGCTTAACTGGGGATGGCCGTGGAAAGGCCATTGATACACGGCATATGTTCTGATGCCAATACACCCACACGTGACTATGTACGGTAAAATGGTCTTATGATGATCATTTGATGATTATATTGTATTAAACTGAAAGCCTATACAGTCTATCTAGCAATTAAAGCATTGCCAAATCAGAGGAAAGGTACAATTTGCTTGCCAGTAACGACATACTGCAAAACGCGTGTAGATGAAACAATCAGTGTCATTTAACATAGTTTGAAATTCACCTACCATGCCATCAACATATGCTTGCTACAAATCAGCCTACTAACACCAGAAAGTCAGGACACCTTGAAAGCATACACGACATTTTACGTTATCCGTGTTGAACATGCAAGTCCTTATTTAAAAAAATCAGTTAAAATGCACTAAATGTTATTTTGAATATTGTGGAGCTAATTTAACTTGATTGTGCATGTTTGTTTAACTATCTTGGGAAGGGGAATATGATTGTATTGTTCACAGATGATCTTCTTTACTATTTTCAATCAGAAACCCAGAAATGAAGAAAACAGTCCTTCGCTGGGAGAAATACTATGTTGCATATTTTCAATCTAACTCGACTGACAAATGTGTAATTATGGAGCAGCACATTGAATGTGCATCATAGCTTGCGTTATGGTTGATCATGTGCCAGTTCAGATGACTCTTCCATATGATAATTGTGTATTATCAATTATATTTGGTCCAATTTGTTATACCTTTATTCAATTGTTTATATTTCAAATGACCATATCAATTATCTGTAGATGTTGCCACGTATCCTCAGATACTCATCATAGCATCCCTGCATGGACACATGTGTGCGCACAGATGACCGTTTAGATATCGATTTACACATGTATTTGGATTCCTTTAGGATGTTTCAGAATGACGCATGATCAGTGAAGGCCATTTGATTAGGCATTGTTTCGTCACCACTTTAGTTTGATATATAGAAGGGGATTTAACGTGAAGCGTCTAAACATTGATACTTAATATTTATCTTGGACTTTGGATTGTATTCTCATGCTCCATTGTGTGCTTTCGTTCGAAGGCATATCATAGGTATACCTTCCACATACATAGTGATCATCTTCGACAATTGTGATATACTGTATCATTCACATTCAACATAAAAATGAGAAAACCAAAATGGTTAATAATGCATTACCTGCTTTAAAAAAAATGTCCACTGAAGGGGCCAATTGGAACGGATAGCTTTCATTTAGTTTACAAATCGGGTAATGTATTCTCTCTAAATGATTTTCTTCACAGCAGAGATACACCGGTCTAATTCAATAATGCCATACATGGATGGGAATAGCTTAAAAGTAAATCACAATTGGCAAGATACTCATAACAGTTATTGTCATAGGCAGCATTGTGTTGTATTCTACCAAGCAGGCATCTAAATTGAATATGGAGTTGTTTTGAAAACTGAATTGGGTACATATCTTAGGCATTTCAGCCGGAGATGCTGAAAACCGCAATTCTAATGTGGCCAGAATGCTTTAGTCGCTGAGTAGTTTTGTTGAAACTAAAATGACACCTCTTGGTAAGATAGATGATTCCATCCTAACCTTTAATTCATTAATTTTCAGAACCTGCATTCGAAGCTAAATATGCGTGCAAGCTATTGAATATGTTGCGACTAATTCAATTAGGAACCATTGTTGGCATATATTTGCAAAAGAATAGCTCTTACATGGAGGGAATGAATTACAATATATTTGGTATCTGTTCATTCAGGCTCATAGGGTTAGCATTGACAATAATCATCTTCTATTGAAATCCATAATTTCAGATATGGATGAGATCGTGCAATATCTGGCACATAACATTCAAAAGAGTATGCGATCTCATATGCTTTGAACTTGTACTCCGCGGATCTCAATTTCAAGAAAACTATACAGGTAAGTTATTGAATGTGTTGAAACACATTTTACAAATTACTTTCAAAATATTCAACATAATGTGCTATTAAATAGTAAATACAAGTCATTCAACTTGACGGACTATTAAGGGGTTAAAACGGACCTACTCACGCCATCATGAAGTAATTGATTATAGTGTCGTGACGTTATTGCTTATGGCATCATGTGAGTGCTTAATATAGTGGATTTATCCACTGCCACGGGCTTTTCATCTTTCATATTGTGTGCCATGTATAAACGAAAGCTACACCAACTAATGTGATGATTCGTCCATATTTATGTTGCCTATATTTTGATGAATCACCTTCATCTTCCCATGTGGAATGAGCCACTTAATGTACGAAGACATTTACCCCTATACGATAGCAGTGTGTAGAACAGTATGTGCCCCAACATTCGCGTGTGTACAGTTTCATCTACAAGTGAGTCTTAGACGGAACTACTTCTTATTTAGAATACTTTAGATTGTAACCCGCTTGCTATTGTTATCAAAGTGCCTTTCAGATCCAGGTTTTAGTTGGTTGTCGTGTTTTTGGAATGCAGGTATTTGTGTTTGATCTTTTATATCTGTAAACGTGCATATATTCTAGTAATTTATTAAAATTTGTACATCTCTCTATGGTAATAGACGTTTCGGTTTTAGTTATGCCCCGGCCGCCTCTAGCTAAGCTCTAACCACACTTAGCCGTGTTGTGATTGATCGATCCCAGTATGCCATGACTATCAATTTCCTGAACACTATTCAGGTAAGTGGTTGAATATTTTGTAACTATTGTAAATACAATTCGTAGAACAACGCATAGTCCGTCTTCGCGTATGCGTTCGAAGCGTACTTATCTACGTCTTAATGACGGCATAATGACCTCAGTGATTGTGTTGTCATTCAACATGTCACGTAGTTGAATATGACGTCATATGATGGATGGGTATGGTGGAAAGGTCCATAGGATTCCCACACATGGTCGAGTTGAATGGCGCAGTTCCACCCAGTGTAATAAGCCAAACTATCAAAATCAGTATGCGCATACTATATACATTTTACGCTCCAACCTGCATTTGAACGTATTGCATCAGATGATGTGGATATCAATTTACAGACTGCAGATCAATAACGAGGCATATCGAACCAAGTACTCTCCTGGGAGGAATTGATTCAGAATGACCGAGTTCTGCCGGATGCGACGTAGACACAAGGAAGTGGGATTATACCATTTCTGGAAACAGGTTGCCATTTGTTTGCTGTGCTCAATGCAATGATAATGTGTTGTCAGACTTCTATCGGATTTCATTGCCCATGGGAAATGCGCTGGAAAATGTGTTTAAGTAAGAATGAAAAGAACAACAAGGATGACATTCAGCAGCTTAAGCACATATTCACTCGATGCAGGATATGTAATGAAATCCAATGACTTTTCATATGGAACTATGCCGGGGAATATCTAATTTCCTTTGATAATGCACATTTCGTCATAGGTGTTTGCCAGAAATACTTGGTATAGTCATAATTAAATGCATGCAATGTAAAGACGCATTTCGCAATAGCAAGTCAACTATGCATAGCACTTGTCCAACCAATGTAAATATGCCTAGGCGAATGGACATTTTTAGCTATACCCGCCAATCTCTAGCTAAGCTCCACCAATGTTTTTGCCATGCTGGGATCAATCGATCCCTACAATCTCTGATAGTAAATTTCCAGAAAACTATACAGGTTCACTGTCGTCTATTTTGAATTTGACTGGATGCTGTTGGTGCATATAGCATCAACAGCGCCCAATTAAATTAGTTTCAAAATAGTTGACAGCATGTGTATTAAATGGTTCGTATAACATGTCGGACTATAAAGATATGCATGATGGACTAAATCGAGGCATTCATGCCGGGTTTGATTATTATGTCATCTTCTACAGCACGTAGTTGAAGTCATATGGTGGATGGATACACTGGAAAGGTACATTATTGATCAGTGATAGATGTTTGTGTTTAAACGATTCTGTGCCATTGTTTCATAAAATAACGCCATGTCAGGCAAAATACAATGCCACATAGGGTTGTGATTTTCTGTGGTTAGCTTAAGCGTGTTCACGTGCCATTAGAAGTTGCCCAGTTCTCATGCCCAGTCCAAATAATTCAATGTGAATGGATGGTCGAATACTAGGTGCAAACAGAACCAATTGACTTAAAACTGCATATTGACACACACACCCATACCAGCGAACCATGCTCTGTGTTCCTCCGTGGTGCTATATTAATTTCCCGTAGTTAATTAACTGGGAAATAAAACGTAAAATGCATAGGAAGCACCACCTCAACAGATTCTATTTGATTGCACAATTTCAGGAATCGCCTTTGTGTACAATTTTTAGCAATGTATTCTCCTAGTGTTGTTTGAATGGCAAATAGAGAGTCTCAAACGGGTTTCCGCTGTCTGTCAAGTATATACGGCCATACTATATTACGCCACAGCTAGGCTGGCATTATAATCAAAATATGCAATGCATGGCGTATCAAAATCCGTCAGGAACTCTTACTCGTTCAATCGTTTCCAGGTCAGTTTAGATTCTGCATCTACGGATACTTACGAACGTGCCGGCTCCACTTGGCTTAAATTTCAATACAAGACCAATCGCTACAATATACCCTGATTATGAAATATAATTGGTCGTGATATGTGGAGAAAATTCGGAATCAGGAATCTCCCAAAATCTCAACTCTGTATAACGCCACCCAACAGGAGGGTGTATTGTATTTGGCTATATTATGATACACCCATTCAATTGTACAGAATTGGATGTGCTCGTCAATGTGTTCCACAGGCCACCCCCTGCATGGAAGATTTCATTTGTGAATATCGTATATGCAGGCAAGACAAATTAATAAACAAAGGGCAATGAAACCAGGGATCGGCCTTGTTCTTCATGATTATATCCGAAAGTTATCTAATAGTTTTTAACAAAACATTCCTAATACTGTTGCTTAGAATAAAAGATAAAATCCTGATTTCACTGAGGACAGGGGTTAATCGCTCCAGAAGCCGGGTATCCAAACTATGTGTCTAAGTTTTTTAAACCAATGTTGGTGAAAGATGTTGCTCTCAGAGACAGCAAGAGCACACAACATTTTTAAATCCAAAATGAACATCGGCTACCTGGTGAATTCATGAGTTGATATGTCAGGGCTTTGGGCCTAAAGATGTAATTACAAATAAATTTGTTTACGAATTGTATATGCGTCTCGTTCTTGATAGTCTGCACCTAGTTAACGCCCACTCACATGCCGTCATTTTAAGGAGAAATCTAACGCTTTATAGCACGATATGGGTAGACTTTTATGCATTCAGAAGATTCAATAATTGCCACAGAAGCACACTTTCCTTATCATTTACATATATACACACCGCAAACGCAACGAAAATGTAATAAATGTGTGTGCATTGTTGTACTTTGATCTTTTCCATGTGACCGAGTATGCCTTCATACACAACCATTCCTAGGCAAAATGTCATAACGCCATGCTCTTAGCCATCATTTCCCCAAACCTGCACGGTATCGTTTGCTAATCTTTGACATAGTGTGATATTCGATGTTTGCTTGCTACTCTTTAACATCGTGTAATATTCGATGGTTGCTTACTGACACGAAGCATTTCAGACCATCGGTTGGCCATGTGACATCTCAGAGCATACTGTCTTTGAATTGGACGGTTTCACCTGCCGAATATTTAGCATACCTTACCAGGATACAAAAGGGTACAACTTCACATTTCGCCATGCTATTGGCAGACGGTCGTCTTGCAGAGAAAAAGATTGATCTCAGGAAACGCCGACTTATTATCACGCCATGCAGCAAGCGTTTTCATTCGTGAGCATATAATGTTAACTATAAGGTAGCTATTTGGAAGGGATCATATCTACCAAAAGCCATACCTCCCTACATCAACGCAGTATAATGGATGGACTGCATGGGCTGACCACACATTGGAACACAAGTAGTGAGCCCGAGCTATTGGCCCATTTGCTAATCGAAATTCTGGAGAATGCAAATGACAATGTAAAACATGAACAGAAGGTCAGTTCAACTGACGATAATTGCACTAATAAATATGATGAATGCGCCTTGATATTGACATCATATTCCAGTCAAATTAATTTCAAAATCTTTCACAATATCCATGACATCACAAAGAATGTGTCATATTTGTATCTTGAAGGGTTAAATGGCTAAAGAAATGCGGCATGGCGTCTGAAAAGATATGACGACCGTATACATTATATTATTATTGAAATGAAGCAACATATGAGTCCGATACATTACTCATATATGTGACGTAATAATCTTGTATGTCACATGTAGGCTGATGTCACAATCAAAATGCATAAAGAATGGCGTGGATAGCTCCGCCATAAAGATTCAATAGCCAGTCAAGTGTACGAATCTCATATTTTTACTATTTAATCAACCAGTGTTAAATATTTTGAAACTAATTTGAGTTGGTGCTGTTGCTGTTAACAACCAGTGCAACTAAGTGTTATCGATTATGCCAGACAGGTATACCAGCTACAGCACTAGGTGAATGAGCCGATGACTTGGCTGTCCTCTTTGTGTGGATGCTAATGATAGTAGCATTAATATGTGTGCAGCATTAAATCATTAAATTGCAACGATTCTGTTGACTTATGATATCAACACACCCGTAACAGTCCATATTAACAATATCCTTTTGGTGATGGTTTCTCAATTACTATACCTTTCATAAATCTAGTCACCTACATTTGCACCAATGAACATTCAACATCTGGTAACCAAGACACGTATAGCTGTACTTGTAACTTTAGTCGGAATGTATATAAGGCAATCAAATCGAGAAATAATACCTTTAAATCCATTTTCATCAAGTTTCCACTCAGTCTTTCCAAGGAAGAGCATTGCTTGTCTGCTTACGTGTTTAGCTTCCCAGGCTAGTGAGCAGCCTTAAGCCAAATCTGTATTCCTTTACAACAAACCCAACTTTCTTTTGCTATCCCGTTACAAACCACCCATATACGTAATATAAGCCACAGATGTGGTGGTGTCCCTCTGAATTGTAATATGTATACCATACATCTTGGCACAGAATGAGTTACCGTCTACTAATTCTTTTTTAAGGGCAAGTATAGTGACATGCCATAGTTTTTATTATAATGGTCATCTTCTACATTCTCACTGAGTGTCACTCGTGATGCTAATCTTAGAAAATACTGCATTCCAACCTTATGATAAGGCCTCCATTGTAAGAAGGTAATTTACTTTACCATGAAAAATAAATATATATTATATTATATATCCACCATCCAATCTCTGCCGGGCCTGAGTAAAGACTAGACATGGTTGAATCAAAATTACCTCTGGAACGTCTCGACAGACGAATCGTTTCTGTATCCAAATACATATAATACAATAGACCACATTGAACCGTTTTAAACGACGAGACAAAAAATCAAATGGATTCTGCTACAGTTCATTTCTCTTTTATTTTCTCGATTGCAAATCTTTTTCGCATTAGCTAACCAAATTGTCACGTTTCATAGAATTTAAATCGAGAGACATATCTTCAGAATCTAATACACAACGTAAATGTTCCAATTTATGTAATGGTATTGATACGGATTTCTCATAATTTATTAAGAATCTTAACGATTTCAATAATCATGCTGGTTCTAGGATATGGGCACACACATGTACATACACAGGGTTCACTTATTTTGTAAATGTACAAGGAGCAAAACATAGAAGGCAGCCGAGTGTACAGAAAGACTTTATTACCGCATTCGAACAGGAGAAACTTTTGAAAAAAGCCTGCACAATAGGACCTGAATAATAGGTATTTGGCGGAACTAAAGATAACATGAAACATGATTCGACTGTATCTATTTTAAAATGATGATATGCCACACACTCATAGTGGTTAACCATATTTATTATCCGTCTATATGAACCACCCTTTTAACCCCTTTTAAACACATTAGATAGAGATTTTGATTTCAAATTAAAGGTATCGTCTATTATAATTCATTGGCTTAAGCATAGTTCTTTCTATAAGTGTATCTAAATTATGATGATCCATATCTGAACATATTAGAGGTCTGGTTTAGAATACTGAATTGGAGTTGAGATAATGTATATTTAGAAATCAGATACTGTTTTTGGAATACATTTTTCTGACGATAAGTTGTCCATACCTGTCCAATTTCTTTAATTGTACCTACATTAAAGATTCCATGTTGGATCTGCTATATTTATGCGCTTCACTGAAATTGCTACATATTTGAATAGGGCTCCCTAGGGTTGTTTCCACCGAAGATGGAATTATGTGGTCGTTCTAAAAGGTCTGCCTCGATTTGGTCATCCTCCTGTTTCTCTGGTATGGACGTGGCCTGTAACTGCCATGCGAATGCTGTTTACATTGAACCACACAGCAGACGTGCTGGTCAATCTATTTCCCTTTCTATTTGCCTCTCGGGCATCGATGACACAGGCCATTCCATGATCAGCATGCAGCAGTTTGTTGTCCTTGCTTCCTAACCATATTTATTTCCTGTTTGGCATTGCTCATAGGACCTACGTTATCAAATTACCCAGGTTACATAATTGACATACTATCCCGCGATAGACTTTCGTACACACAGTTAGCTTTTAAAGGCGAATCTGAACAATTAGTAGCCGCGCTTCCTGCAAGCAAATTATGCATATTTGAGTCTTTGGCTCGAGTTACATGTGGTAGCGTATGCCAAATTTCAGGATTAACTCTAATGACAAGAAATGAATCCAAGTTTCATGGCCGTATATAATTTGCAACTTTATGTTTCAGTTTGTCCGCCTGCAGCTTTGTATTGTGTAGGTTAGTTACAATTCTAACCGGTTGCTCATCAGTACCATGGATTGGGGCATCATGTGCCTCTTGAATGCTGCTAAATGCATCCAACAAATCTTCCTCCAGAGAATACAAAACAACAACATGTTCTTTTTGTGGCATTTTAATACAACCTTTTTTATTCACAAACTTCATTCATTAACTAACATTGTTTAAGTCACCAAACAGTATCTAGACAGTAAAGAAATTAATGACACTCTACTATTAGACAAAACACTATGTGCTGACTATGCGTGGATTGAAACACATGGCAGATAAATCTACTGCACTTGGTGAACACTCAGCGCCCACTGACTTATTTAGATACCACACATCATCTCATAGTATTCTTAGCTGACAGCGTGGTCGTTGAGTAGAATTTAATAGCATGCATCTGTTGGCTAGCAAATGGATAGACCATTTTCCCCGACGTGGCAGGATGGCACATGATGTGACAACAAGAGATGTCATATGATCAACTGTACTTTCTGACTACCGCCACGTGAACCATCAGTTTCCTCCAATTCGTCAATCAAATATATGACGCCATAATGAATTACTGCACATGGAGGTTCGCAATATACATTACGTTTTGAATGCCGTATCTAAGCCCGTCTGAAATGCTTAGTAGTTCGGCAAGTTGTACTAATTATTTACAATTTCATAAACACCCATAACAGGCAGCAACAGAACTTAGTCCAATTAATTTCAAAATATTCAACAACTTACCTGTTTTCTAGAAATTGAGGTTCATGGAGTCCAGAGTTATATCGATCCCAAAGTTCGCTATTTAATATTTTGAAACTAATTTAACTGGGTGCTGTACCTGCTTCTAGCAGCAACAGCGCACTCTCAACTTAGTTCAAAATATTCAACATACTGTATATTACATAGTACAGACAATCAATTCCTGCAACTTGACAGGCTTTTCCGCATTTGAAATGGACTATTTGTGTCAATAACGACTGTGGAATGTGACACTGGAGTTTGACGGCAAGCTATAGGTGACGCAATTGATACTGTCGTCAGACAGATTAGAATTCCTCTATTCTATATTAACACTAACACTGATTATCTAAATGAGCTGAACAAATATCACAAATGCCTTTCTTTCATAATTGAGATAAATGATCCAGGCCACTGTAGATATGTTTGTACAGGCTAACCAATCGGCCAAATGCATGACAATTCATTGTACAATATTAGATAACTCAGAGCCACTTATATATCCGTAATACAAATAAATTCGGAATCTTTCAATGTATTTGTTGTAATATAATGACACAAAACGACGGAGAGCCATAAGGGAAGCCGAAAACTCTGTCACCAATCTATATGAATTGTATATCGCTGGTGAATGTACGCTTTAGTAACATTATGTTAGATATTTAAAAAATAATTTGACCGATACGTGTTGCCATAAACAGCATCAGCCCTCACACGAATTAGTTTAAAATTATTAAACAACTTACATGTACAGTTACCTTGAAATTTGACCTCTAAGAATTCATGATGCAATAGACTCTAAGCCGCGCATAATATGGGTGCAGCTTAATTAGTTATGGGCCGGTAATATATAGAAATCGACCACTCTGTTATGGATGGAGAAGTGGCAATAACATCTCTTGCATTCTTGTTACAAAAGTCGAGTTGGCAATTAGCGATAAATCACTTGTAATTGTGTCAAGTCTCCAGCGACTCTATCGAATTGAATGGTCTAAATCGACAGGTCAAAACACCATCAAGACGCCTACAAGACACCAATTCAGACATAGTTAAGATTAATTTCAAAATAATCAACAGCTTACTGGTATAGTTAACTTGATATTGGAATTCAGAGAATGTGCGAAGATTAACTAGACATGGATGGGATATAGCTAGAAATTGATTCCTATAGTATTTGCCTACATAATTGCCGACAAGTGGGATCATGGGACTTCATGGTTCAATGGGTTAACGACGCTAACTTGTGTTATGTCATGTAGCAAGGTGCCGCTGTCTACATGTGTATGCGCTTAGTATTTAAAACGATGTGTAAGCTGGAACCCTCAATTTACCTTTCCACTTTATCCATCCACCATATGACGTCATACTCGACTACGTGACGTGTGGACTGACGCCATATTGGACGACGTCATTATTACGTAATGAATGGCAGCTAACTACGTCACGAGCGCATATTTCATGACGAACTATTGGTTGTTGCACGAATTGTATGGCTTTACTATTTAATGCATATCAGTTTGAATATTTTGAAACTAATTTGACTGGGCACTGTTGCTGCCATAGGCGGCAAAGGCACACAGTCAAATTAGTCGCACATTACTCAGCAGCTTACCTGTATTGGTTTCTGGACATTGATAGTCAGAGAGTTCAGAGATCGATTGATCGATCTCAACACGGACGAGGTGTGGTTGAAGCTTAGACAGAGATGGTCGTGGCATAGATGAAACTGGAAAGGTCCATTGAGAAAGATTTGCTGACAGAGATTATATTATAGTCAAAATGGATGGCATGTATCTAGTTATCCCATGCTAATAATATAGCACATTGGATTGGCATCATTCCATATGATATGTTTTCTCTCAAATAATATTCAATCTTGGTATATTAGCAAACACACAAGCTAAATATGGCACGCCTTTGAATTGCATCGGATCTAAGATTGCCTTATACGTGATCCTTGCTACTACGGCTACCGCAACTACTACTACTACTACTACTACTACTACTACTACTACTACTACTACTACTACTACTACTTTTTTTTTTGGTAGTACGATCAATGGATCGTGTGGAAATCCATAGTACCAAAATATATTGACTGAAAAGTACATTAAACATAGGATAAATCATATAGAGAACACACGATTATATCAGTCATATGTATAAATAAACACTAAATATATGATGGCCAAACAATTAATCTAAAAATTCAAAAGAGCTAGATGTTTCCCTTTAAAAACTCCCAGCTACTAGCCCAATAACATTCCATTAACATTTTAAAAGCTCACGCGAGCATAGGCTGAGAAATAAATACAGCGATCGGACGTATTTAAGATACACAGTCAATCGGGAACAAATTAATCAATAATCAATGCCCCGCAGGATAATCTATACAATGTAAGCGCTACGATATTACACCGAGCGCAGTGAAGGGACAATGCAACCTACATAGTTGAAGAGGGTTGAACCTTAACAAACGATGTATAACATTACAATTTACGTTGAAATAGAGAGTCCGTAATTATCACGGTATGAACACAATTTTGTGTATACAGGCTAAGTGTTTACAATCTATTATTAGGAAGCAGCTTAGATTGCATGTTACATTTATTTTAGTCGAATGCAATTTACTTTGGGATCCAGATTCTAAAATTACCCCGGAACAAACATTAGTAATAAAAGCATTGGAATATAAATCAACTATTTATTTAACTGTCAAATACAATATGGCTTAACCTGTTCAAATGACCACCTGCCTATTGGTACACATGTAATCCTTTCAGAGCAAATGCTCCAAAATTGGTTACATTCATAATCTGATTATCTGTGATAATTGGAGCCTATGCGTTTGCTGTTACTACGTGAAGCAGATGGTGTTGCTTCACACAGCGACCTACCAAACACACGCACCGAAATCCACTGTTACTGCATATGTGTAATCAAATACTAATTCCAGCCAATATAATTATAAGGGTTACAAACAGGACTGTGGTTCAAAGTTAACCAACGAATGCCATCCGCATATTAATACACAAGACACCTATTAAAAATGTTGCTACAGTGATAAAAAACATATTAGCACATATGTGAATTAAAATAAACCAGCATGCGCCAACACATAGGTCTTACTAGTCAAGGCGGGTTTTTAATGACAAGATTCACATTCTCAAGACATACTAGGTCGCCTCTGCACCATATATTTCTAAAGGTTTCTAACTTCCGACTGTTTATATATTTATAAAATTCCCCTCTTATGTTATGCGACAGCAATCCATCAAACAACGCTTTCAATGTCTTCAAATGATCCAAAGTAGGACAAATGTTACTATCATATATAAATCAACAACGGTGTTTCCAAATACTCCAAAGACCAATGCTTAAGTAGCATATGGTGATTGTCTTATCATTCTTCAACATGCCATTTTCTAATTTACGAAAAATAATTGTTCTAGTGGTTAGATCAGTTCTAGGCACACAGAGATGTGACAATGTTTACTCTACATACACCCAGAATTGAACTATTACAGGACAATCAGTGAACAGATGCATAGACGTTTCTTCCGAATTTGTGCAAAATACACAGTTGTTCTCATGCTCAGTACACATGTTTGCCTTACTCATAAGGTGTTTTACCCAAAGTCTCCGGTGAAGTAATCGCCAGACTAAATCTTTTGCCTGGTTCGGTAAATTTGGCAAATGTATGTTGTTCCATACCAATTCCCAAACTGTAATATGGAATCCATGCCACTCCCATGACACTATACATTTTGGAAGGCTAAGCAGGGGTTGTCTCAGCAATCAATACCAATTCTTAGCCGTCATGTGACAAGAAACCTCTGTATCATTGTACATTAATTTCAAAGTAGGTTCATCATTGTTGATTTGTCCATTAGGCAAAGTGAGCCATTCTTTTGGTATAGCTTGGTATAGCCGGATCAATAATCGCATGGTGTCTATTGGCCTTAGCTGAGTAATGTGTGCAATTTCAGCTAAGGATTTCTATTTCCTGGACCTATGATTGATAATGTCGCCAATGTATCTAATGCCTTTCTGAGCCATTGGGAGGAAATACAACACTTTATTTTCATGACATATATCATTATTGCCCCACAGGCTTATCATTAAAACACCCTCCCAACATTGCGGTGGATTTTCTATTTTAATGAAAGCATCAAGAGCATATTTCAGCTCCAAAAACACCCTAGGTACACGTGTATAATTAGGCGGCGGACTGGTTGCACAAAAGATACATTTCGCATGAAATGGCATTATAAAACGTTCGATTAATGCCCTTGATACATTTGCCCATTGGATGTCAGAATACAGTAGCATATTTAAGAATGTGAAACGTAATGAAAGACATTTTGTCCTGACATCGACAAGGTTAAGGCCACCCTAATTAAATTCATTCCTGCACACATCTTGTGAAACTAGACACGTTTTGCCCTCCCACATAAATCCTTGAATAAGTTTATTAATTTCGGTCTCAATATGTTGAGGCATATATATTACAGAAGCGGTATACCACAACTGTGATAGGGTTAATGTATTCATGACCAAGGCTTTTCCAAAAACTGTCAAACGTCGGCATTTCCATGCATTTATTGTTTTCTTCATTTTAGATATTCTATCATGCCAGTTCAGTGTTTCCCCAAAAGTCCTACTAAACTGTATCCCTAGAATCTTTATCGAGTCAGTTGCCCATTTTATGTTGAGAGGTTTATCAGCTCTGCTCTTCCACTTGCATAGACATAACCCGTCTGATTTATTTCTATTAATTTCCAAACCTGAGGTCTTTTGAAAGTCATCTAAAACTTGATCCAATCTTTTAAAATCAGAATTTGATCCAGCAAAATATGTTGTGTCATTACAATACTGAGACACTTGTATGGGTCTGTTCACCCCTTCAGTTTCAATGCCTTTAAAAACTGGAGTTTCCCTAATGGTCGACCCTAAGGACTCCATCGCTATTATAAACAATAAAGGGGACAGTGAGCACCGTTGCCTCACACCTCGTGCTAAAATTACTGGTTTGTTAATATAATTATTAACCAGATATGTACTACTGATATTACCATATAAGATATGAATCCATTTGATGAAATTAGGACCCACACCAATGTGACTGAGTGATTTGAAAAGGAAATTCCACTCAAGTCTAGCAAAGGCCTTTTCATTATCTAGTCCAATGATAGTGCCGGGAATATTGTCTTTTTCTACCAAGTGCAGGGTGTCTCTAATTAAAAATGCATTTGTTAAAATCGATCTACCCGGAATAGAGCAGGTTTGGTCGGTGTGGATGACCTCATCCAAGACACTTGAGAGGTATTTCGCAAGGGCTTTCGAAATGATTTTATAATCTACGCATAGCAGTGAAATTGGTCTGTAATTTGCTAATATACTACGATCCCCTTTTTTTAAAAATAAGTCTCACATAAGCCTGAGATATTGTGAGCGGGAGCTTCTCTTGTGAACAAATTTCGTGCACAATTTTAACGAATTCGGATACCAAAAGATACCAAAACGTCTGATAAAATTCAACACTAAGGCCATCACTCCCTGGTGCTTTTCCCGGTTTCATGTTTTTAGAGCCAAACCCAAATCATCTAATGTTAATGCAGCATCGCAGAAATTACTGCTGGCTTCCGAGAAAGCGTCCTTAACATTAGCCAACATCTCAGCTGACTTTCCTTCATCACTTGTATCCGACGTGTATAAGGCCTGATAATATGTCTCAACAATGTCCATGATTTCATGTTGAGATGAACATTTCTGATTGTTGTTATCTAAGCACCTTATTAACTTATCAACACCGCTTGCTTTCTCGAGATTGAAAAAGCATGTTGTGGGATTTTCCCCTTTAGTATACATCTGTACTCTACTTCTAGTTATTGCACCCTTAGCTTTATGTTTCTCGATCTCATACAGTTTAGATTTTATATCATTGAGCTGTTCCATAAGGTGAATATCACCGGTTGCAACTTTGCGAGTTAGTAATGTCAATAAGCGCTCAAGGGCTTTAGCCTCTTTACGAATTGTCTGCGCTTTTTGGATCGAATATTGCTTGGAGATACTTGCAAAGCCCTTTATAACATCTTCCCACCATGATATACAATTCTCGTGGGAATATTGATTCCGAAGCTTATATTCCCAGAACCTTTTAATGCAACGATGATACTCTAAATCCTCTAAAAGCGAATTGTTCAATTTCCAGAATCCAGCACCACGTTTTATCCAATCTGCATTATCTAAGCCGATGAAAAATACATCATGGTCAGAAAATGTGACAGGATACACCCCAGTACATACTAAATTCCCTCTCAAAGATCTATTGAAATATATTCTATCTATTCGAGAGGAATTTTGTCCATTAGCAGAATGCCATGTACACATTCGTTCTTCAGGATATAAGATGCGATAACAGTCTAATAAATGTTCTGTATCACACATTTATCTTAATCTAAGGTGAGATGTGTCCCTGTAAGTAGAAGATGAACTCCTGTCCCGTTTTCCATCCATAACACAATTAAAATCACCGCCGATGATGATATTCTCAGAATTACCACTAATCACAGAGGAAAGGTCGGATAAAAATTGACATCTCTGTGCATGGGAAGCTGGTGCATAAACAGACAACAGAGAATAAATTGATCCCGCTATATCAACAATGACCTTAACCCAACGTCCATTTGTGTCCGATGATGAATTAATAATATTGATAGATCGTAAACGTTTAGGCAGGAAGAAGATAGCAACACCTGCACTTGGTTCTGTGGCGACGGAATACAATAATTCGCCATTTGCCAAATGCTTAAATATTTCTAAAACACCTGGGCATTGTAACTTTGTTTCCTGCAACATGATAATATCAATATTCTTGTCTTTCAAATCTTCAAGCAGAACATGTTGTTTAATTTCATCATTTAGTCCTGTGCAGTTAAGTGTGCATATTAGCATCATTAATAATAAATTTGGCAAACCCGCCATTTTTTAATTGGATTTGTTTTTCTTGCTGAGATTCTTTTTCGCCCACTTGCCTAGCTTCTCATTACACTCAGATCGCTTTAGATCCACGATTTCAAGATGCTGATACTTCGATATGTCAGAGTCAGTGCGCAACTGTCGATATCTCACACCCTTTTAGGTGATGTAAGGAATCAACACTTGCCCTGTTTCTGACCGATACAGAACCATTTCACTGCTCTGAGAAACCTGTGTATTAACAGAAGTATTGGACTCTGCAATGGATACACTGTCATCATAGTCACAAGACATATCTTGTGAGTCTTCTAATTCATAATCTGAGCTAGAATCATCCTTTTGACGCCTCAGTCTAAACTTATTCTCGACATTAGTAAGCACATTGGCATTGACATTTTCTAACAGTTTATCATCTACAGAATTGTCCGTGATTTCCTTCCCATCTCCAGGCATGTCAGTTAATGTTAGTAGATGGTCTAACATCGAACTATCAGCAGCACCACCAGTAGACCGCGATCTGAATTTAGTCTGTCCGGGTGGCAGACTGTCCGTACCAGATAATACATCCCCATCCCTGGTAGTGTGTACAGGCGTCTGAGGCAAACCTTCCTCTAACACTTCAATTGCGTCAGACATCACAACAGCGACAGGGTTGGATAGTTGGTGAGTTTCCACCACGTTGACTGATTCAGGCTCTTGACATGTTTTGGGTTCAGTCACATCTGCGCTTCGCCCACCTGCCTGTTTATTTACTGCCTGTGGACAGCGCAATTTGTAATGGTCCGTGGCGCCACAAATCAGGCATTTGTCCTTCTGCGGACATGCACTGGCCAAATGTTCAGCATTGCCACATATCCTACACGTCTTAACCTGTCCCTTAAACCACACCGGCAAGGAAAAGGTATTGTCGATAGACAGTGAGCCTGGAAGCGGCTTGACAATATCCTTCATCCAAACCCGCCGGATCCCATTCTCTAATGATCTATCAAACTGGTATGTTTCATTTTCGATAGAAACTACCAGGCCATAATTGGCCAATTCTGCGTTAATCCGATCATTCAGGATTTCTAAGGGACCTTTCAGCTTAACCAACAACCTGTCGCTATCTACCTCTTGGATCTTACAGGCTTCCCCATTCACAACCAACCCATCTTCTAATAATTCTTCCTTAACGGATTCGTTTGCTAATGTCACATGCCATAGCTTTCTCTTGATGTTAATTAGCCCCTTCAATACATGGGGCCCAGCGCCAATGACATCTTTTAAGCCGTGATATACGTCAGCGGCCCCCACATTCCATCCATTAGTTATCAAGCGAAGGCGTAATAACTGTTTATAGTCCAGGAGCTAAAGCTAGGTCAGAATCGTGACGTAGCACACCCAGTATTCGGAAGGTCTGACACTTGCTGTGGCTTGGGGGACATGTCCCACACATTTTAAGCCCTGTTGTACAAACAAATTGTCGTAGCACTAATTAGTCATCCTGATTTCTTTGCATAGGGGGTCTAGGCTTTGGCTGTATCCACAGTGCACAACGATATAAGCATGATCGTGACATAACTCAAAGTAATATCGTATTAGATTCACCATATATGATATTTAGACGGATATCGACCTAACATATATCCAACATACAGTTTGCATGCATATACCAAAGGCGAGGGTGAAATGTGAAGGTTATATTTTATGTATGTATACTAACTCCATCATAGAATCTGTATATCCAGCTGTGCCACTGTTGACAAAGCACCCAGGTAATGGTGGTTGGAATGAGACAGATGGATGTGGTGGTAATCGGTGCAGAAAAACAAATTACAATGAACTTAGACGCACTGCAAGAAAATTTCAAAGAGGTGTGTATGTACGTGAATAAATTGCAACAGCTGTTCAAATCCTTTAAAGTTGAGTCAAGCTCGAAATCACACCTGTTCGCATTTTGGAACTCATATATTCATATGGTAGAGCTGCTGCTGGGATTCATGAGAGATGAGAGAACTGGAGATTGGCAGACACACCTATCTGCTACTGCTGCTATGGTGCCATATTTCTACAGCATGGACAGAACCAATTATGCAAGATGGCTGCCAATATATCTTGCGGACATGAAGATGCTTCCAAGTACACATCCCCATGTACATGGACAATTCTTGAATGGAAATCATTCCGTAAGTCGCTCAGACCATCCATTCAATCAAGTGTGGACAGATATGGCCTTAGAGCAATCGATTAATTTGGATTCCAAAAAGCGAGGTGGTATTATTGGAATAACACAAAAGCCAGGAGCTCTGGAGAGGTGGTTTTTAACTAGCCACGAGAGGGCAGCCATAACAACGGTCACAAAGCAAATGTGTGGGTTACAAGATAGTCACATGTTTGGAGTACATAAGGAAATGGGGACTAATCGAATGAACAGGGATGAAACCGATGTGCAGAAGATACTTTCGATGTTCTCATCAGATATAATGACCAATCCCTTTAATATTGCGGAAAACGACGACAGCGAGTGTCTTCCGCTTGTAAACATTGCAACTTGCGTGGTATTGCCTAGTGAAATCGTCAAGAGCCTTGTTTCCGCCTGTGACATTGGTAAGGAGATTATGGAAAATTTTGTTCAGGAGCGGCTGGACACTAACACGAGAAGCTTTTGGGACACGTTGCCACACTTAAAACTTAAAACATTTGCCAGCCTAGCACAGAAGAAAAAACTCAAAACAAAAGATGAAAAAATTCACAATGTGAGATCTGACCGCGAACTATTTGGTCGATTAATTATTGCCGCAAGGTCCAGAGATGTTGATTTAAAACTAGTGATGACGTATGAACTGTCTGCTGTTCCACTATCATTGTCACATACGGATGGGACTCTAAGAAAGAATGTGAAAAGTGTTTTGTTAAGTGAACTAGAAAAGGAAGTAAATGTTGATGGACGGCTTCCACCTGTTGACAAGACAGGCGCAACAGCTTATGTAGTAGATGGCATGGCAATTGTGCAAATGGTTAAAACTGGATGTACGTCTACATTTGGAGAATTGGCTGATAAATACTGGCACATCTTTACAGTTCCACTGAATCAAGAAGACTGCAACAGAGTAGATATAGTTTTTGACAGATATGATAGACTGGAATCTCTCAAAGCGGATGAGCGGCTAAAACGTGGGTCATCAACAGCATTGAAGTAAAGATTGCTGGAGAAAATACTCCCGTTCCAAAGCAATGGGCCAAGTACATCCGCAATCCAAGCAACAAAAGTAACCTGGTTGCATTTCTCAGCAAGCGGTGGCGTGATACTGGTCCAAATATGCTATCTGCCGACAATTGCGTCATTCTTGCTGGTGGCTTTAACGATGGAATGGATGTTGTTGTCATTTCAGCGAACAATTTGTCGTATTTGGAAGAACTTCGATCAGATCACGAGGAAGCAGATACGCGTATGATGTTGCACGCGCTACACGCTTCAAAAGACCACATGCGTGTTGTTATACAGTCTCCTGATACAGACGTGGCAGTACTTAGTATATATATACGTATCGTTCGCTTCACTGTTCTGAACTATGGTTCCGTACGGGCACAAAGGACAAATTGCGATACATACCAATACATACAGTTGCTCAAGTACTGGTCCCAGCTATCTGTCTGTCTTTGCCCGGGTTTCATTCTCTTACAGGTTGTGATAGCACTAGTGCATTACTTGGAGTCGCTAAGAGAAAAGCATTCAATCTCTTAAAGTCATCTGAATGTCATCAGCTTAGCTTAGCCCAACTCGGCGAACATGTTGACTTATCACCGACTACTGCAATTCTATGTGAGAACTTTGTCTGTGAGTTGTATACCACCAGGGATGTGGGAAAGACAGCCGATGAAACCCGTTATTGGCTCTTTTGTCAAAAGAGACAAAGAAATGAAAATCTTCCACCTACATCGAATAGTCTAAAGCATCACACCGAAAGGGCCAATTTTCAAGCTCTTGTTTGGAGACGTTCATTGCAAGCTGTTCAGAATCTTCCATCTCCAAATGGACATGGCTGGAGTATAGTGGATGGTCTACTCAAGCCTGATCTAATGTCAAAAGATCCTGCTCCATTTGGATTAATTGAACTCACATCATGTAGATGTCAAAAGTCTGCCTGCAAAAGAACAGATCTCTGTCAATGCAAGGCTAACAATCTACTCTGCACTGAAGCATGCCTTTGTATGGGAGGTGAAATGTGTGACAATGTTCAGCATACAATTGTCGAAGATGACTCTGACACGGATGAGTAACATTCTCTCATTTGCTCACGTGAAAAATATGTCCTGCCAGCTTGTGTAGACATGTACTGCATGTCAGTTAAAAGTTTAATTATGAAAAATGTAGGAAACATGGGCATTGTTGTAGCTAAGGTATTGCTAGTCACAAGAAGACCTAAGTGCCCCAATATGTACAAAGCAACATACGGGTGTCTTAAACGAGGTTGATTATGTATAAATCTGCGATATAGATCACTCATTTCCATTTTGGTTAAGATTGTATTGATATAACATGCGCTTAAGTTTGTGAAAAATTTACCATTGTAACTGGGCTTCTCACGGGTTAGTGCTACCACCATTTTCTTGTACAACACGGCTCAGAATATACCCAAGACATCGGTCTAGCATAATATAGAGACAAACCTTCTGAATACTGGGTGTGCTACGAAACCATTCTTCTAGACCCCTATTGAAAATTGGCTCCCGGACTATTATACCGACTTGATATAATCAAAACATTAGGTCAAGACGGCCTCAGTACAACGTTCAATAAAATGCACGAGCGCCTGGCCAGCAGGTAAAAATAACACTCGACAACTGGCGTCCAAAACGGCCAACTATAAAAGCGCCCTTACTGAAGTATTAGTACCAGTAAACGCGTATCAACTAAACTTGGACAATATAGAACGAGAGACGAACGAGACGACGCTGTGGCGACAAGCGAATGGCCACCACAAGCTAGTCTGAGGAGCAAATGATGAAAAATATCACAGTAAAATGCGACCTCCCACAAAACTAATTACAAAAATCAAAACTACAAAACTAACGTATGTACAGTTCGGCAAAAGCCAGACATAAAAATAAATCATATGGAGCAGTAGAAATCGTCTAAAACTGACGTTAATAGCTGAGCCAAAGAAACGTGTTGAACTCAGCTACTACTACTACTACTACTACTACTACTACTACTACTACTACTACTACTACTACTACTACAACTACTACTACTACTACTACTACTACTACTACTACTACTACTACTACTACTACACCTACTACTACTACTACTATTACTACTACTACTACTACTACTACTACTACTACTACTACTACTACTACTACTACTACTACTACTACTACTACTACTACTACTACTACCGTTACCGCTACCGCTACCGCTACCGCTACCGCCACCGCCACCGCTACCGCTACCGCTACCACTCCTACTACTACTACTACTACTACTACTACTACTACTACTACTACTACTACTACTACTACTACGAATACGACTACGAATACGACTACGAATA
>CM067366.1:31105680-31148180 GCA_034401795.1 Chaetoderma sp. LZ-2023a
CTGTTTTGAAACTACTTTTACTGACAGCGTTTGCTGCCATAGGCGCCAGTAGCCCGCGATCAAATGAGATTCGAAATTTCCAAAAGCTCACATGTAAGAGTACTGTGAAAGTGACATTCTGCAAATTCAGGGTTCAAGTACTTACACTTGAATCCATCACACGTTAAAAGTGAAAGGAAATTAGATAGAACCGGAAGGAGATAGCTGGAAGTTAGAACTTAAAATCTTATCTCGTCTATATGTTGTTAGGTACTCTGACACAATTGGATAGATGGAGGATAATTCCCTATCTCAATTTACATAAAGTATATTTACTTTTTATTGCCACAGCCCAGCTTCTCTCCAACTCCAGGTCCAAGTAATGCACCGGAGGTGCGTCCTATTAAATTTGGAAATAGACCCAAACAACCAACCATGTTGGAGAGAAACATTTTTTGGAAATTTCGTCATGAAATCGAAAACAAAATTGACTGGCGACTACCTGTTCTCACGAACAAAGTACTCATCTTTGGAGCTTCGCACCTGAGTCGCATCAATGTTGAGCCCCACCCTGAAACGCAAGGTGCCTGCTACCCAGGAGCTAAATTGTGTCATGCTAGAGAACTAATTCAAAAGTACACTGGATCATTTAAACCAGAGAAAATAGTGATTTACATTGGTATTAATGATATGAATGAACCCATCTCTAGTTCAAAACATAGATTAATGCTGCTTCTCAGTGCGATTAAATCCAAATTCCGAAAGACTGCGATTTACTTCGCAAAACTTAACTATTCAAGTCGGTTGACAGCTCAGCAGAGGTTGGCGATTCAGTCCCTCAATTCGACGGCTGAATCATCAAAATCTGTGACTGTCATTCCTGCACTCAGACTCTCCGAATGTAATGTTGTTAAGGATAACATTCATTGGACTGAGAAGACAGCTAACTCTATGTATTCTGCCTGGCTTAAATTCCTAAATTTAAACTAGACAAGGGCCAAGGTAACATGCGCCCGGAAACAGGACTGGGCAGTAATATTGTCAATCTAACTGGCTCCCCATTAATTTTGGTCTTACATTTGTCCCAACACCAAAACCTAAAACAGGTTTGGATGCTCTTTTAGATAATGGCTGTATGGAAACATCTGAATTTAGTCACCGTATTAAGTTAGCAGACTTCTTTCGTAACTCTAATAGTAACATTCCACCATTCATTGAAAAAACTGGCTGGGCACCAAACGTAAAAATCCTGGACCCAGCGATCGGTGAAAGCATAGAACTCTTTTCAGAACGTGTTAAAAATTCTGCATTCCCTAATGATCAACCAAATTTACCCTATGAGGAACGCCAGGCCTTAATTGAATTGTCTAAAAACACCGAAATTGTCATCAAACCTGCAGATAAAGGTTCGGCGACTGTAATAATGCTTACAGATAACTATAAACGTGAAGCACATCGACAATTTAGTAACCCAAACATTACCAGAAACTAAGCAAACCACTTTGGCAAAATAATTGCAGCAAATTTAATGAGATTCTTCAAAAATTGCTCAATAGCAAGAAGATCACCGAAAAGCAACATAAGTATCTCTTTGCTAAACTTGAGTCAAAACCACGGACTTTCTATCTTTTGCCAAACATTCATAAACCCAGAGATTCGTGGTTGGACCCAATGTCACTGCCCGGGCGACCTATAATATCTGATTGTGGCTCAGAATCCTACAGAATCAGTGAATACATCGATTACCATCTACAGCCAATAGCAAATAGACACCCCAGCTTCTTGAAAAACACAGAAGACTTCTTATCACACGTCTCTGATACCTGGATACCTCCAAATTCATTCCTGGTCACGCTTGACATCGATGCTATATACACCAACAGGCCAGACAGAGATGTAATAGCTCTATTAGAGCTGAGTCTGAAAGGCAATACTTTTGAATTCGATGGCGAAATTTACCAACAAATTTGCGGCTGCGCGATGGGCAAGCGCTTTAGCCCATGTTTTGCCAATATTTACGTAGCAGAGTGGGAGGAGGAAGCGTTAGAAAAGTGTCCAAAAACAGGCCCTCATTTATCGCAGGTACCTTGATGACATTTTCATGATTTGGCAACACACAAAGGCAGAGTTTGATGAATTTTTCGAAATTCTGAACAATCACGATCCGAATATCAAATTAAAAGCAACCATTGACGAGATGTCTGTAGATTTCCTGGATGTAACTGTATATAA
The DNA here is from genome assembly GCA_034401795.1 of Chaetoderma sp. LZ-2023a. Lineage (NCBI taxonomy): Eukaryota > Metazoa > Mollusca > Caudofoveata > Chaetodermatida > Chaetodermatidae > Chaetoderma > Chaetoderma sp. LZ-2023a. The sequence continues at coordinate 31,107,892 of CM067366.1, forward strand.
AGGTCTAAAGTATTTAACAACTGGCTACTTAGACTACAAAGTGTATTTCAAACCAACCGATTCGCATCAGCTATTGCACAAAAAATCTTTCCATCCACCGCATACTTTTAAAGGAATAGTAAAATCACAAATAATCCGTTTTCACAGGAATTCGAGTGATAGGAAAAACTTTGAAGAAGCGTGCTCTACCCTATTCAAAGCCCTCAAACCACGAGGTTACTCCTCACGATTCTTGCGCAAAATCAAATCTGAAACATTGGACGGCTTGGAAACCATTCCAGATAATGCCTCAAATCGTCGGCCTACAAATATTTCTCACACTCGTCCGATTATAGGTGTAGGCGAATCTCGCAAATGCGGAAAGAAAAGCTGCAAGTTAGATGAATTTCTCCCGAACCAGAATACTTTCACGAGCTTTCAGAACAAAAGCACGTTCCAACTTCAGTCTAATCTAGATTGTGACTCTGAAAATGTTATTTATCTAATTTCATGCAAATTGTGCCAAAAACGGTATGTCGGCGAAACCAAATGTCCATTAAGATGGCGGGCAACTCGACACCTCTCAGATATTAGGCTAGAGGAAGACACACATGTTTCCGAACATTTTAATCTTCCTGACCATTTAGTCCTTCGTGACTTTGAAATTATGCCAATTGAACAGCCACCCCTTTCAGATACGGCAGAAGAAACTGATAAACAAAGAAAACTTCGAGAATCGTTGTGGATTAAAGAACTCGAAACACAGTGGCCAAGGGGAATACACTCGGACCCAGGCTTATCTGATCAACGTGACAAAATTCCATCCATTCTGACCTATAATCGGAAAAACGTTGAAATTTCTAAAATCTTGAAAGATGAGTATCAAAACCTACAGGAGAAACTGAAACAACTCTTTAACAAGCGTCCAGTAATTGCGTTTAAGAAAAATCCGAATCTACGTGACATCTTGGTAAAAGCAAAACTCAAATAGCTATCCAGAATATCCATCTCAATCATTCAACATTAACCCTTGCATGATGGTCAGCCAAAAACGGTCAATTTAGTGATCTTGGGCAATGTCCATTTGCCGGCGGAGATTGGAGTATTTTTGAAAATTTACCGCTGTAATGACTGGCTCGGGAACCGGGACAGTCGTTCCAGTGGCATATTCTCGGGAATGACCTTGTCTGTGCCTGCAAATGTACATTAAATAAGTAAGCGAATATTTGGATTCTACTGAACAAATTGAACCAGTAAAGGGTTAACATTAATGCCATATGGCTTTCCTCAAACAAAATGACAAATCTCAGGCAGTAAGATAAACCAAAATATCTTAAATTTTTGAATTTTTTCAATTATTGAAGATTCTGAGCCAGTGCGTTGACAATATTGACTACTACGAATACTACTACGAATACTATAAATACTACTACTTGTACTGCTACTACTACTACAACTACTACTACTACTACTACTACTACTACTACTACTACTACTACTACTACTACTACTCTACTACTACTACTACTACTACTACTACTACTGCTGGTGCTGCTGCTGCTGTTGGTGCTGCTGCTACTACTACTACTACTACTACTACTACTACTACTACTACTACTACTACTACTCGCTGCCTTTAGGGACTTCAAACCAGGGAGACGCTGGACTGAAGTCAAGAAAGGCAGCCTAGAAGTAGTGTTAATGCAAACCAATCATTGTTCTGTATCTAGTTTGCATTTTTGGATGGACCAATAACTCCAGCAAATTTATCTCAATTGCACCAATCGGCACATTTTTCACATTATCAAGCCTGTGCAACGTGGACCAATCCAAAATACCAGATAATGTGAGATTATGCTCATACGTTGCAAGTACTGCGAAACATATTAACTATTTCTTCTTCTTCTTTTCGTTCGCTGATCATACCGCCAGTACTGTAAGTGACTATCGACATGCTCATAAGCGTTAAGCGCGTGGATCCCTGGTATATTAGAGTGCGCCGCGCGGCCTGGAACCTCCGTCTTCTGCACTCGAGGTTTCTGTCAGGGTTACCTCACCCTTACCTCCTTTAGTCGCCTCTTACGACACGCAGAGGATACTGAAGGTGTACTCTAAGCCCCACCTACAGGGCAAATATTAACTATTTGAAACCCAAGGGTAAAAACATTAAATTCATTTTGCTTTGCTAAATGGTAGATTGATTATTCTGAAACTAGTTTGACTGGGAGCTGGTGCTGCCTATGGCAGCACCAGATACCTGTCAGTTTAGTTGGAAGATATCAAAACAGCTTCCCTGTATCGCTGCAGTAGCATTGGGACTCTTTGATGGATTTGAAACTTAACACCTATTCTGTTTTGAAACTACTTTTACTGACAGCGTTTGCTGCCGTAGGCGCCAGTAGCCCGCGATCAAATGAGATTCGAAATTTCCAAAAGCTCACCTGTAAGAGTACTGTGAAAGTGACATCCTGCAAATTCAGGGTTCAAGTACTTACACTTGAATCCATCACACGTTAAAAGTGAAAGGAAATTAGATAGAACCGGAAGGAGATAGCTGGAAGTTAGAACTTAAAAACTTATCTCGTCTATATGTTGTTAGGTAATCTGACACAATTGGATAGATGGAGGATAATTCCCTATCTCAATTTACATAAAGTATATTTACTACAAATGCCGCGTCACTTTGCAACCGGCAGTAGTAAGCATATGTATATGATTCAACAGGATTAGCCCAATTCTTGTTACCACAATTGTTTCCAAAACATGCAGGTTACATATACCATCACCCATAATTAAGGTAAGGGATACATGAACGACTGGATGAACTGGAAATCATGATGCAAATTGTCAATGCACAGGTATTGAGACTGACATTAACTGCGATCTGTTGCTGTAATATGTTAAACTATTTGATCTCGAATAGCTAAACCACTATACACATATTGCGATAAATCAAATGCTATGTTCAACTCATGCATACAATTTAATATGAACCGATTTCGTCATGGATCCACTATAAATAGCATATTTCATGAAGAAGCACATACATTACGATTCTACTCCCAGTAAGGGATGCGCCAAAGTCTCACGAGCTGTTGTAGCTCTACTCCTATTGAGGAAATATAGGAAAAAACCATTCCAGAGCGACATTTGCAAGCGATGCAACGTTGTCCCCTGTTGATGTCACGGTTCAGATGCTGGCTTGATGCAAACAGAATGAGGTCACTATCACGGGAATTCAATTAATGTACAGCTAAGTAATGAAACAGGGTATATTTTTTAGAACGACTGGCTCTGTAGAGATTAACGGGTTGTCTTTGGAAGACAATGGCATGTGTAATGTGGTCCGCAATTCACCTGACCCTGCATGACCGATTTTTATCAGGTGTATACACAATTGTAAGTATATTATGCATTCTGCGAATCTGTCATCATTAAAGGCATATATACGTGCTCCATGTATACTATTAACATGGCAAGTATAGCATAATATATACACATACTAAAATGACTGCCAAGGAAATACGTTTCGGATGTTGGATCAATATTGTGACACTAACTTTACTGTCAATTAACCATTCCAGTCATGCTATTTACCGCAACAGTCTACACGACAGAAACTACCCAAACAAAGCACACATTTGCGAAACGTACATTAGAATGACATACATGTGTATACGTATTCATATATTCATGCCTTTGATATTGAGTACTCGAGAGGAGTCAAGTGTATTGATCAATCATGTGACGTCATAATCAACTACGTCACATGTAGGCTGACGCTATGAGCAATTAGATAATGTAGGACAAGATTTAACCCTTTATACACGCTTACTTGTCCAGCAGGTTGTACACATTGTCTTTACTATGTAATAAACATGTTGATAGGCAGAAACAACACCAAGTCAAATGAGTTTCAAAATATTCGATAACTTAACTGTATAGTCTTCTGGAAATTGTGATTCAGCGAGTGCAGAAATCGATCGATCCCGACATGATCGTGGCGTGGGCGGAGCTTAGCTAGAGTTGTGGGTGGAATAGATAAAACAGGATTCATCCATTGGCTCCGTGTTTTTCTCCATTCAAAGTGTACCTTAACTTGTGATCCGCCCGTGTCTCAATGCAAAGGCAGATACACAGAACAGTCGTTGAATATTTTGAAACTAATTTGACTGGCATATGCCACAGTCATAAGCAACAAGATTTCTCTGTGGAATTAACTTCAAAATAAGCAACATAATCCTCTTTACATCGTGGAGGATGTACCGTTTCTGACGTATAAGACGTAATATGTGCTTTATCATATTTTCACTTTAAATAATAAATTGGGAAATATTGTGCTATTGATTTATGCGACGTCTAGTGGTAACGGAGTTATTCAGCGTATTGATGTTGAATTATAGACCATACAATTCCGCTATGTCATCTGGGCGCAGTATACACCATTAAGCTTATCGATATGCGGATATAATTTATTATGGCTTAGGGGATCTTAGCAGGTATCGGATACATAAAGCATACATTGCCAAATGCTGGCTTGTGTGCTTAATCTGCACTGTAAAACAACGATTCACCAACACACACGATGAGGATATATTGTATACGTGAGGATTTATGTTCATAAATCAGTTGCACATATTTAAAGTAAACACATGCATTGTATGCCACGTTTGCTAAAGGTAGTATTCTTATTATAAATTAGCAGAACCGTGTGTTGATATTGGCTGTAACTGTTATAGGATTGTGTGGTATAGCGCTATTAAACCCGTCACCAGTTTTGTACACATGGCAGTTAAAATGCATGTTGCCACGATGCCAAATCCTATGTCAGTAACAGCTCCGAGTCAAAGACCCTTCAAACTATTCAACAAAATGTGTATTAAATTGTAACTTAATCAACAGCATACAAAGAATATACCTTCTTGCCAATCTATTGCCAACTTCGTGACAAACTTCATCATTTTGATTGTGATGTCATCGAAAATATGACATATTCGTTCAAGACACCGGATACTTGAGTGACAGATCAAATCCCTCCATTGATGGACTTGTGTCGTGTTATGCAACATGAACCACCCGCGAATGAAGATTCGTCTAGAGTGTAGCAACAAACATTTAATTTAAAAAGGGCTTTACACTTTCATGTTTAAATGTTCGTTTGATATATTGTTTAGAAAATATTCGATTCTTTCGAGATGTTCACATTAATTATATCCTTATTGCTCACAATTTACAGTCTGTATTCAATCAGTATTGATCATCGATATAATGCATCCGTAATTGGGGAACTTCACAATAGGCGGGAAGATGCATAGCGTAATATTCGTACCATTAAAAAAAATCTGAATTCATTAGTTAACCAAGCGTTTCATTTATGTTATCCTGTTTGTGTTACATAAGTTTATCCTACCTTTGGCAGTTTTTGTTTTGCGAGCACATTTGCTTCCCACATGTCGATCGATCAATGCCTCCTAGCGAGTGAGATATGAACATGATAAACAATACAATATCTTCCATCATGCTCTTTGTGACGCTTTGATGTATGGCCACCTGATTAATCAACTGCCTTGCACACAACATGTGTGTAATTGTAGAGACCACTACAAGGAGTATTTTGAACGTAACTTTCCATTTTAGCTATGCACCGCCCATATCTAGCTAAGCTCCACCCACACCTCACGCGTGTTAGGATCGATCGGTCTCTGACTTTCCTGACTATCAGTTTCTAGAAAACTATACAGGGTAAGCTGTTGACTATTTTGAAATGAATTTGACTGGGTGCCGTTGCTGCCTATTGTTATAGTTTCAAAATAGGCAGCAACCTGTTTATTAAATAGTAGATACATACCATTCGTACAACGTGTCGGACTATTACGAGTTAAATACGGTCCTAATATAATCATTTTAGTTTAAACATATTTTATTGTTCAAGAGACAATACGGATTGAGTCACAAGGTGTCGCCAACTTAGTTACGACTCGCTCAGAATCAATAGATTATAATAATGAGGAAAATGTGCAGTTAATAAGAACTTAAACCATAATGAATATAAGATTTAAATGAAAATTAATAGAATAATTAAGATCAGATTTTTTATTGTGTTTATATATGTGTGTATATGCATGTGCGTTTTAAAGCGTCTGTGTGTTTTTATCTGATTTTAGTAGTTAAGTAGTGTTTAGCATTGTTGTGATCCGTGCGTGAATAGGTATGTAGATGTGCGCCTGTTTGCGTGTTTAAACAATGAAGTACTTGTGATATATCTACTAAGTATTCCCTATTCGCGTGTGTTATGCATTTGTGCGTGCCTGCATTCGTTCATGTGCGGGAGCGTGCGTGCGTGTGTGAGTATATTTACGCAATTTACGCAATTTCATGCGTGCTTGCCTGTTGATCTTTTCCAGTGTGCGTGCGTGCGTGCGTGCGTGCGTTCGTGCGTGGGTGTGTGCGTGCCTACGTGCGTGTGTCTGCTCACGTCGACCTTCTCTTAAAGGTGCATATCCACACCAAAACTCTCCAAGGCAAGACTGAAGGAATTTATCGCTTATAGCGGCCTAAGTCGTGCGCCCAGGTGCAATGAACACGAAACAGAGTACACATTTTGACGCATTCATAAAGCATAAGTCTATATAATTTAGTCCACAATTCAATTTCACAACAAAACTTTAAAAAACCAATATAATCATTCATGACGTCAGAATTATGCTCATTTCTGGTATCAGTAATACATACTTGCATTTGTACACTTTTTGGAAAATTGACATTCTGTCTGGTTTCAAATTAACATACTTTCGGGACATATTTGTCGGTTGCCCTAGATATTTGTCAGCTTGTGTCTATCACTCACATTTCAGAGATTTAACACTAACATACTCCTTTATTAGCAACGTGTCAGCCAGAACAAGGCATAGCTCCTAGATGGCAATCACCTGGCAAAGTTAGTGACCTGATAACCTTTAGTCGCATCATCAATCACCTGATTATTATTATTATTATTATTATTATTATTATTATTATTATTATTATTATTATTATTATTAGTGGTATTAAACTGTCGATCATTTGTTATCTTCATGTTGATACCGTGTTTAAGGCGAATATTACTTGTAAGATATTTTGTTACCAATGCATAATTTTGAACACATCTCTTTTACGAACACCTTAAAATAGATGGTCCAGTGCACGTCTGGAACCGCACTATTCCAGGTTAACACGTTTCTTTCTTAGTCAATCCGATGTTGGGTATTAACAGAGGATACCAAAGAAGCAGGGTGCGCGGGGACACCTCTCAGCCCATAAACTAACAACACTTCATGTAAATGTTCGCAAATCGGCATAGTCATGAGATATGATTTTAACAGCAATAGACACATATAGTGTGTGATTGCCACAATCGGTTCCCACCTCTATGCAGATGTATTCAGAATAGAACAAATTGGTAATAATTCTTGTAATTGCTTAAAGAAAATCCAGGTAGCATGTTACCTTGCTGTAATAAACTTGGTATGTTGTTTTCTTATATTATTTTCCTACTATACACGTTACTCAGGCATGTTCAGTCATGCAGGTGTTAAGGCAGGCTATCTGTCACCTGTGTTTTCTAAGTGCGCAACTATATACGTATATATGTTTAGATATTGGACATTTGACTATCTTCAGAATCGAATAGTTTCGCCGAGGATGTAGATCTGTGTATACCCAGTTTGATTGACCGCCATTACTATGACACACCAAATTGGGGGCTGTAATGCATTGTTGATGGCATAATGCGTCACGCCTAAGACTGGGATTCTGGAGTCCGGTCAGACGTCTCAGACGGACATTGCTCACCCATTGCCATGCCATCTACTGTATCATCACCGAATTGTGCTCGCATTGCGACCAGACACCATAATGTGTTCATCGAACTACCATTGAACTGCAATCAAACTGCATACCATCCCATGTTCGGTGCTACGTCAACAGACTGGTGTCATACGGAATTAGTACTGCCACCGTACTGCTTTCGCACTGCCATTGTACTGTTACCACTCTGCCATCGTGTTGAATATGCACTACAGGCATACTGTTTCTCTGCTCTATCATACTGATTCTCCATTGCCATCCTATTCAATTCGAACTGCCTTCATAGCAAACGCATAACACATTGCTTGACGTGCAGAGAACCAGGCTAACATCAACCCACACCAAGATATCCTCTTTTAGTATTTATCATCCTCACATGCACGGTTATATGCATACACACATACACACCCGTATCTCTGTACACACTTATGCATACTACATTTATTTACTTAGTTTCCTTTTAAACTGCGTTCAGTATTGTTAATTGAGTGTAACTAGTAACAAACCTGTTAGTTTGGTAGAAGTAATCCATTGTTGTAATCTCGTCCCTGTAGTGGGTTAGATGGGCATCTTCACCATTGCTTATTATGCCACTCTTGTGTATCTTGTAATATGAGAGTGATACACTAATTAATTGTACACAAGTAACGCATATGCTAGGGGAAGACAGATTAGGGTCCTATTTGAGTCATGTACAATTTTGAATGCACTATAGTTGGTTTGCCAAACAAATATTACAGACCGAATGATAAACCAATAGACTGACAAACTGACAGAGAAAGCAATTGTATACTTGTTAGGAGTTGCAACTAAAGTATGGAGTACACACATACGCTCACTGCAGTATGAATATTCTGTTTGAATAATGAAGCTGAGTAACACTACATTGGTCGTTTACTCACGCAATGGTCTGTCAATGAGAACAACCCCGACATTCTCCTCAGCAGCAACACATGTAATGCAGACCTGGGGTCAAATACTTTCAAAAGTATTTAAGTGCAAATGCAAATACTTCACATTGGTTCAAATGCAAATGCAAGTGCAAATACGTTAAACTTTGTTCAAATGCAAGTGCAAATGCAAATACTTTTCTAAAAATCTTTCAAGCACTTTCAAATGCTTATTATTGCTATAATAGCCGTATCGGATATACCTCTCACGATTTCTAAGAGGAAATGGGTTTAACAGTTGTACCCTGTATTACAACATGTACCAGGCAGCAAAAACATTCAGGTAAATTGATTTCCAACTGTTCCACAGTTGCAAGGTATACACATACCGTCCAAATGCGAGCAGAGCTTCTCACCTAAACCTTTAACACCCAAATTCTGAATATTTACTGCTGTAATGAATGGCTCTGTTACTGGCTTGGTAAAACTGCTCTTCTCTTGATCTGCAAATGGACATTTTCTATTAGAAAACTAGTAATTTCTTGACCAACTTTGAGGGCTGAATAGTTAATTCAAGATCTCTTATTATGTAGAGGGTCACATGTATTGCTTTTAAATTGGATTTGCAAATTAAAGAAAGTGGTCTATATACCAGATCACTCTCTTAGTGGCACATCTGGTGGATTACTGTGAATGACATAACATGGAATTAAGCACTAACTCATAAGAAATGCCATATTGTGTATGAGATACATGTGGAACAGTGTCTGTTTTAGTGAACGTAAACCCTCCTATTCAGTTTCTTTAGTGTCTATTTCTTGCAAAATCATACGTTTCTTCCAGATAGCTGTGACCGTCATATTCTTTTCTCAGATTTTGAAATGTTAGCCTGCATCTTGTATACATGAGGCTCACTCCAGGCAAATAGTTTTCAAAATATTTAATGGAAGGGACTTTAAGGCAGGTGATCTCTTATGATAGGACAGCTGTTGAACATTTTGAAAAAGAATGTGATTGGACGTGTTTGCCGCGTTAGATCGTCAGATCGTCAGATGTTGTATTGCATATTATAAACAATAAAGCAGATTTGACAGCAACTTATTAATTAAGGTAATACATATCTTAGCAGTGAACGTTTAAATACATTATACATATTCGTAGAGCTAATATCTTTTTAGTTTGAAAATGATTGCACTGAAAGTAATTTTTTCAGTCAACGTCTTTTCAAATGGCCATTCTTTATGATAAATGTTCTACATGGTTGACTGATTTATTACATTAAATGGTTAAACACTGATTTGAATAGTTTAAATTCACAAATCCTTTTTTATTGCTATGATACAACCTACGGCATTCATTCACCTGTTCTATTCATTTTCTCACACGCATCCATGCCATATCTAAATACACCTGCCCTCACTGGCTAAACTCATATTATTCCACCCATACTTGACCTTCTTTTATATTTCCTTTCATTACGAAATTGTGTTTAACCCATTTAATAAGAACTTTTTTATCTGTTTACAAATGTATTTATCTGGAAGTTGTTGCTGCCTAGGACACTAACGCTTTCCATTCAAAGTAATTTCAAAATATGGAGCAGCTTTCCTGTACAGTTACACTGACATTGAGTTGTAAAAACCAGTTACATCTGTGAAAGGGTTCTTAAATAAACCATACCATTTCTTCTAAAATTATGTTACTTGATTTGAAAATTATTTAACAAAAAGTAATTTTCCCACCTGAACCTATAGAGTCAAATGTACATTCTTTATGAGGAATTCATTGTGTTAAAAAATGTATGCCATTAACCATTTCACTGATGGAGTATTTCAACCCGTTTTATTTTCAAGGCAACCATACAGGAAAGTAGTTGAATACTTTGAACATAATTTGACTGGAATATGTTGCTGCCTTAGGCAGCAACAGCTAGAACTAGATAAATTACTTTCAAAATATTTAATAGAATATATCTTATGTCATGAAAAATGTGTTGCATCATTGAAAAGCTAAGGGGCTGTTTAAATCTATGCACCCACACATGAACTGTATGTGTATCGCTTCAACACCACCTTGCTGTTTTCTATTCATTCCTGCACAAAATGTGGTCAGTTATAATCACCCCATTTTATATGCTTAGCTACTTCGAAACATTCATTTGATCCTATAGACAAATAGTTATCTACACAAACCTGGCACAAACTGTTATGATATAGGACACATTCTACTGAACAGTTTGAAACTGATTTGCTGGCTAGCCAAAGCAACACTGGATTCCAGTCAAATTGTCGGCAAGATATAGTTCAAGGTTTCTGTTTGGTTTAATTCTAGCTCTATTGCTTAGCGGGAATTACCATCTCATGTATGCACAATTTAACCCATTACATCCCAAATTTAGTATATGAAAAAGCAATATAGAAAATGCAACCATTTATTTTAAGGATTACTTTTAATATTCTTTATTTTGATTATGATTTCACAAACTGACACATATTATAGCTATTATTTTAACCCATATCACATACAATGGACCTTTCCATTTTTAGCTATGCCCCGCCCATCACTAGCTAAGCTCCACCCACACCTCGCCGTGTTAGGATTGATCGATCCCCCAATGCCCTAGCTATCAATTTCCTGAAAACTATACAGAGAAGCTGTTGAATATTGTGTAACTAATTTGACTGGGTATTGTTGCTGCATATGGCAGCAACAGCGCCCAGTCAAATTAGTTTCAAAATATTCAACAGAATATTTATTAAATAGTAAAAGCAAACAATTTGTACAACACCACATAGAACGTCTTCAAATATTCATTCGTGACGTACTTACCGACGTCAGTCATGACGTCATTCATTATGGTGTCATTGTACACATCACACAGTTCATTATGACGTCATATGCTGGGTGGGTACCCTGGAAAGGTGAATTGACACAGGGTCAGTAGTAGAATGTCTGGTGTATATTTGACAATGTTTTTGAAATGAAATCTGTTACTGCCACATTAGATACCAACAATTTACAGCAATTTTGTTTCCAGAATCTACACCAGTTAACATATGAAATTGACTTTGGGAAGCTGATATTTCAGTGGTCAAATGGTTTCAGGATCACAAGGCAGATACAGATTCTGTATGATTATGATATAAAGTGTGGGACTATTCTTAATTCACTTTCTTTGGAAGATATATTATGTGAAAAATATTTGAAAAGCTATCCAAATGCTTTAGCGAAAGTATTAAAATGCAATTGCAAATAGTTTTGATATGAAATCTTCAAATGCACATGCAAATACAAATACCACAGGGCTGATGCAATTGTTGCATTCAGAATGGATTTGTCTAATACAGATACATGTGTGGTCATGGCAATCACTTCTTATTTATAGTCGTAGTTTGAACTCTCCAGTGAAGCTATTAAGTAAATATATTCAGCTTAATGTCACCATCGCATATACTCTATTTGCAATGCACTTGCCTCCTGTCATGTGCATACCATTTTACTTTGTATTAAACAGACAAGTACTGCATTAGTAAATCGAAGGAAAGTGTATAATTCGCTTGCCAGCAACAAGAAAATGCAATGGGATTTTAGGTGCAACAACCGTTTCTTGCATAGCTTGGGATTCATCCACAATGTCACCATCTTATGTTTGCTACTTTGCTACACAATTGTATTAAGATAACCATCTCTTCATCTCTACATCAACTTCACAAACTGAACGCGGTTTAACGTTAGTCGTTGAAAACGAGCATCTGCAGTCAAAATCATTCACGATTTAATACATATTGTGTTGGCTATTTAAAAAAAATACTTCGAGTCGAAGGTGTTGCTGCTGAAAGGGTACTTGCCAGATTAGGTTCAAAGTAGTTAGCAACTTATATTTGTAGTTACCTTGAAATTGAGATTATGGGAATTCAGAGTACAAATGGTTAGCTTTTGTCAAGATTTTCTTTGCCATCGGTTCGTCTTATTTAACATGTTCCACCAAATAACCACACACGAAAATACACACATATTCTAGTCGAGATATAATATGGAATATATTTGAAACTAAGCTGCACGGGCGATTTTGCTTCCAAGCATAGCAATAATGCATACCATCATCTTGAAATTTAGATTCTGTGAATTCAGTATCATTATTTCAAACAGAGTCCAACAAGCATAGGCTGCACAGTGGATGGATATTAGCTAGAGATTGGCGTAATGAGCTGGACAGGTATCTCACTATTGCATACACAATGGGTAATACAGCGATCCAACATATCGATCAATCAGATGACGTCATAATCAACTACGTCGTGACTGGCGTATTTAAGCCCACATTGTCTGCTAATACACCAGTAAGATATTGATTGTTATGCAATGGAATTGAATACTTCTCAGCCATTTCAGAAAAGAATCACATTCACCGAAAGTAATCCTTCAACACAGTTTTTTCACATGCTGATGGGCATTTACCACAATGAGTTTAACTTATCTTATCTTAATGCCATAGGCTATAACAAAAGTGTTATTTAATATACATCTTGGATATTGGATTTTATCAATCGACTGCATGATGCGCATTCATTTGATGCCCTATCGTGGGAATGTGGTTTCTCTTTGCAGCAAAGTGGGTGTATCAATACCACATTAGGAAGGCTACGCTGAAATAAGGAATAATGCAATGGCTACTTGCAGACATTCTCCTGGGAAATGTTCCGTGGTAATTGATAGGTATTGGTTAGTTTCCATATCAGCAATATATTCTCCCTAAATGATTTTGCTCACAGCATCGCTACATCAGCCTGCTTCAATGCAGTCTTTTCACAAAAACAGGAGGAGAATAGCGCGATAATAAGTCACGAATTGACCAGACATAAACCCACACTCAGTATATATCTACAGTTATTGTATTTTGCCAAGCACGCATTCAACTTGAATTTGGAGTTGTATTGCAATCATAATTGGAAATTCCAGATTAACCTTTGATCACTGAACTCTCATAAGCGCAATTTAACTATGCAGGCAAACTATTGAGGATTTTGAAGCTAGCTTTACAAGAATGCTGTAATATATAGTAATAGAATAGCTCTTACATTGTAAATAATAGTTCCTATTTGGCATTTTCTATTCAAATTCTTAATGGTATGATACCCGAATTCACAGATTCTGGATTTCAAGGTCCATATTCTGGCATACAGGTACACTTAGAAATATTTGAAACTAATTTTCCAGGGATGTGGTGCTTACAGTGAATATAACCGCGCCCAATTAGATTTCTTTCAACACATTCATGAGATTAAGCTTTAAATTTGTGTCCAGTGAGTTAAGATTAATATTACGCTTGCTCCAGATCGTGCCATGATGGGCACATAGTTTTAAAGAATGGGTGACTAGTGCCAATACCTTGACATGTGCGCAGTAAGCAAACACCACAAGCCTATAAGGACGAATCAATACAGAGTTTGACATGCACTATATGTACCCATGAGACAAAATGTGACCCATAAAGGAGTATGTTGCAATTCTGTTTAACTCAGATTGCATGTCATCCATCCAATCTGTGTATTTGGATTGACTATGTCTGTTGGCAACTGAAAATGTTAATGCATTTCCCCCGTATACATGTGTGATATGAGCTAGTTAACTTAGGCAAACGTATATCCATAAACGATAACGAAATGGAGAATAATCTCAATCTTAAGAGTCAACGCTTAGTCAAATGTAAAGCTCCTTCTAAAAGTTGCCCTATTTTAGCGAAACTACTTATTTATTATAATGCAGACTGCAAACTACGTAATGTGTTTGTAATAGTGGCATTCAAATTCACATTCTATTTGGTCGCCATGTTGTGGAATGCATATATTTATATGCGTAGTTCTGTATCTGCAAATGTGCATTTATCACACTTGTCTACCAGAAGTCCGACATCTCTTTGTGATAATTTGATGTATGTGTACTTTTGACTTGACGAGTGCAGTTCTATTCAGTGAATCAAGACTATAATTTCTATAAGACAAAACACCCTAAATTATCATATGCACATACCACACACGGTTCGCTCTTCAACATGAGTTTCGACGTCAATCATCGGATGGGATTGATATCAATTTACAGACTGGAGATCAATAACTGGAACTACCAGAACATGTACTCTCCTGGGCACAATTACTTCTGAACACACCACACACATTCAGACTCGATGTAGACATAAAGAAGCGGGATTGTATCGCTTGTGGAAATTTGTTGCCATCTGTTTGTTGCACTCAAGGCAATGTTAATATGTTCTCAGGATTGCATCTGACTTACTTTCTCGAATGAAACGTGCCGGAAAATCTACCTAAGAAAGCGTAGAGAAGCACACTCAGAATGCCATATATCAGCTTATGCACATATTCATGCACATAATCGCGATGTATGCAATGTAATGCAATCCAATCTCTTTTTGTATGGCACACTGTCTGGAAATGTCTAATTTTATAGTGTACATTTCGTTATTGGTGGTTGAATGGAATAATTGAACCGGTTATAATTAAATGAACTCAACTGGAAATATGCATTACGTGTTAACGAATCAAAACTATTCTCACTCCACTGAGCCAACACTTCATATAATCTCCAATTCAATATATTCATTAAAGGAAAGCTTTTGACATGTTTGTAGACTAACAGCACTCAATCAAATTTGCTTTAACATATTCAACATAACCTTTTCTTGAATTGTAAGCTATTCTCAGAGTTTGGCCTTTCAGGTTCAAACGATTACTATGGCCAATGGCGACGCTATAAAACTATTATTAACCATGCTCTGAGGATAAGTCCTACTATGCCACGTGGTATCCGTCCGTTGATGGGGTCCCAGATGTATTTATATTGCAGCGGTATCCGATTATGGTTTTGTCAACATAACACTGTAATATCTAGTGTGATGCAATGATTACAGGACGCAGTTATTGCACTCTGCAGTCATACATGATTAAACTACACATGCATTCTGATACATTGACATGCTGATGAAGCGATGTGGTAAGAAATATTGAAATTAAATTCTTGAAGCCGGTCTCCTTCTCGCCATAGAAGTACCCATGCCATATTAGATAATTTAAAACACAACACAGAAAAGAGCATTGATTTATCACATAAATATGCAACCATATCATACATTGCATACTAGTAATTGAATTATTATATTTCATTTTATCTTCAACTAGCGTAATAAAGTAATGTGCTAATGCCATAGGTTGAAAACACGTTTCTATACGATGCTTATGCTGCTTCACATGTGGCCTTGTTGCCAGCCACTTTGCCTATGAGCGATGCGGTATTTACCTTTCTTCTTATTGGCAGACTGTTTTGAACTGCCCTACTAGTTATAACATAGTATGATGATAACTGTCATTGAAACACGCGTGTCTCTATATTTTGCAACACACTGGTTAGAACAATCTTGAGGTAAGTGCTACAGCGACAAGAGAAATTCAGAGATAGTAAAATATCACTCTCTCAGTATTTTGTAAAACTATTTTCAGCTTTTTAGTTTCCTATCTTTTGCGGTGGAGCCATATTTATGGTCACACAAGTTTGTGTGTTAAAACGTGAGTCAAATCGGTCCTGTTGCTGAGTCATCCACAGATCCATCAAGTCCAGAGTCAGGCTATTTATATGGATCATAGCCAAACTCTGTACATCCTCTTTAACATGAAGATCGCTTGTTGTGCTAAGAGTTGCACCAAATTTGGATCAATAATATGATTTTAAGCAACAACCCCACCACCTCTCTTTATATGTGGATGCAGAGATACACAGGCATACATGGGCGATGAATGCAATGGAAAATGGTAAGATAATTAGGAGAATTGATGAGAAAATTTTAAATAAGAGGTGATAACTAGCATTTCATACCCGTTGTCACTTTCATTTATTGAGATGGCATTTGGAACTTGCTAAATCTAGTTTCAGCCAAGATCTTACTAAACCAGTGTGATAAATGTTATACAACATGACAACTCGTGTGTGATACCTTCTGCTTGTTTAGCACTGTGGCGCACAACTTCCATACAAGAGTACATTGATTGATATATTGAAACTGTGTTGCTATTTGCTAACACAGCTAGATATATGCACAGATATAGATTCTTCGACCGCATACTCAGATTAAATATGTTAACGTGTGTTATTGCTCAGGGTTAGATGTTTGCGTTTCAGCGATGTTGAACTCTTTATTGACCATGGAATGCTAATCCAAGTAGGAAAGGACAGTCTGGCGAAAGACGATCACAAATGGGTGGGCATTTAATGTACTATGCAACACGACATAGGACATTGCGTGTGTGCGGGTAACTTAAGCACAGACGTGTGCCATCAGCACGTTCTGCGTCTTCGGCATGAAGGACGTAAATCTACTCAAATGAATTATATGTGAAAGGATGGGTTTAGACGAAGACAAGTGACTTAACTTAACACAGGACGTGGATACATACCACTATTTACGTTGTGACCTCAAAGCATCGCTGGTGTGTCTTCATGCTTGCTGCTACACTAATCACCGGTACATAATGTGTTGAGAAGCAAAACAAAATACGCAGAAGGAAGCATCACCGCAATCAATTATATCTGACCGCTTAGGGAATTAATATCAGGTATTATTTATATATACCACCTTCAGTAAAGGTTTTACCATCGTTGTTTAAATGATAATTGACCGTTCTATTTGTAGCGCTGGAAAATAGAGAAACATTATAGATATGCGCTACGGGCGAACTCTATATAATTAAAAGTCAATCTATGTGTTGCTGAAATTAAATTGGCACTATTTTACAGGCTTTAAAAGCTGCGCATACGCACAAGTTTCTTAAAACCATTATCCAATGGATCGAGTAGACACCGGATTCCAAAGTGACTTCATTATACTGGACGGGGTTGCTCCTCCAGGTCAGCCAATCAGGGGACTGGTTGCTATAGCGTGTTCTATTGAGCGTCCTGTGGTCATTTCATAGGCCTACTTAGTTGAGGTCGCGTACACCTAACTAGGAACCAATTAACGAAATGCGTATTCTGTTATTTTTCGAAAAAATCTTGCATTTTTAGAATGTATTTATTTCTTTATTTATTTATTATTATTATTATTATTATTATTAATATTATTTTTAAGAAAGCTATGCACCCCCATGCCTCTCTCTCTCGCCTCTCTCTCTCTCTCTCTCTCTCTCTCTCTCTCTCTCTCTCTCTCTCTCTATCCTTCTCTCTCTCTCTCTCACTCACCCTCCCTCGCTACCCAATTCCTACTTCCAAAGATTCAAGATTAAATAGTCGATTATCCGATTAAATCGATTATTTTCCAGAAATCATAATCGATTATTTATTTCTATAGTCGGACATCCCTACTTCAACGTGTGGTGGTACTCGCATGTCAACGCGGACTCCAATTTCTTCTAGCGAGCTCTGCTAGCTGGCTACATCAAAGCGTGAGTAATTATGTCTCCATGCCATGATGTCTCGGCCATGCTTTCAACAAAATGTGAATAATGGCTGTATCTGAAATTGTATCAATCTTAATTATCATGTGAGATCCATTGACAATAAAACTGTTCAATACCTCACCTGCGGTGTTGAGGCAACGGTCGGACAGGAGAGGTGTCACTGCATCTCCTCTGCAATCAATATTCATCGTCGCCATAAGCATACCACACAACAAGTCATTCGCATGGCTTCACATGCTGGAACAGATTTTGCGTATACGTGTGTGTGGTACAATAGACAGCCAGACCAAAGTATACTAGTTGTGATTTTCAAATAACAATATCGATTATACACATACAATTATATTCAATGTTGTATAAAAATCGGTTTGTCTTAGAAAACTCAGCTACAGTAAATATCCCTCTTATTGGATTCTATAGCATGGAGCACGGCTACAACATCCAGCACATCAACAGCAGATGTAATGCTCGTAATCTTAATGGATATTTTCTAATGCACATCAACGTGTAGTCATGTTAACGGCTAACCAGTCATTATTGTAGCCTTAACATGCAGCCTTACAATACAGGTATTAAGAACACTGAAGTCACTCACTCTCAATTTCAGTGTAAAACTAATCAGTAGGTTGTTAAACATTTTGGCAGGAACATGCAGCTGCCCCAATCTGCAAGAGCTACCGACGAAATAAGTTATTTGATTGGAACTGGGTTTTTTCTCTCATAGTTGGTCATTAAGGATCAATGTGTTGTGTAAATGTCTTCGTCTTAATCTAATGCCAATACACACATATGTGAATGTGTAGTGTACAATGGTCTTATATTGATCACTCAATGACTATATTCGTAGTAAGTATGATATATACTGTGTCGCCGAATTGGCTCAGCTACCAAGTGATGCTTTGAGAAATCAGAGGAAATGTAAAGTTTGCTTGTCAGTAACAACATAATACAAACCACTTGTAGGTGAAACAACCATTGTCATTTAGCATAGGTCGACATTCAGCTACGATGTTCTCAGCGTATGCTTGCTACAAATTAAATAGTAAAGCCATACCTTTCGTGCAACAACGCATAGTCCGTCAACTGTGCGTTCCTTACATACTTATTTGTGTCATTCATGACGTCATAATGGCGTCATTAATTGTGATGCCATTCTATCCGTCACGTAGTTGATCATGACGTCATGGTGGATGGATACAGTGGGAAGGTCCATTGCATCATGTTTCTTTTCACAGTTTGTGTCATGGATAAATGATTGCTACCTCAAATAATGTCTGAGTCACAAACTAGGCATATGTAAAGTTTCTTTATACTGAACCACTTATTATTTAGTATAATGCAGACTATGCATTGCTTAGTATGTTTACCATTGTACCATTCGGATTCCTGTTGTATGTGATTCTCACATTTTAGACTGTATGTATCCTAGTGTCATGTGTATCTGCAAATGTGGATATATCCTTGTGTTCACACACCCACCTACATGCCTACAGATTGCCATGGTAATCGGATTGTCGCACACTGCCGAGTTGAATGGTGTTAAATAATACTACTAATTGGTATAAGTCAAACGATGTAGACTATCAAAATCATATGTGCATACTACATTCATGTTGCTCTGCAACCTGTGCTTGAACATGTGCCATCAGATTACATTGATATCCAGTTATAGACCTGATATATATACCACACGTTGAAGTAGGGATGTCCGACTATAGAAATAAATAATCGATTATGATTTCTGGAAAATAATCGATTTAATCGGATAATCGACTATTTAATCTTGAATCTTTGGAAGTAGGAATTGGGTAGCGAGGGAGGGTGAGTGAGAGAGAGAGAGAGAAGGATAGAGAGAGAGAGAGAGAGAGAGAGAGGCGAGAGAGAGAGGCATGGGGGGTGCATAGCTTTCTTAAAAATAATATTAATAATAATAATAATAATAATAAATAAATAAATATATATATATCAGGTCTATAACTGGATATCAATGTAATATGATGGCACATGTTCAAGCATCTCGAACATCTCGAACCACGTACTCTCCAGGGAGAAATTGATTCTGAATACACAGAATTCCGCCAGACACGATGTAGACACAAGGACGTGGGATTATACTGTTTGTGGAAATATGTTGCCATTTGATGTGCTCTATGCAATGTTAATGTGTTCTCAGCGTTCTGTCTGATTTAATTTCCGATGGGAAATAGGCTGTAAAATGTACCTAAGAAAGCGTAAAAATCACAATGATGATGGCATTCATCAGCCTACGTAAAAATTTGCGCACATAAATGCTTTGCGTCGTTACAATCAACGATTCACAAATCTCTGATTCACATGATCTCGAAGTCAAGGTATTCACTACAGGTACATATTTGCAATATTTTGAAACTCGTTTAACTGGGTGCTGATGCTGCAATAGACTTCAGCAACTCTCACCCAAACGTGCTTCAATATATTCAGCATAACATTTCTTAAATTACAAATTAGTCTCTGTGTTTGACTTTTCGGTTTCAAAATAGTAATACTGTTAATGTTGATGCTGAAAATGAGTATTCACCTGGGTCTTGAGTAGATATGCTAATAAAACAGGTAGTTTCCGTTGATGGACACAGCATTTAAGAAGTGGTGCAGAGGATTGGGAGACAATATGTTATCTGATGGGTGTTGATGAACTGAGTACAGGAAGTGGTGTCTTTCATATGCACAATCGAATATGCCATCACTGTATATAACTGTTGCTGCATAGATATATAGGCGAAGTGGTTTGATATACACTACTGATATTCTCTTTCTTGATGAATGTATCGTTCTCAGCATAGAGGTACACATTACGTATCAGATGCATTGCCAAATAGCATAGATATGAACATTTAGTTACAACACAATCCATCATATAACCCATTATATTTCAGTAAGTACATCTGTACATTCTACCTTCAACCTGTTTAGCACAGGTATGCCCTAATGGCACTACCGTGTTTATCACATTGTCAATACGTTTAAAATTCTCCAAATTCTTCTGATTTTTCAAATCATGTCCGAAGTTATAGCAGCCCAGTAGTTACACGATTTCTTGGGTTAACATTTAAGCCAAATCGACCGAGTGATTTCTGGAATATACACACATTCAGAATTTGATCTGATGCAAACCATGGGTTGTATCTGAACCACGGCCAAACGCTGGACATACTCTTTTACAGCACGAATGTTGTGCTATTATGTGAGCCGAATCGGATCAGTAATTATTTTAAACATCAAACCAACTCCACAGACTACCCCACCCCCACCCCATGGCGCATAGACATGCATATACATAACGGTAACGCATATTATACATTATATATGTGTTGGCTGATGATATTGAAATTATTGCAATTTACTAACTCATCTAGATACATGTCCGTATATAGATTCTTAAATGGCACGAACACTGTATAACCAACGTAAATATGTAAACGTGTGCTAATGATCAGGGTTAAATGTTTGAGTCTAAATACGATTTGCTATTTAGTGAAATAATGCCAATCCATGTAGGAAAATGCGGTCTGGTGAATAGAGATCACACGATCACAAAGGGCTGGCCATGTAAACTACCATGTAATGCGACATAGGGCATTGATTTTGTATGATTAACTTAAGCTTGTACGTGTGCAGTCAGAATGTTGGGAGCACCGGCTACAGCCAGGGGTCGTTGAGGAGAAAGAGGTGGCTCCACGCTCTACTCCGAATACTTCAATAGGAAGGGAAGGAGGAATACAGAACATACTGATGTAACACTACATGCTGACACAAAATAATGCCATTTGCTTTTTGAACTTAAGGAATCCCAGCTGTGCGTTCGTCGTTGCTTGCTACATTAATTTCTCATAGGTAATATACGTGGAAATAAAACGAATTATGCATAAGGAGGCACTAACATAACCGATTCTTTGTGATTACATAGAGACCTAATATCAGGTATCTCCGTTGGATGAAATGTGTAGGGATGGATAACACCATTGTTATTTGCATGCCGAATACAGTGTCTCAAACGTGTTGATATTGAGCATCAAATCTATTACAGAAAGTTCGTAAGATCCCATTTGTAACGATATTTTGCGAGCACGAAATGAGATCTTCGTAAACAAGTGTGACACATTTGATATGCAATGCCAACCCGTTTGAGAGCCTCTACTTTGCTTTCAGTAATGCATCGTTCGGTTTTATAGCAATGGACCTTTCCAGGTTTAGCTATGCCCCGCCCATCTATAGCTAAGCTCCACACACACCTCGCTCGTGTTGGGATCGATCGATCTCTGAACACACTGACTATCAATTTCTAAAAAAACGGCACAGGTAAGTTGTTGAATATTTTGAAACTAATTTGACTACGTACTGTTGCTGTATATGCCAAAAATAGCGCCCAGTCAAATTAGTTTCAAAATATACACCCGCTTGCTTATTAAATAGCAAAGGATTACAAAGACATACAATTAATACAACATATCGGACAATTTGAGATTTGATGACGGTCTATATGGGACGTTTTGTGACGTCATCATACCCGCTCTGAGCTGATTATGACATCATACGATGTCAGATGATGAGTGGATACTCTGGAAAGGTGAATTGGCATATGCGCAGTTATTTATGGCTGATAAACACTTAATTCACCTACAAATACAAATAAATTCATCTTCACGTTATTGTATACATAATACTGTTTTATCCAAAAACTGTAGATCGCTATAGCTTGCTTCGGATTTCAACTGATTGTGTATATTGGAATAGTGCTTAGGAATTTTATTCTAATCCTATTGAATTACTCTCTATAGCGTATATCACTACACAGTCCAATTTTGCTATCAACGACCATACAATGATGTAATTCGAAGGCATCTGATTCTATATGCCGCGGATAATTTCTTTATTTGTGAAGTTCAATTTACTGATGGCATCCTTGATAATGTGTATCAAACGCGCGCGAGTGCTGAACACCTCAAAGAGAATTCTGTCGAACCCATGTATTGCGTGTCATTGTGTGATAGAGGCGTTAGCTTAATGTGTCTGGTAATTCTACGCCACCACTTTAACTCCTGACAGTACTCACAGATTAATGCTGGCTGCGATTACTTCGAGTGAACTCTTCTGTATAATCAGATTAACGTGTGAATAGACGTGTCTCCGTGACATGATCTCTAGACCATGCACGTGAGATAATGCTAATAACGGTTGTCTGTGAAATTACATGGCGGCATCAATTGAAATTATCATATGAAGATATGGCGTGATCAACTATACCACTTACTATTTGACGTCAAATTCACCCGATTCAATCACCCAGGTGGCAATAGTCTGCCATGTAGGTGTGTGCATTGTATGCCTTAGTTAAGTACTGAATTGATTAATTTACAATTTACATTATGTTGAATATCTTGAACCTAATTTGACTCGGGGTGTTTGTACTTAATGGTAGTAACAACGCGAGTCAAATTACTTTCAAAATATTTTACATATTTTAAAAACATCCCTGGCTAATTACATCCAAATTTAAATTATGTGAATTCACTTTTCAGTTTCAAGTCGATCACAATAAGCGTGCATGGTGGGCGGAGCTTAAATAGAAATGGGCGGGGCATAGCTAGTAATGGGTGGGGCCTAACTAGAAATGGAAATCTCTATTCATTCATTGGGTTTGGAGACAGAATCAGTGGTTCAGCCTCTGCATTATGCAACAGCTATCATTTGCCTCCAAACACATACCATATAGGGGACGATATTATCATGCCTGGCAGCCGGTCGGTCGGTCGGTCGGTCGGTCGGTCGGTCGGTCGGTCGGTCGGTCGGTCGGTCGGTGGGTGGGTGGGTGGGTGGGTGGGTGGGTGGGTCGGTCGGGCGGTCGGTCGGTCGGTCGGTCGGTCGGTCGGTCGGTCGGTCCGTCGGTCGGTCGGTCGGTCGGTCTGACTAGCTGCCTGCCTGCCTGCCTGCCTGCCTGCCTGCCTGCCTGTATGCCTGCCTGCCTGCCTGCCTGCCTGCCTGCCTGCCTGCCTGCCTGCCTGCCTGCCTGCCTGCCTGCCTGCCTGCCTGCCTGCCTGCCTGCCTGCCTGCCTGCCTGCCTGCCTGCCTGCCTGCCTGCCTGCCTGCCTGCCTGCCTGCCTGCCTGCCTGCCTGCCTGCATGCCTGCCTGCATGCATGCATGCCTGCCTGCCTGCATGCCTGCCTGCCTGCCTGCCTACATGCCTGTCTGCCTGCCTGCATGCATGCATGTATGCCTGCTTGCCTGCCTGACTGTCTGTCTACATGCCTGCCTGCCTGCCTGCCTGTCTGCCTGCCTGCCTGCCTGCCTGCCTGCCTGCCTGCCTGCCTGCCTGCCTGCCTGCATGCCTGCCTGCCTGCCTGCCTGCCTGCCTGCCTGCCTGCATGCCTGCATGCATGCATGCCTGCATGCCTGCCTGCATGCCTGCCTGCCTGCCTGCCTGCATGCCTGCCTGCCTGCCTGCCTGCCTGTCTGCATGCCTGCCTGTCTGTATGCATGCCTGCCTGCATGCCTGCCTGCCTGCATGCCTGCCTGCCTGCCTGCCTGCCTGCCTGCCTGCCTGCCTGCCTGCCTGCCTGCCTGCCTGCCTGCCTGTCTGCATGCCTGCCTGTCTGTATGCCTGCCTGCCTGCATGCCTGCCTGCCTGCCTGCCTGCCTGCCTGCATGCCTGCCTACCTGCCTGCCTGCCTGCCTGCCTGCCTGCCTGCATGCCTGCCTGCCTGCCTGCCTGCCTGCCTGCCTGCCTGTCTGCCTGCCTGCCTGCCTGCCTGCCTGCCTGCCTGCCTGCTTGCATGCCGGCCTGCCTGCTGGCATGTATGAATGCCTGTATGCATGCCCTCTGTCTGCCTGCATGCCTACATGCGCCTATCTGGTTGCCTGTCTGTATGCCTGCCTGCATGCGTGCCTGTCTGGGTACCTGTCTGCCTGTCTGTATGTCTGTATGCCTGTCTATCTGCATGCGCCCTGTATACAACAGTGTGCTGATCCGATTGTGCACATTTTAAAGATTTAAAGTGTACTACCGCGGAAGAGGGCGGTGTCTGTGATCTGCCAAAAATCGGATCCGGATGTGGTCGGATTATGAATTATGGATAATTCTGAAACTGCTGGTCTCATTTGGCTCAGATGTTAATACAAAGCTGGGTGCTACCAGGGATTTGGAGTACATACCATAATTGGGCCTGCCTTAGAAAATTCGAATTATCCGAAAAATTCGAAAAATGTAACTTCTTTATAACTTAAAACCCAATGGGATGGTTGTACTTGATTATTTATAATAGGAGTAGTTAATTGTATCCTCGTTAAGATACTCCGCAAAACAGGGTCTACTCAACACATTAGCAGAAAAAAGCTAAGTAATTAGGTGTTGCCTGAAATGATCCAGCGCCTGTGCCACCCGTGTGTGCTTATTCAAGTCCCAATTACGCTGCTCAATTAGAAACCAATCCCTCGGAATGATAAACCTTTCAAAACTAAGCTAATAATATTTCAATACAATGCAGAGCGGTGGGACAGATGACGCATCTTTAATAGACAGTGGTTTGAGTAGACTATAGCGTCATAGTATTGACTCTCTCTCTCTCTCTCTCTCTCTCTCTCTCTCTCTCTCGCTCTCTCTCTCTCCCTCTTTCTCTCTCTCTCTCTCTCTCTCTCTCTCTCTCTCTCTCTCTCTCTCGCTCACTCGCTCTCTCTCTCTCTCTATCTTTGTCTCTCTCTCTCTCTCCCCTCCCTCCCTCCCTCCCTCCCTCCCTCCCTCCCTCCCTCTCTCTCTCTCGCTCTCTCTCTCTCTCTCTCTATCTCTCTCTCTCTCTCTCTCTCTCTCTCTCTCTCTCTCTCTGTCTCTCCCTCTCTCTCTCTCTCTCTTCTTCAAATACGACTAATACTACATATCTGACAGGTATGGTTAGCGTGGTTAAGGGCATACGTAGGCGCAATCAGTGCTTTGAAACAAGCATAGTTTGCCAAATGTATAGCAATGCCTGTGTGCTAATATAATTATTATGTGCAATTAGACGTATGAATATCGCATAGGCAATTAAGAAAAATAGATAAGGCTGGCTTCATCAAAACACAGTTTTTTTCTTGGTCTTTAGGCTTATATTCGAATGTAATTTCATTATTTCGCTATAACATTCGTAATTCAAATTGCCTGAATTAAAAGATGTAGTCATCATCTCACCGATGCAGAGGTTAGCGAGATAGTTTACACATCTGAATTGCGTGTGCACATCTTTGGAATCAATGTTACTAGAAGCTGTTGCTATTATAAACAACTATGAGTCTAAAATGAACACGGATTATCTGGTGGCAGATAACAAAGAATTTCAAGATTTAACATTTCTCGGATTTACGGGTTTTGGTGGAATTACGGTTATAATATGTCTGCTTTACCACTGGTCGATGCTTCCAGTTGTTTCTAGTCTGCTGGCAATTCAAGCCCAGATGATTTATGGCTAGAAAACGTTCCATACCTTTGTTGTATCGTGAAATATGTTATGGAATCTTGTTCGTAAATTACAGTGGTCCAGCTTCCGAATATGCACGATGAGACCAGTGATAATAATGGTTGTTTGCTTCGCATTTCCCCTGTGCAATTGAAAATATGTGGTGGTTCAGGGAAAAACGCAACCTCAAGGAAACGTGGACTTAGCTACCCAACGTCAGCCACTCGTATAAGAGTAGACCATACAAGGACATGTTTTATAATTTCTTTATTAAGCTCAAAATAATGTTAACGTTTGGCACCTTGTTTCCACATATAATCAAGATCAAGTTAAATGTAAATGTGATTTGCAGTATGTTTTGAAACTAATTTGAAAGGAAGCAGCTAGTGTCATATGCAGTACCAGATGCAAGTGTAATTAGATTCAAAATAGGCAACATCATATTTATTACAGTGCAAACTAGTTTTTGAATATCGGTCTTTAGGGTTACAATGACGTATGTATTAACATGGTCCGAGCCATTTTAAGTTCCAGTAAGAAATGCGCTTGAGAATGTATCTAAGGAAGTATAAAGAAATACTCTCAAAAAACTCAAAGCAGCTTAAAGTATAACTAATCCCATCTCTTGATAGCTGTTCAGGTGATCTAACACGCCGACCATAAACTATCCAGGTAATTTTAAGCTTTGTATCACGCCGCTAAGGCAAGATATTCAGGATTTAGTAGTTAAATGTTGGTACATTTCTACACGCTATGATGGCTGTCATTATTTACCTTTCAACCAATCAGAAAAAACCCTAGTGTGTAAGATGTTGAATATTTTGAAACCAATTTGATTGGAAGTTGTTGCTGCCCTAGGCAGCAACAACTTCCAGTCAAATTAGTTTCAATATATTCAATGGGATGAACATTACATAATAAAGAATGTGATGCATTGGAGCTTACATGGCATCACACACAATAGCTTGAGGAGACAAAATGGTGTCGATCACTGTTCAACATTTACTCGATATTACAAAACAGATAATTGCGATACAGATCAGGGAATCTGACAGGATATGAATGATATGGAATCTATGAACCATATTCTATCGGTGCAATACAACATTTGAGATGAGATTAGCATCGCTTTAAAGTTAGTTTCACTATCTATGAAGCATACAAACAAATTGATCATTAATGGACCTTTCCAGTTTTAGCTATGTCCCCCTCACCTCTAGCTAAGCTCCACCCACACTTAGCCGTGGTGGATTGATCGAGCTCCGAATGCCCTAACTATCAACTTCCTGACAATTATACAGATAAGCTGTTGAATATGTTGTGACTAATTTGACTGGGTGCTGTAGCTGCCTATGGCAGCGCCCAAACAATTAGTTTCAAAATATTCAACATAATAATTATTAAATAGTAAATAGCAACACCGCCCAGTCAAATTAGTTTCAAAATAGTCAACAGAATATGTATTAAATAGTAAATATATACAATTCGTACAACAACGCATAGTCCGCCTTCAAATATGCGTTCGTGACGTTCTTATCGACGCCATTCACGATGTCATCATGACGTCATTCATTGTGATGTCATTGTATACGTCACATAGTTGATTATGACGTCATATAATGAATGCGTAAAGTAGAAAGGTCCATCGAAATGCCATCCATGTAGCTAAAGACAGTCTAGGGAATACAGATTACAAATTGATGCTCATGGTATGTACCAAACAAATGCACGTACTGCATTAATTATATCCTTTCGCCTTAAGCGCATGCATGTGGTATCAACCGCTTCCGTGAACTGTCGGCATACGGATGCTCACTAACTAATCACTCTACTTGAAATACCTCAATCTGAAAGTACAGGCCGATGTTACACTAGTGAACACATAGCCACGTTGTGTGACACTGCATATAGGAATATGTAATGCCATTTGTTATTGGGATCAACAACCCAACAGTTTGTGTATGTGTGTGTGTGCTGACTACAGTGCTAATTTCATGTATGAAATTAGAATGAAGACCACGCACGGAAGCACCATAACACTCGAAACTATCCACTTAAATAGTCTTAATAGCTATGGAGTAATCCATTTGTAGCTATGCCACGCCAATTTCTAGCTTAATTTCGCTCACACTTTGCGTGTGGGGGAATTGATTTGGAACTTTGAAACGTTAATTGCCAGACTGCCATTCTGAAGGTAATTATACAGGTATTTTACATATTTTTTATTTTGAACCTCGAAGCATGAATGAAATGCAATAATATAATGAATGAAACCTCCGCATCAGGATCTATTTTTATATGCACGCAATTACAATACTCAGGGAGCGTCACAAAGCCACGGAAATTGCGCAGATGAAATCAATTATTTGTTCCGGCCCACCTTCCGAAAAATGTGACTATGACCAAGAGGCGCACACTTAACATTGTTTCTAGTTACGCAAATCGCATCCAATTGATTTCTGGAGGCATCACTATCGCACGGTCTTTCAGTAACCCTATTATCTATCGTCACGAGGCTGGTGAGAATTGCTATGTGCATTTGCGTGCAAGTATGGTGAGGCACGGTACACTATGCACAATTATTATCAATACGATGCCGATATCCGAATATAAAATGCTTTAAAGAGGTGGGCACACCGTATTCTGACAAATGCCAGCAAAATGCAAAGGCATGTATACATAGTGTACTGGCCATAGATATGTGTGCCTTAATCAGCGCGTTACATCTATAAGATATTGAAGCATTCGACAAATACGTGCGTGCTAAGCTAAACTGATGTACGTAAGCATGCATATAGCTGGCAGCCATTGTAGCAATCACATTGTGAAACATAAACATAATTGATTCAAGGCGACCAGATGGGTACACATGTGCATACGTGCCATTTCCTGTCACAGATGGTGGCCATAACTCAGTTAGTATTTACAGATTTTGGGATAATTGATGAATTCGACCTGTCACTCAAGTTTATGATGTCCTGCTCAATATCATAACATCATATGTAGGCTGACGTCACAATACTAGTTGGCATATATTACTTAGTCATGAAGCTGGAATAGTCCGCCAAGTGTAGGAATTGCGTCTTTGATGGATGCACTATTCAATAAACATTATGTTGAACATTTTGAAACTGATTTTGACTAGGCGCTGTTACTGCCATTGGCAAATATAGCACCTAGTCAATTTAGTTGCAAAATATTCAACTGCTTACCGTTACTTATACTCTGAGTCTCTGGCATTGGGCTTCTGTGAATGCATGGTTTGGGGGACCCCGGCACGGGTAAAGTATTGGTGGCGCTTAGCTAAAAATTAACCGGGCGTCGCTATAATGGATGCCTATATTAGTTGGCAAAAGCTTGAATCCCAGTGCTAGAATAATGTTCTTCCTTATGTTAACTTACAAGACAGATTGATAGATCAACTATTTTGGACTATATCTATACCACCACCAAACATGGGTTAACCTGCACCACCAATGGCTTCCGGGATCTATCCATAGAGGAGGGTGTTGCTTCAGGCAATCTTGGTGAAACAATGGTTCTGGTAGATACTTTAAGCAACGTTACATAAGCAATGCAATTGGTCAATGTATGCCTCGTCGCTTTGTGTTAGAATACCGAAATATGAAAAATTTTGGTAGCTGCCAACTAGTGCCGAAAAGGTACCATGTCGAGGAGAAAGTTGAAAAGGAAAGATTCAGATCACTACGTGCGTGTACTGTCGAAATATCAATATGGTTGATAACAATTTGATAGATTTCTTTTAAACCATGCCACATGACGTATGTATTCGACACTGTTGATATATTTGATTGAGAGTAAGTAATGCTTGCATATTTATAGGATTATTTTAATATGAAGATTGCCACCGTGGACAACTATACTACTCGAAGAAGTAGGAACATAGTCTGTGATGTTCATAGTGAGTGTTAATGTATAAATGCTGAATTCGTCTCATCCGATTAAAATGTTCTTGGTGCAAACTTGTCTTCCGGGCCAGATAGTATTTGATGCTTAACCCTTTTGTGGCAATGTGCTTCAATTAATATGTATGCCAGTTAACACTTGTCTAGTCTAGATTTGTCAAGAAAATTGAACACCTTTGAGTGAGTGTCGATTTACAGGCCAAGATAAGAGTTATTTTTGCAGCTTTACCACTGAAAGTTATTTCTGAAAATAGCTGTTTGTTGTCATGCACATGAATATTCCTCAATACCACTACAGATGGTGGGTTGGCCGTGATAATTTAAATGTTAATATGCAAGAATACTCAAGTTTGTGCTTAGTCAGCGTCCATCTGCAGGCCAAGCGAAGACATGTCTTGTTGGGGTTTTTACAACCAGAATGGCTCGTTTACCGAGCCAGTCATCCCAGTTGTAAATTTAAAAGAAAGCTTCTCTTAGCCGCAAATGGACATTGCAACTCTCAGAATGTCACCGCATGTCCCTTTTTGACTGGCTGGCCCATTACAGGGCGACGGTTGCAATCTTCACAAGTGGCGATAACACCAACATAATGCCACCTGTGTTTACTAACACCCATCACACGGACAAGAATTAACTCCATATAGTAACTGTATTCATCTATTTTAAACGATTACGTTGGATATGGTGTCAATCATAGTTAGCCTTACTGCTTTTTCGTAATGAGAACATATTTCAATAGATAGAGCGCTTTGTGTAAATCTATCTGGCAATTAAATACTGCCGCTAAGCATGGCAATCTAAATAAACTGAGCAAATATTACAAATAGCTTTCTTTCATAATGAAGATAATTAATTCCTGATGCTGGATGTATGTTTGTACACGCCAGCTTATAGATACAATCGATTTCACAGCAGTGCATAACATAAGATAACACATAATTAACGTTCACTTCTTATAGTCCTGGAATAGCTCAACCCATAGGTAAATGCTGGCAAATTAAAGCAGAATTCTACATTGCAGAAGAACATTTGGATCCGTATTGTCCAGAAGCGTGGATGCACTCCTTACGTATCTGAACACCAATGTGTAGGCCTATTTTTAGCAGACATGAAGTAGCAATCTTGGTAGCTACTTAAGGAGTGGGTATTACTTCATAATACATGACTGAACTTAACACCTGCAAACAGTATTATGCATACGCACGCTGATCCTGAATTGCTAAGAATTGAGCAATTGTGTGGCAAAATATGGTATATGGAGCCAGCATAATCTGATGTGAAACTAACTCAGGCAAATCTGTAATAATTATATAATCATATTATATTTACGAATATAATTGAACGTGAGTGTACCAGAAACGAATGTTGATAGCGAAAGTGATGGTGATGATTAGAGCAATGGACCTTTCAATGTTTAGCTAAGCTCCACCTGCACCTCGCTTGTGCTGTGATAGAAAGCTCTTTGA
Source organism: Chaetoderma sp. LZ-2023a (assembly GCA_034401795.1). Taxonomy (NCBI): domain Eukaryota; kingdom Metazoa; phylum Mollusca; class Caudofoveata; order Chaetodermatida; family Chaetodermatidae; genus Chaetoderma; species Chaetoderma sp. LZ-2023a. Next base: position 31,139,919 of record CM067366.1, read on the forward strand.
ACTCCATGACTATCGATATACAGAAAACTATACAGGTAAGCTGGTGAATGTTTTGAAACTAATTAGACTGGGTGCTGCTGCTGCCTATACACTAGCGCCCAGTCAAATTAGTATCAAACAATTCAACAGCATGGTTATTACATAGTAGATACACGCAATTCTTACAACGTGTGGGACTATTAAGTGTTAAAGACGGGCCATATAGAATGACCGTAATGATTATGACGTCATATGACGTCATTCCTCTGGAAAGGGCCATTAAAGCTGAAGCAGATATGTGCAACTGTATAGCCATGTGCGGGCACACACTGATATCTGAGTGTCGGAGAAGGAAGGTGTCTTTGATTTCATCTACTTCAAATTTCGGAACACTGAATTTGCTGCATATAAAATTCACTAATTAGATGTGCCTATAAACGTTACACAGCATAGCATTCTAGTCTCTGTGATATGTGTTGAATTGTTCAGATAGGGTAGCTATTTAACACCTGTTGTCTCAAAGTATTGCTATAATGGTAACACTTACCAAGACGACCTCTGCCATAAGCACGAGGACTGTCTACTTGCAGTCTGGGAGAGGACTATTTTTGAAATTTTACCACTATTTTCCTAAATTTCAGTAGTAAATTTACTAAAAAAAACATCTTGTCTTGGCCAACAAGTGGGTATTCACTAAATTTTCGATTTTACATTTTCTTTTAAAATCGGGACAAATTAAAAGCTTAATTGATAAATGTATCTTTTGGGTACTTTGAAGTGCTGTTTACAAGCTATTTAAATACAAATGTGATGAATGGATGAGAGATTGATGGATTGACAACTGTTCTGTTTGTGATACGATAGGCAAGTGTTCCATCAAGGTTGGTGGATGTCCATTCAGTAGGAACCAGGTCAGCTGTACTACTACTACTACTCCTACTACTACTACTACTACTACTACTACTACTACTACTACTACTACTACTACTACTACTACTCTGCTTCTGCTGTTGCTGCTGCTGCTGCTGCTGCTGATGATGATGATGATGATGATGATGATGATTTATGTAATGGGTTCTTGATGGAGAATCTTGCCCCAAATCGGATAAATAAAACCTGAAACAATCGGATTAGAATTGCGCCATCTGCAAATGACGGAAATAGATAACAGTAAGCCTATTTGCAATAACACACAGGTTAATATGTTCGCTAACAATTTTATTTCATCACTTAATAGACGCATAGGTTAGATACGTCTTTGAAACATGGCAACAACCTTCTAGCCCTAGAAATCAAAATTACAGCACTGTTGCCAAAAAAGCTTTTACAGCATTTTCCTGAAAACTCAAAATATGTTGAGGTCAAGCCGTGGGCTACATATTGCCAGCCGACGTCACAGTTTCAAGATGCTTGTCACAAAACTCTGGATAGTGGGATGGCTATGTGCACATACATGTTAAAATTGTTCCATGTTGGAGGGCAGCCAAAATCAGTATAAATGTTCATATATGTTCATATATATGTATAGACACTTTTCGGATGGTTGGACACGAAACACTCGTCCAGAACGACCTCATTTGCATCAACGTACATACATTCAAGATGGCAGCCGCCGGAAAAGGATGTCTGAAACTTGCGAATCGGCAAGAAGACCTTCTAGAAACAATGGCAATTGCAGTACTCACACTGTTCACTGAATCATCATACTTTCTCACAATGATCAAACACGTGGCGAATGTCATCCATGCTGCGATGAAGCATCTCAAGCCAGGCCATATTTCGGTCATGATGCTTGACCAATCTCTCTACGCAATTGCTAAATGTATACAGTGGGCATTTTCAGAGATTCACGGCGAGGACAAGCACGTGCCACTAATGGGCTCCGATCTGTCTGCTAATTTTCCGGAGGGTAGTGGGTGTGTCAATGCATTTACTGAGGCTGAGATCTTCAAATCTGGGATAACTGAGTCGTGCCTCACTGCAATACACTTCATGCGAACACAGGAAGTGATTACGGTCGTCCCCTATACTATCATGGTGAAGCAGTACTGAAAATTGATTAGCACGTCCACCGTTTGCTATCCTGCATGGCATTAACCTGGACTGTTAAGATGTCTGCATCGGTTCCACAGTGGCAGTGTATGCATCTTCTTCAACTGGAGCTCCTTACATTTGTGTACACACGTTCAACCAGCGAGGCGAAATCGCCCTCTACAAAATCAACCATGGCCGGACTTGCTCCCTGGTTCATTCTGCTAAACCACACCCACCGTGCTATATGGGTGCCAGTCCACATCCGCGACATATTCCCGCTATCGAGGCCAAACCCTCAGAGAGCAGCTGCGTTTGAAAATCGACTATTCACAGTTAACAAAACTGGGATGCAATTAATCAAAGCTTACGGCTATGTGTAATCCAGTTGGAGACACACAACAGAAGTCCTCCATGAAGTCTATGCCACAACGCCTGGAAGAAGCATGTTTGGAGCAATACTAGACATATGCCAGCGATCGTATACTGGCACATATCGAATTCATATTCAAGCCAATTGAGAAGAACACGCTGCATATCATCGCCCCTATTATCACCAAACTGTAACAGCGAAACAACACATGAGAAGGCAGTCCAAATCATGTGTTCAACACGAGTGCAACTACGCGTTCAGACGAATTCTTATCACATGAAAACCAGATGAATCCCACATTTCTGTAAGAAAATGGCAATCTCCGATCAAACACAAGTGACCTTGTCACAGTTCGTGAGACTACAGCAAAGCCCACTCATATACTCCAGAGTATAAATATCAAGGTGATGCTCATGCATGGGGAAGCGGTTGTCCATTACCTGCTCCCAAATAAGTGCAAGACATTGGCTGACTACACATATGTCAAATTGTTTCCTCAAATCTGCCGGTTGCTTTATTACCACGTGTGTGAATATAGGCCGCAATGTTTATAAAGAAAATAGATTGAAAGAAGGGGCAAGAAAGGCGCACGAAAAATGTGTACTCATCCCTCAATAGCCCTTTGCCAAAGGAGCGGGCCTCTTCTTCAATACTGCAGACAACCAATCCGAGCGTTTCAGCCCTCTTGCTGATGAGTCCAAGTCACTGACTGTCCCTGTTAACACGCAGCTGATCCTGAGCTCAGGAGATGGTGTGTGCGCGTGCGTGCGTACGTGCGTGCGTGCGTGCGTGCGTGCGTGCGTGCGTGCGTGCGTGCGTGCGTGCGTGCGTGCGTGTGTGCGTGCATGCGTGCGTGTGGACGGACGGGTGTGAGTGAGCGAGCGAGCGAGTGAGTGTATGTGCGTATATATGTGTGTGTGTGTGTGTGTGTGTGTGTGTGTGTGTGTGTGTGTGTGTGTGTGTGTGTGTGTGTGTGTGTGTGTGTGTGTGTGTGTGTGTGTGTGTGTGTGTGTGTGTGTGAGAGAGATAGAGTGAGTGAGTGCGTGCGTTCGTGCGTGCGCGCGTGCGTGCGTGCGTGTGTGCGTGTGTGTCTGTGTGTGTGTGTGTGCCCCGACAGCTTAAGGATGCAAGTCGTCTCTCTCCATACAACCACGAAGAGGCTGATTCAACACCGATGGTAAACCTTGCTGATGCAGTGTCTGTGGCTTGTAAGTTCACGATTAGGACTGTTTCTTCAGAGGCGATGGGAATAGGTGTGGCCTTAGTACCCAAACTACATCGGACTGAGTTGTGGATATCATATGGCACCAGCAAAGATCATCGCTACCTACCTCTACATTATATACCCACAGGCATCTGCACACATACATCTCTCTCCAAGCCAGTACTCCATGGGTTTACCAAATGTGACACCGTATCGGCATTTACTTCTATTGGGAAACTGATGGATCAGGGCGCCTGGGATGCATTCGATGATGTAGCGTATGCTTTTTGTTCACTCGCTGATGAGCCATCTGAAATGGCAGATTTTCTTCAGCCCATGAGCATTATACAGTCATAGTGTATAACCTATCTGCACAGCAGGAAACTGGCGATCCACATCGTGGCGGCGAACCATGAAGTAAATGTAAAATCCAGCACTCGCTGTTTTGCAGTACTGCTGGCATTGCTGCACATTGTGTCATGGGGAACATAGCTTTCCAGTCTTTATGGAAAGTATGGATTCGTAGATCGAAGATGCCCTTAATAAAATGACTACGTGTATACAGTACAACCTGCGTACCCTTGATGCTGTATAACTGTCACACCTGGGAAGCTCCAAAGGCAGGTCTAGACAAACTCGATGCCTGCCACTGCAAACACCTACACACCATCACTGGACACCGATGGCCAGACAGCATACTTGTCAATGATGCACTATACAAAATGTGTAATACGTCACCGCTGTCTGTGAAAGTCACCCGGCAAAGGTGGTCCATGTTTGGCCATGTGCTAAAGATACCAGAAGACACACCAGCACAGAGAGCCTTGGAATTCGCCTTACTCGGAGCCAGCAAATATAAAGCCAGGAGAGGATGCCACTTTATACACATGATAAGCGTGTTACGAGGTGACCGTAAGAAAGCAGACCTTAATACACTCAAGTTAAGAATGGACCTGAGGAAGCTAAGGATTTCGGCTGAGATCAAGACACAATGGGCAACAGCGAAGATGATTGCAGATGTAGGATGATTCTACCTCTACAGCCGCAGAATAGTGTAATCATACATACACGCTGTATGATCGCACGAGTGCATCAACCACAGTGAATGTAGCTCGAACGCTCCTCTTTACTGCAAGCGGACATACATTCCAGTGAATCCCCATTCTCTGAAGCTGCTCTCGAACATCACGGCAAGTGGACGACACTATATGATGGTTACGTCTGGTGAAATGCTCAGGACCCATAGCTGCAGTCTTTCATGCTGATTGGAATAGGCTACGGTCTCTGGAAAGTGGCAGCTATAATGGTCTTCCCTCTATGTTGCTAGTGAGACATGCATGGGTCTTATCGGATACCAATGTCCACGATGCTGTACTTGTCGGTACATGCGTGTTAAGGCGTGTTTACCCTCTACTTTTAATGCATTGGGTGTAAAGCGGCGTATCAACACTTTGAAAATCAGTGATATGCCAATAGGCATACATATTAGACGTACATATACACTGTCTACCATTCGATATACATGTACTGTAATTGTCTGTAATGTGTAACCTTGAATAGGGGTTATAGTATTATATACCATAGAATTAGAGCTGCATATTATATACCGTGCTGCATGAAATGGAGCATCGCAGCATCAGTAAGTGATGAATCTATTCCTGCCAGATTAGACTTCCTTTATGTTTGTACAGCTGAGACACAGATAACCAGCATACTTCGACTTTATTTTATAATTTTTTTTTGTATTTTTTTTTCAAACATGTAAGTTGTGATTATTTTATAATTGTTTCACTGAGACAAGCCTAACAGGACTGCCAGTGTGTATGTTTTATAGATATATACGAAAGGTTGTCAACATATACGTGCATCTACAGCGCCGGTGTTGTCTGTGACATAGTTCCAGAGCCAATGAGCTGTCACATGCTGGTAAGAATTCTGATGAATGACTGATGTAAGATATTGGCTTGGCTCTACGCCAATTCTGACGGAAAAGATAATATTAACCCGTTCATACAAGTGTGTTAATGCTTATATGATAATGAATCCTATATCTTATGCAATAATGCACATGCAATGTATGTACCAGGCATGCGATATTGATTGAATAATGACATGTTATCCTGTTGACCTTGGCCTTGATCTGGAGATCTGATCCATGAAGGTAATGAAATCAATTCAATTTCACTGATCACTCAGGCACACATAAGTTCCACATCTTAATTGACCTCGTAGAAGCTGAGATGTGCAAAACAAGCATGAATAGCCCAAAAGTGTGATTTTTAGCTTTTGACCTTGACTTAGTTGAACTTTGAAGGTCATGGAAGCAATCTCTTTGGTTTGGCCACCAGAAAAACTATCATGATAGATTCCAAGTTTGCCTTAATCAGCCATGTACAAGCAGAAATAGGCGATACATATGTAGAAACTGGACACAAAATGTGATTTTACCACTTGACTTTGATCGTGACTCATGAATTTTACCTCTGAAGTTCATGAGAACAAGGCCGTTGCATCGGCTATTCGAAGATATGATATATGAAACTTGCGGCTGTGTGTTTATTTTTCGATGGTTGCCATCTGGGATTTATGCAAATGAGGTAGTTCCCGACACTTTTTTTCGTAGCCACCCATATGAAATGTTTCTCCACATGTAGACGAACATTTGTGTCAATTTAGGCAGACGCTTCCAAAATCATAATATCCTAGTACCTAGCCGCCCCACTAAGAACAAACCTTAATTCAAATATCACACATTTACCAGTAGTAATTTCCAATGCATTTTCAATGGCATAATTGCATAGCGATACGAAAATCTTAATATCCTGTGAACCGCTTGTGATATTCGAGTTCTGTAATTATCGACTTTATGCTCGTTAACGATTTTTTTTCATCAATCAATGGACGCCTTTTGTATCTACCTATGTGCAAAAGGTCAATCCATTGGCTGTTCTAGACGTATACGTTACAGCTATGTTATTAACAATTGCTTATTCATCATTTTCGGTGAACCACTTAATGGACCGAAAACATTGTGGAGGTCATGATGTGGGGTACTTAATGAAAGATGCCTGCCAAGTTTCAAACCCCTGGGAGAAAACGTGATGCAAAGGCCAAAAATGTCCCCATACATTCTCTATGACTATTCCAGGCCACAGGAAATCCAAGATGGCCGCCGATTGCTCAATCTCACATGCTCGAGGTAACACAATTGAAATCAGAACACCATTGTATGCCAGCCTTTCACTTTTCACTGTCAAATTCCATTGAATAAAAAAATACAGTATGGCGGCCGACCTTTTCGCATTTCATTGGTCACTTGTGGCCAGGATGGGTTGTTTGTTTTTTTTGTTTTTTTTTATAGATATCAATTTCTCTTCATAACATTTTGTGCTGTTACCCCATGATATTTCCCACATTTGTGACAAATCTGTCGAGTAGTCTCAGATAGAACGGCCATTCCGCATGTTATGACGGTATCAACATGGCTGTAGGAGCTCTTGCCAATCATGTTCTCTTGAACGATTTTGATTCTCGACCTAACCGAAATACGATATTGTAAGGTTTGTATCAATTTGCCTGACCCTATCAGGGGAACATATTTTTTAATATCCGCAAATTCATGACATCATCAAGATAGCCGCCATACAGCTGAGCCAATACAGTACTCTTGAACAATGTTTATTTCGGATCAACAGTCCCTGTTCATTCTGAGGAATAGAATTTGGGATACAATTATGACACTTCGTCGGCCTCTCGTCGAAAATTTAAAGAAAGCCAAGCGGGTCGCCGAGCCAATGAGCCAACCATATGTATGCATGTTGAAACACTAGTCTTTACCGGCATGCTGGCTTTTATGCTATTCAAACAAATAAAAAGAGAACAGAATAATATTAATAACAAGAATGGAAAAAATAGGGTGTCAGCCTTACCCCCTTAATAATAATAATAATAATAATAATAATAATGATAATGTTTTGCAAAATACATAAAACTGCAAATGCTGTACATGGTGTGTGTGTATCTATAAAACTATTGAGTTTATTATAAGTGTTGCAATTCAAGACAAGTCAGCCAATTCAATTTGGCCATTATCTTTAAAAAGATGCGCGCAAGGGGCCGCGTGTATATTGCTACTTTCTTGAAAATGTACAATAAACCAGAGAAAAAGGTATTGCGATTTCAAAGGCATGCGTATAACAGAAAAATATATGCATGAATAAGATAATATATTGAAAAGTAAAACAACTCTAGAAGCTTAGCATATGCGTGATTATATTATATATATATTTGGTTATATACAAATCCACGGTATAATTAAGCCTTTCAATACAAATGCCGCACAATCTTACTTACACGGCAAACAGCAATATTGCTAAATATTTTAAAGCTATTTTGACTGGAACATGTTAGTGATTTAAAAAGCAATAGCTCCCAGTAAACATAGTTTCAACATATTCAACTTCAGCTTTGTAAATGCCGTCATTATTAATAACATCTGGTATTTCTGCTGTGACGGATCAACAGTAAATCAAAGTAAACATCGTGTAGATAGCAATCAAAAACTACATTATAAGATATGTGTAAAGGTGCATATTCACACGAAAATGGTTAGAAATAAAATGGTTAAAATTGTATACATTTAGAGGCTTATATTGTGTAACTCGGTGGAATGCAA
>CM067366.1:31153180-31380057 GCA_034401795.1 Chaetoderma sp. LZ-2023a
TGAATGGTTAGTGTGGAGCACAGCTTCTCAACATTGCACCACTCACCAGTGGAAGTGGTCTCTGTGCATCCATTCGTGTGTTCGGAAGTAAATGCTCGCTTTTCTGCAAACTATGTAGTTGTCGCTCCGTTATGTGAGTCTTATAGCCAGTGCCTTTACACGACAACAATATACAAGAGTCTATTATGTATGTACCGTTCTTATTAGAATGGATAAAGATCAATTCAGCTGAGAGATTCGTGCAATTCTACTTAGCCAAGTGCCGCGAAAGCAGCCATGGCATGGGATCATGGAGACACATTGTATGAATCTATACATAGTAGAATATGACAATTATGCCCATTCCTAGATGCTGCGCCACTCTTCCAACCATAAATAGTATGAACTCTCACACGATGCCATATCGCATTCGACATAAGGAAATGGTCCATACAGGACACACTCGGATGAACAAGAAATGTGACAGTGTGGCCGAACATGGACTCAAATTGCCCCAGCAAACACGCATTGACAGGCCTAGGCGTACATTGGCCATGCATGCGTCTGATCGAGGACCTACCGGACTCAAATAATAGGTCTAAACACATATATTCGCCACGGCTGTGGTAGATCGTATACAACCTACGTTCTCTCACCCCGATATGCTGACTGATAGATGTAGATACTAGTCGTGTAAGAAAACAGGTCAACGCATGTATAGTCAATGGCACATACTGAGGTTGACTGAGAGTATGTTGCCGCCCAAGGATAAGGAAAGTAATAATGTGTGAAGTATCCTTGCCGTGTCATGTTGCTTTGGTGCAGATAGCGCAATCAAAATGTCATACATTATGAACTGTACTAACAGTTTGTTTGAAACAAAGGCCATATTGGCAGTCCAGATCCATGATTAATAATATATTATATGGTAAGCAAGCGGTTAGAATCCAACAACTTCGCTAGACCATGTATGTTTTGTTCTAGCGGAATCCAGTCAGTCCTTCAATTATCTGACGTCATAATCATTTACGTCACAGTAGGTTAACGCGACAATCAAATATATCATGAATGTTATGTTTACAATAGTTTGCCACGTTGTGCACAGTGCATGTATTTACTATTTGATACACATCATGTTGAACATATTTTGAAACTAATTTGCCTAGGCGCTGCTCTTACCAAATTAGTTTCAAAATATTCTACAGGTTACCTGAACGGTTTTCTGAAAATTGAGATTCATGGAGATCAGGGTTCGATCGATCCCAACACCGACAGCGTGAGAAAAGGTTAAGTAAGAATGGTCTGGGCATAGCTATTCTGTGAGTCATCCATTTTGATTAGAGGGTGATCGGTGTATGCTGAGGGATACCCATTTAAGGATGCTCAACGGTTAATGTTATGTGGTAGCTGATAGCAGAAGCGTGTTTTTACAATATTCCACTCGACCTTTTGGATAAATGTCGTAAGGTAAGGCACGAGAATGACGGTCCGGTCCGTTAAATTACGTATTCTGTCGACAGTATTTTCACAGGAACATATTTATTGGATACTTTTGGGAAACAATTAATATAAACTTTCTCGTTAGTTTTCACTTTGTTATTACATAGAACCGTTAACACTTTCAAACCATTCACTATATTTTATTAGACACATTAAACATTGAATGGATCCGATCTGTTCTCACTTTACTTGCCGTTATAATCAATTACGTCACTAGTTATCTAGCGTTACAGTCATAAGAAGATATAGCATCTTCATGGAGATCAAAAGTTCATCACAAGTTTACCATCTTTTGAATATGTTAAAAGCTAATCTGACAGGAAGCTGTTGCTACCATAGGCAGCAGCAGCAGCCCCAGGGAAATTAGTTTCACAATACTCAATAAATAGACCACCCGTGCATACAATTCGGACAAATTCATTATATAAATCGATTCAACAAACGGAAAAAGTGGGCATAGATTAGCTAGAAGTAGGCGGGACAGAACTAGAAACTGACCTATTCATGGCCCTAGCAAGATGCTATTATATTAGATAACTTGAGAGATATTTATTATTGGAAGCAAAACATTTATCGATATTTATTTATAACTACTTGTTACTGGAAATTAGTCGTAGCAGAAATATATTGTAGTGTGAATTATTTGCAAAAACACGTCAGGCCAATTTGCATAAAATATAAAGATTTCAATAATACATAGGATAGTATTCATGATAATTAGCACACAATTAAAGATGGGACTCTGAGTCATTTATTTCCGAGTACAGCTTGGTGTTTTCATGCAAGCTAACCCGTATTGTACCGGTCCTATTAACGGACGAATGCCCGGAATATGAAGAATACTGACTTCTACGTCGTTCCATGGACCGGACCCGCAAAGCTGATCGGCAGATGGACATGAAGCCTTGGCGGAACTTCTTATGCATGAAACAGTATGTGATTGGGTTGCAACAAGATGATACGTAACTGAGAAGGTATATGAACGATTGCACCATTGGCGATATATGCTGTTTCGCGTGGCGGACGTCAAAGACAATCCATGTTGTCACGATGTACAATGGTGTCCAACATATAAAGAATTCTAGAACAATCGCAAACAACATTCGAATAACCCGCTTCTTCGCGGCTCGACTCTTGGCCGTGTTTGATTGGCGCATCGGGCGATGTGCCTCTTGCCGTTTTCGTGCTCTGTTGTCCATGATTTCGCCGTTTGTGCCACCGCCCATACCACGCATCGGGATTGTCTCAGTTTCATCGTCGTCTTCAGAGACCTGGACGCTTTTTGCTGCTGAAATATCCAAAGAAAATACGATAGCATAAGTATTCTTCATGTACTTAACAAAAGACAACATCTTTGGCATCGATGTTTCTCGGCTAGGTGTGGTAGCACGGCTCGATGTGTTCATATACCTATGCTCATATAACGTCATATATGGCTATTTAGACATATATGATTTCAATTGAGCCCAGATAAATGAGCTGTTTATCTGGGTTTGTGTGAGTTCGCCAGACTGTGCGTGCGTGCGTGCATGCCTCTGTGCGTGTGTACGACCGTACGTCGGGTGGCGGGAGTGGGGATGGGGGCGAGTAAGGGATGGTGGCTGGCGGTTGGACAGACGGGTAGGTGGTATGGCTGGACAAGTGGGTGGACTGCCGGTTCTGTCGGAGGTAAGCAGCGAGTAGGCAGGTGGACAGGCGGACAGGTTGGCGGGTGGACAGCCAGGCAGCCAGAAAGCCGCTGATAGATAACAGTGATTCTATCTTCACCTATCGTGTATGAAAGTTTGCGCTTTATGTCCCAAACGAGTTCCTTGCAATTCTGAGCAAATGGTCAAAGGTGAAGATCAACGTGAACGTGAAGATAAAACTATGTACGTCGGGATGATCTACATTATGGTAATGTGATCTTGACAAAAATTGTGTCCTTGATGCTAGTAGCCCCTCTTGTGTTAACTCAACCCTTGAACGGCCAAAATCGCCAAAAAACATCATCTGCAATCGTCTTCAAGAATGTCAATTTGCAGTCCGCAAGAAGATAATCTTTTGAAAATGTACCTCTAGAATGACTGGCTTTGTAACCGGGCCAGTCATTCAAGTGATACAGTTAAAAAAAATCATTTTCTCTCCCCAACTGGACATGGAAACTCGTTAAGCAAAGATGTAATCTTCTTGGCCATAACGTTTCGATGGTCCAGTGGTGTTGAGGAATGCTCATTTGCAGGACGTGAAATTCACTGATAAATTTCCAAAAATAGTTTTTTCTCTCTTGTCTTTGAAACATTATTTAATTTTCTTGAAACGTCTAGACCATTAAAGGGTTAAACGCTATAACTAGACTTGTAACCGCTTCAGGGCGATGCTGACACCGGAGGGTTAAAGAAAGACGACATGTCTGGATTTTGACGTCACACATCAATACAAAACATGAGGGCCGAACAGCCAACATTGGAGTTATCCATAATGCTTGTTTAAAATCATGTGGATGGAATCGTCTGAGGCACTCACCACTCTTGGGCACGCAAACCGGTCCACGTTCTTATATAAATGGCAATAAATGCATGGGCTTGACATGTATGGTGAACATTCAGGGAATGAGATTGTCATAGAGGGTTTGTTGAATGATGGTTGAATCACGCCCACGTTTCGTTTTTCACCAGATAGCAAACGTGGTCAGACATTGGTTCTATGTACGATTTGCAATAATCGGACAATCGCGTACACTCATATATCTAGGTATCTTATTTAGCGATTTCCCTAGAGGAAGCGTCTCAGTCCACAAATCACCAAATATTACCGTGATATGGCAATACATTTTTACAACAGGCCTATATATGTATCAAATGACTTGCTTTTCAGATGTGGGTAACATCCCAATAAACCGCCATGTCCCCAGACGGTCGGTCAGTTGGTCGATCGGATGGTCGTTTGGTCTGTCAGTAGGTTGATCGATCGGTCTGTCGGTCAGTCAGTCTGTTGGCCCATCTGTCGGTTTTCAGAATTCTGGTCTGTCTGTCAGTCAATCGGTCGATCGGTCGGTCGGTCGGTCTGTAGGTTGGCTGCCTGGATTATTTTGAAAACCATGTCCATAAAAGACACATTTGTCATGAACTGTATGCTTAAGTTATGGAGCGTATCCCATGTATGTAAGTGTGAACTATTCTCAGTATAGCTACTGAGCTACTGAGATTCTCTCGACCTTGTTTTCTGGATAAATAGGGCTTGCGTTCGGAATAACACCATCAGAGCAGCAAAACGGTCAACATATTGTTGGGAATGCAGAGACGCATATCCATATGTACGACGCCGACATCTATCTATCGTCTGCCCATTTTTTCGCCGGTGTACGAATTAATTTACAACGTTGAGCATGCACTTCCATAATATAACAGTCAAGGTAACAGCAAAAGTAATCCGTTGAATAGGTTGAATCTAATTTGATTGTTGGCTCAAAATATTCAAGAACGTTTAAATTAAATTGTACATTCATCAAAAACGTCCAAAGTTGTGTCAGTTCTCGAGTTTCATGACTGCGTTACGCCATTATGAATGTGACATCGGTGAACATGACGTATTTGACAATGGTGACAGATACGTGAATGACAGAGCAGACCCTTCTAATGTCTTGTCAGTGCTATATGTAGAATATATGCTTATTTTAAATGTAAATTATACGGTCATTTTATGTTACATTATTCACCTCTTTTAAACATGATTGGATGATCTTACATGGCGGCCAGGGAATTGGGGGGGGGGGTGGGGGTAGGGGATCCATGTCTACCTATGCACTGCCCATTTTAACCCATATGCCGCCAATTTCTGTCCATGCTCCACACAGTTCTACCTATTCGTCCACGTTTTACTCATGTTGGCATCGAGTTATATACATTGAAACATGAATTCCCAGAATCTGCATCCAAAGGTAACTATATACAGGTAAGATGTTGAATATTTTGGCTTGAGTGCGCAGGACAATGGGTTTCAAAATAGTCAACATAATGCTTAATAAATAGCAAATCCATCAATCACATACATTATTTTCACTCAGAATTTGCACTGTTCATGACATAGATAGATGTACCAATACAGATTGTGACGGCAGCATACATGACACGTCATGGACGTGTCCAGTGATAACTATGCACCGCCCACCTCAAACTAAGTTCCACCCACACCTCGTTCGTGTTGGGATCGGTCGAGTTCTGAACTCCTTAACTTTCAATTTCCAGAAAACTCTACAGTTACGCTGCTGAATATTTTGTAACTAAGATGGTTGGGTGCTGGTGGTGCCTATAGCAGCAACACCCCCAGTCAAATTAGTTTCACAATATTCAACAAGATATGTATTAAATAGTAGAGACATACAATGCGTCAACGTGCCACACTATTAAGAGTTAAAGACGGGCAGAATAGAATCATTTATGCCGTAATGAGTATGGCGTCAGCATGAACATCTCTTAGGTGATTATGAGGTCATGTGACGTCATATTGGCGATGGATATATTTGGAAATGTCCATTGCTTATGACGTCAGATACTTGATCAAAACAACTACATTACATGCAAATCAAAATGGATAGCATGCATTACTCTTATAAAGATACGACATACCTTCGTCGCTTTTCTTTTCGTATTTAATCCCGCGCCATAATGTTTGAGCGATCTTTCCATACGCGAAGCTCATAATGAGAATGGGAAACACGAGTAGTACCAGGTCAAGAATAATTGTATACACGTGTTTCCAAACCGTGTTATCCCAGTCCTCGAGACACTTGTGTCTGCCAGTAGACAAGTCCAATAGCTTGTTGTATATCGCGAGAGGTATCATTATGAAAAAGGCCAGAATCCAACAGATAGCGATTGTTATGTATGAATGGGATAACGTTTGCCAGCTTCGCGACTTCAGCGGCTGACAGATTGCAAAATATCGCTCCACAGATATGGCCACCAATGTGAAACAACTCACTCCTACTGAGACGCCTGTGAAATAATAATAATAATAATACAAATAATAATAATAATAATAATAATACTATCTATGAAAATAGAATCTTCACAGGGAGGAATGCCGGTTACGTGTACATACAAACATGGCGCTGCGTACATATCTGATAAGAAAACTGGAAGAATTCGCCATGATTGTTTGATTATAACCATTATAACCGAAAGAAATATCAAATGTCCTTCACGTAGCACTTTATGATGAGCGCCTCTCCTCTGTAGAATAAAGCGAAACGCTTTGCACTTCATGTGTATATTGTTGCAGTATTGCATGCAATTGTGTCATATATTGTATGTCAGGATGTCGTTTTCCTCACGTATCCAACCATCCATTAACAAATTATACTCGGTTAGAAGCGTGTTACATGACGTCGAATCACACTTACTTTAGAAAAACAGCGATATCGACGGAGTCGAATTAGTTTCGAACTATTTTCCTATTATTGAGACAATAAATGTAAAGTCTACCCCGTTTAGCATCCGTCGCCTTTGTGCACACAGAACAGTTAAGTGACTGAGATGAGACATCCGTATTATACACTATTTGCGGGATGTCGTAAATTAGATACACTACGGACTGCTTCAATGGAATCTCTAGACCGGCACTAAATCTTATTTTACAATTAGTGAGAGAACATTGTCCCTTACTACTCCATTTCCTCACATGGAAGGCATTAGTTTACAGCCAGCTAGACCATTATTGTAAACTAATTTCATTCGGAATGTGACAGGCAGAAATCCAGATTACACAGGCAGTAGTAATTGTACTCAGCCATTGATTAAATTCATACTATTCATGCCGATTATCAGGACAATTGGCATAGTTGACTGTCTTAAATTGACCATATCTGCATACAAATGTCATCAAACGTACGCGTAGCAAATATTTAGAGAATTAACAGAATTTGTGTTTGTGCCTTCATGAAAGCACATCAGTTTCAGTTGATTCATGTTTGAAAAGTATGTACTTTAATGGAGAATATTCGGAAGATAATAGCAGATCAATAATGATAGATGGCAGCGTACCGCACCTAATTGCTTATGATAAATAGCTTCCAGGACCACCATCAGGGATTCGATATCACGACGCTACGTCTGAATGTTGCCCACTATTTGTCTGCAGAAATCAAGTACCCATACTGAGGTGGAGCTTGTTTTACGAAGGATTTCTATGTCAGTGCATTGCTGATATATGGTTTAAGATGCCCTTTATTTCCCGCGAAAGCGAGAACTCCAATGGGCACATACGATACAATTAATTTACCATGCAAGAAGTATTCTTTTGAATATCTTGAAGCTAATCTGACTGGGAACTGTCGTTCGCTATTGCAGCGACATATTCCTGGCAAAGTAGTCTCGAAATTGACCTTTGATCTTTTACCTATGCCCCGCTCATCTCTAGCTAAGCTCCACCCACACCTCGCTCGTGTTGGAATCGATCGGTCGCTGAACACCCTGACGGTCAATTAAAAAAATCAACCCACAAGTAAGCTGTTGAATATTTTGAAACTAATCTGACTGGGTGCTGTCGCTACCTAAGGCAGCGACACCCCCCAGTCAAATTAGTTTCAAAATAGTCAACAGCATGTTGATTAAATAGCAAAGAATTACACAGAAATACAATTCATACAACTTGTCGGACCATTTGAGATTCCGTGAGAGTCTATATGGAACTCTTTGTGACGTAATGATTATGATGTCATCATACACCCGCTGAGCTTGATTACGATGTCATACGAGATGTGATGATGGATGGATACTCTGGCAGGGTGAATGGCTGTTTTGTTATTGAGATGCTTGGAATGCGAGGTGTAACAGGTTAAGTTGGCCCATTGGGAGCATTCCCCTATTGAGGGTCAAATTTGATGCATCATGGTTTTTTTGGAAAATTGCTGTTGAACAGAATCTCTATGTTTCGGTTGGTTTCCTTGAAAATGCGGTGGTGCTAGCTGGGTATCTATGTTGCCAGACCATTGGTTTTCATAATTATAATTTCATAGATGTTATCTTTTCATGAATGACACAACAGTTTAGAGACTCAACTAACGTCAGTTGAATTTCAGCAGTAACATCTCAGCTAGAAAAGATAATTCTTTCTTAATCTTAAGCATGCTATATATGATGCCTTTCTTTCATCTGACGAAGAGCTATATACATACATTTTCAAAACTGTTTTACAATATACACGCACAGCTATAGTGCATTATGTAAATGCTTCTTTTTTCGAATGATAATTAATTGAGTAAGATATGGTCTCTTGGTTTGGCGATCCTCAGTACAGATGCGCACCTAACTCTAATTTCTCTATTTCCATTTTACATATTATACACTGATGATATCACGTTAATGTAATGAGCCAGTGTAATTTATGCATCTGTTGTAGCTGATCCAACCAGCTTAGGTTGAAACTGATAGATCTTCCAATTGATATCGCATTGACTCGATGGCAGTGACGAACAACTAGCACTTGCTTTCAGGGCTGAACACGATGATGACTACCCATAGAGCGGCGCATTTCTGGCTACGCCAGGCCCATTTCTCGCGAAGCTCTTCCCGTTATTTACCCGTGCTCGAAGTGATGCATGCAATTTGAAAATTGAATTTTCAGAATTTATATTCCAAGATAAATATACAGGTAAGTGTTTTCCAAAAACAATCGTAAAAAATGTCTATTAAATTGCAATTCATCAACGACATACAATTCACTCACTAGTACCTTACACTGTTCATGCCTGAGCACAACGCTATTTTGACTGTGACGTCAGCTAAATACTGATTAATTATGTCATTCACAAACACATACATGAGTGACATATCGGATCCTTACTTCGCTTAGGTAAGTCTTGTAACTCATACTAATCCGTCTCCTCGAGAATGAAGGGCATGTTTCAACTAGTATGTGCATCGGTCAATAGAGGTGACAGTCATTTTAATAAATGAATAATAATCACAAGCGATTATTATTCCATTTGTCAAGTCGCGTCTGAAATGCGCTAAGCATTATTGATAAGCTATTAAGCATCATGTCAATTGGCCATTGCCATTTCTCTGCTATAAATATCCATTGCCAATCTAGCAGGGTGATAAAGAAAAATATCATGTCTGATCGTATGATGAATACAGATAGTCATGGGTCAGCTTCCTTTCTCTCCAAACAACATACGTGTGTGCATATGTGTATTACGATGCGCTATGCTGCAATCCACTATGCAATTTAAAATATAATACATTCTCAAAAACCAAATGGTAGGATTGATCATCTCTATATTACGCTGGCAAAATGATCTAGCTAGACTTCGATATCGCAGTTACTAACTTGCGTGATGTATGCATACATCGCAGGCCCTTCTCCAAGACGTTATATGCGGGTAGGTTTACTACAGGTTACCGGCTATTACTTTTCACCGAATTTATGTTGACCAACTCCCTTAACAATGGTGGCACTTAATGATAACGAACGCTCGAAGCTAACTGGTTTGTGATCAGCGAATTATATGAACAACACGTAATGTGACCAGTGGTGTATTTATCATATATTTTTTAGCTGTGATTTGAAATGCATAAACATAGGGGTATTAAAATTAACAGTAACTCAGCCTTTGGAAGTAAGTATAAAATACTGTTAAATTGCTATTAGCTGTTCGCGTCAGAATCAGCCATTTGTTGGATTCCATTCAGATCCCAAATTTCTTAACTAGATGCCAATATTGGGATACGGTCTGTCACTCAAATATGTGACATTCTAGTTGATGTCAGAATCAAAATGACGTATCTCCATCACTAAATCTGCCACGAATCTTTATGAAGTGTGTGTCGTGGTGAATTTGCAATTTAGTAAACGGTATGTTAAATATGTTGAAACTAATTTGATTAAGAGCTGTGGCCATAAGCAGGAACACCTCTCACTCGAATTCGTTTTAAAGTATTAAACTTACCTGTACATTTGCGTTGAAAATTGAATTCTAAGAATTCAGGATTCAATGTTTCCAATAAACACCAAAACACACAAAATATGGATGGAACTTAACTAGGAGTGGGCTGGGTATAGATAGAAAGTGATTTCTCTATAATAGATGGTGGCAATAACATCCATTGCATTCTTGCTACAATAATCGAGCTTGCATTTAAATGTACATCACGTGTGGTCTTGCCAACTCCCTTGCGACTGTGTCGGATTGAGTGTTCTAAATCAACTAGATTTGCATAGAAATACCATCAATGCGTCTACACGGTAACAACTGAGATATAATTAAGATCCACTGCAAATATAGCTTTATGTTCAGTTTCGTCATCACCGCTCAATCCAACGAAAAGCACTGATGAAGACATAGGTGGGCCTCTCGTCTGCCACTTAAAATGAGATACGCATTAGGCCAACAAGTCATAGAAGGAGGGTGTTAATTTCTTTCCGAACTATTTGCATGATGATTGTTATATTGTGAAGAGATTGTCCTGTAAAATATAATGGATGAATCCAGCCTGTTGATCGAAAATACGACGTCATAATCAAGTACGTCACATGTAGGTTCAAGTAGTAGGAAGACTTTTTTGTAAACATACCACTGGGTTTTTTCGCCGGCTTCACCATTAACGTGGTAATGGTAAAGTAATTACAGTTTGTACTTAGCCAGTTTCTATCTACATGCCGAGAGAAAAGTCTTTTTGAAAATTTACCACCATAATGACTGGATTGGTTACCGAGACCGTCATTCCAGTGGTAAATATTAAAAAATATTCGTCTCTAGGCCTTACAAATAGCCATGTCTGAAGACAATTTGATCTCGAATAGGAATACACTATACATCCATTGCGATTTGTCACATGTTATGTCACATGTTATGTTCAACTCATGAAATGACCGTGTCATGGATCTACTATAAATAGAATATGCCATGAAGAAGCACATACATTGCGATTCTACTTCTCGAGAGGAATGCGTCAGCACCTACACGAGTTGATGTAACCCTACTCGTATCTTGGAGATGTAGAAAAAAATGTATCCAAGTCAGACATTTACAATCGATGGAAAACGTTGTTCTCTGTTGATGTCACAATTCAGATGATCGATTGACTACAGCCTCAAGCACAGGAATCCAATTAATGTACAACTAACTAATGAAACAGGATATATTTTAAGTATAACAGGTTTTGTAGAGATTAATTGGCTGCCGTTGAACGATAATGGCATGGGTAATGTGTTCCGCATTTGGCCTCGACCGGCCGTGCCCGTTTTCCATCAGATTTAAACACAATTCCATGTAGTGTATGCAATTCTGCGAATCGGTCCTCATCAAAGGCATTCATATTTCCTCCAGGTATATGATTAGCATAGCAATGATAGTATACTTTATTCATATAATAAGCTGAATGACAAGACCATGCGTTTTGGATTCGGTTGAATATTTTGAAACTAAATTTACTATCAATTTCAGCCATGCTATTTACCGCAACAATCAAAATGACAGAAACTACCGAAACAGAAAACAAATTAGAAACTGTTATACCTATTTATGTATGCACTCCATTCATATTGAGCAATCTAATAGAGGACTCCAGTCTCCAGATCAATCACATGATGGCATAATCACCTACGTCACAAGCAGGCTGACGTCATAATTAGTTATTCATGAATCACTCGATTTAGTCTGTTGTAAATTCTTAATAGTACTTCAAATTGTACAAATTGTATTTATTTAATATTTACTAAACATGTTGTTGAATATTTTGAAACTAATGTGTTTGGGCGCTGTTGTTGCTATATGCAGCACATACGCAAGGCATGTATAGAACTTAGTTATAGATTGGCGGGGCATGGCTACAACTTTCCAAGCAAAGCGGTTACTTAACTTTTGAACTGTCCGAGTATCAATGCCTAGGCAGCTGTACAGAAAGTTATTGAATATGTTGAGATTAATTTGACTGGCATATGCACTTCCATACGCATAGACACAGTGTCAAAATAAGCAGCATAACATTCTTGACATCGTGGGGAATGTAACGCTTCTGATGTGTACGGTGTACAGTTTTAATCCACAATGTGAACAAATTATCGTCTAGCTTTATAAATTGGTACATAATGAGCTTTATGAAATTCGTGTATATATGGTGTTTTACGTGTTTTCATATATTCCCTTTAAATAATAAACTGTGAACTATTGTGCGCTGGATTTATGCGACGCCTAGCGGCAACATATTTGTTAAGCTTATTGTTGTTGACGTATAGACCATAATATTCTCCTATGTCATCTTCACGCGGTATAAACCATTATGTTTATCGATATGTACGTTTAATTTAGCATAGCATTGGAGATCTTAGAAGATGATGCACTTGCCAAGAAACAAAGCATGCCTTGTAACTGTGGGCTATGGCTTGCATGTAAAGTATACGCTGTAAAACAATGACTCACCAGAACAAACGACGATTCTATATTGTCTAAGTGGGTAATGAATCCGTCCATTTAGGGAAGTGTAATATGCTTTACTATGTGAATCATCGATAACGAAGATCCGTCTAAAAGATAAGAATCAACTCGCCAATATCTCAATTCCCCCTTTCCAGATTAGCCATCCGTCATCTGACCTCGTGTGACGTCCAAATCAGCTCAGTGCTTGCATGATGGCGTCACAACCATTACGTCACAAAGGGTTCCATATATACCGTCATCACATCTCAAAGAGTCGAACACGTTGTATGAACTGTACGTCTTTGTAATTCTTTGCTATTTAATAAACATGCTGTTGATTATTTTGAAACTAATTTGACTG
Source organism: Chaetoderma sp. LZ-2023a (assembly GCA_034401795.1). NCBI lineage: Eukaryota > Metazoa > Mollusca > Caudofoveata > Chaetodermatida > Chaetodermatidae > Chaetoderma > Chaetoderma sp. LZ-2023a. The sequence continues at coordinate 31,166,422 of CM067366.1, forward strand.
GACGCTGTTGCAGCCTTAGGATATTTCAGAATATTCAACAGCTTACCTGTGTAGTGTTTTGGAAATTGATGGTCAGGGTGTTCAGAGATCCATCGATCCCAACACGAGCGAGGTGTGGGTGGTTCTTAGCTAGAGATGGGCGGGTATAGCTAAAACAGGAAAGGTCCATAGAAAAGGAGCTTTACAGTTTCACATTTAACTGCTCGGTTGAGAGAGTGTTTAGGGAATATTCCATACATTCAGAGTTTCACATCAATTACATCTATATTCCTTACGATTTAGAGTCTGTTTTCAATCATATTTTATCATCGATATAAGGCATCCCTAATGGGAGATCTGTCCAATGGGCAAGGAGCTATTTAAAGTGGCATTCGTACCATATTGATACAGGTAAATGTATTATTTAAATAAAATGTTGTTTTTCAAACGATTTCATTTAAGTCATCCTATTTTTTGCACGACTTTATCATTTATATTTATATTTTGGCCTGTTTTGTTTTACTAGCACATTTGTTTCCAAGATGGTGACCTATTAATGCTTCCCAGTGAGTGCGATATGAAATTAATAAACAATGCAATATCAATTGGTAAATTGGCGTTCACACTGTTGTCATAGTAGCACAGTTTCCGTAACTCCCTAGCAGTTTCCATATAGAGTTGTCAGATCGTGTCTATCACATTTTACAGTTTTAACTCCAACAATGAGCAGTACCTAGATTTCAATCAGTTGGACAAGTTAGTGCCATGCTGCCCTCTTGAGGCATCATCAATTACCTGTATTCTTTAATTGACTTCATATTGACACCACGCACTTGGAGACCAGTATTCGTAAGATAGTATGTTACCCATACCTCCAAAACCTTGAGCAAAATTTGCTTTACCTTATAAGAATGCTCGATGTAACTCTGGAACCACAGCATTCCATGTGAACACGTTTTTACTTAGTCAGTCAGATGGTGGGTATATTAGAAAATACACATAGGAATGGATCTATTTTTGGTGAATGTGAACACCTCTCAGCCGATGAACTAACACCACTTCACGTAAATGTTCACAAATCGACATAGTCACGTGGTATGCATAGTGATAGGCCCATATAGGGTGTGATATGCTGACTCATTATAAACATGTGGCCAATATTATAAGCAGGAAATAATGTTAGAGCCCTATTCAAGGCCTATATAATTAAAACAAATGCAACTCGATATATTTGCAACTTTGCCAGGTATATTAGCAAATGACTGAAATACGGATAGACATACCGACCGCCACACAAAACGGCATCCCGACTGAGACTAGTGTGCCACAACTAAAGTATAGCTTATACACATACGGCAGGTGCAATGCTGTATACATTATGTGTATGCATAATGAAACTGGGTAACATTACATTGGTCCCGTATTAACCGTATGTCAAGGAGAACACACACATTCCACTCAGCAACAGCAGATGTAATGGTTGCCTTCGTAATGGGCTTTCCTAACGCAGATCAATGTGTAACCATTGTTCTAGTTGCGTCTTGAACTTTTCAGAGTAACCATTAAGTAAACCCTATTCATCTTAATTTCATCACGGAACACATTCTATTTGCAATGCACTCAGATCGGAATATCTAAACAACAATCCTATTATGTGGACAACTCAAGATATTAGTGTGTATTACACTGGCAAGATAGCTCGTGTGTTGTCGAATGGGATTATTTAAGTAATGCGTTAGCAAATGGTAGTAAAGTTTCTGATTTCCATGCCAGCAACAACACAATGGCATGCCATTTTACATGCAATAACAGTTGCTAACAAGGTTTGAAATCAATCAACTAAATTTTGCTGCACAATTTGCCTACGAGAACCATCTAGTCATAACAGTTTCACAAAACAAACGAGGTTTCAATATAGCCTTTTGAAAAGGAAGGCCAGCAGTTGAAAAAACATTTTAAATTTAATAAATATTGTGTTGACTATGTTTAAACTTAATTCGACTTACTATTTCACTTACATTCATATTGGAATTATATGCGCAACGGGTCTGCGCTCCTCATAATTGTATTTTCCTCTGTTCGTCTTATTTAACATGTTCCACGTAATAGCCAGATATAGATAGACACCCACTTCCTATGCGAGGGATCATATGGTATATATGTTAACCTAATGTGCCTTGGTGATATTGTTTCCAAGCATGACAGTACTGTGTAACATCGTTTTGAAATGTAGATTCTGTGAATTCAGGCTTCATGGTTTCAACTAGATTCCAACTTATATACAGAGTTGGGGGTGGGGGTTTAGCTAGACAAGGGCATGGTTAGCTAGACACGTTTCATCTAGTGTATATATACTGGGTAATACAGGACTCCATACATCACCTGTAGGGTGATGTTATAATCAAATACGTCATGAATGATGTGATTTAGTCCGATCAAAAACGCTTAACAGCATGCCAGTTTGTAGGAAATGTCTGTCTTTACTACTTAATAACTATTATTATTGAATTATGTTTAACTATTTTGCATGGGAGCTGTTATTTCCATGAGCAGCAACATCACCTAACACAATTAGGTTTAAACTAGTCTAACCTGCATAGTTGTTTGCAAATTGAGATTCAGGAAGCGCAGGGTTGATTAGATTCAAACACGGGCACATAGTGTACGTGGCATAGCTAAAACTGGACTCACTCATTGTATAGTAGCATATTAAATATGCATGGGATAGTGCTCAATTATATGTGATCGTGTGCCAGTTCAGATGTCTCTAAGATAAGCATAATGAGTACGTCTCAGTCAAAACGGATATATGCTTTAAGTTACTATTACCAATTATATTTAATCTTGGTTGCAATATGTACTAGCCAATTGCTTCCATTTAAGTACTATATCATGTATCTGTAGAGAACTGCTGAACATCAAAATCAACACATCTTTTCACGCATAGATGGGCATTTAACGCGAGGCCTCTTATTTAGCTTATCTTAAAGGTGCATATTAACAGCAAAATTACTAAAAATAAAATTGTTTAAATTATATACTCTTAGAGACTTAAACGGTGAGACTATATGTAATGGAACGAAATGAATCTGAACATGTGATGATTCCATTACATATAAATTAATATAATCTTTTTCAGTTGCGAAATTGAAATAGAGGCACGAGAACTTACTAAATCTATGTGGTAACTTGATACGAAATAACATCTAGTTGGCAATATGCTATGTTGGATTAGTACTGCAACATGCGACTACTATACACAGTTAACTTTAATGGCTGATAATAGTGAAACTATATAGGTATATGCTAACACAAATAGATATATGTCCAAATATGCCTTCTTATAAGGCTTGTATACTCCGGGTAAATATGGCAACGTGTGTTATTGATCAGGGTTAGATATTTGAGTTTGAAACATGATGTGCTGTGTACTGAAAGGAAAATGCTAGGAATAGACAGTCTGGTGAATGCCAGTATGCCAGTCAAATGGCCATCTAAGGTACTATGCAATACCACATAGGGTTCTACTTTTTTGCAGTTACTATCAGCTGCGACGTGTGCCATCAGAAGGTTCTACAAACTGATTACAGACATAATTTCGTTGATGAGAAAGAAGTCACCCCACTCCTTACTCGGTGCAGAGAGAGAGAGAGTCAAGTGACTTAACAGCGCACGTGGGTACACAATACTATTTTCTGTGTGACCTCAAAGCATCGCTGGTGTGTCATCACGCTTGCTGCTACATTAATTTCGCTACATAAAATACTGGGAACTAGAACAAAATAGGCACCACAACTAATTATTTCTGATTACTCAGGGAATTCATACCAGGTATGGGTGTACACAAGTTATTTTACCATCGTTTTTTGATTGACAAATAGAGGGTATCACACGGGTCGGCAGTATATCTCAAATCTATCGCACAAGTGTATTACGATCTCATTTGGAAAGGCATTTAGCAAGTTTCAAATACGGGTCTTGCTAATTAAGTAGGATACATTTAATACTAAATCGCAACTGTTTTGAAACCCTCTGTTTTGGTTTCTGTACTGCATCATCGTATCTTGACACATGCTGGTGACAATGAGCCTATGCACAGTCACTTCGGAGAGGTGAACACATCCTACCTCAACAACAAATTGATTGAAAAAAGATCAATTCCCATTATTGTATTATTACTTGCGAAATATACTGAAATGTATAGAGGGCTCTGGATTGGAAACATTTTGATTCTACTGCAATATAATTCTTCCCTATAGCATGTTACAATATAGTTCAATATAATAATAATAATAATAATATATTCAACGACCAACAAATGAAATAATCTGCACTTTTCTGACACTGAATGCAAGGGCTATTTATATGGGAATGGAACTTAATTTATCGATGACATCTTTGACCATGTTCATACATCAGGTGTGTTGTACACTTCAAAGGGAATAATATCGACTCCATGTCAATTAGGTGATTGCGTCTCGTATGAGTGACAGTAATCACACAGCAATACCGCCTACGATTACGTCTAGGGAACAATCCAATCTAGTCGCATTAAGGTGTGAGTAGTCATGATACCTCGGCCATGCACTTGGCAAACTACTAATAAATTCGGCATCTGAAATTACACGCCGCATTAAGCTTAATTATCATGTGATCTCCGTTGTGAAAACGGCTCAATACCTCACATGCAGTGTCGAGGCGAAAGGGTCATCACGGAGAGGTGCGAAGCACAGGCTATTTGCAACCATTACCGAATGGTTCCAGAGGCACACCACACAGAAAGTCATTTCCCTAACTTCAGAAGATGAAACGAGTTTTGAATACAGATCTGTCTACGTATATATCGATGTGTGCGTGTGCGTGCGTGCGTGCGTGCGTGCGTACGTACGTACGTGCGTGCGTGCGTGCGTGCGAGCGCGCGTGCGTGCGTGCGTACTGCGTGTGACACGATGGACAGACAGACCAGAGTGTACTACTTGTGAGTTGCAACTAACATCGTGGCTTATAGACATACACTTATGGCCAGTGCTGTATATAAAATCGGTATGGATTAGAAAACCGAGCCACCATGCACAGCGGATTAGAAAACTGGGCCACTGTACACAGGCCCGTATTCATCCAGTTCCATATCACAGAGCACATCAACAACATACTAGAATTTGTAATGGATATTTGTTAGTGCAGATCAATGTATCATCATGGTAACGGCTAATCAATTATTGTTCTAGCATTAGCTTGACTTATTTCACTTAATCTATTACCTCTTTTAATCCTGAATTACAATGTCTCATTTTCAGTGTAAAAATAACCAATACGTTGTTTAATAGTTTGAGAGGAACCTGAAGCTCCCGCAACACCCAACAGCTACCAGTCAAATTAGTTAACATAATAGTTCTTGAATCGGAAATTATGTTTGAACATGTTAAACTATGTACAAGTATTGCTTCTTAACTTGTGCAAGGCATACTTTCTGATGTCAAAACACCCACACGCGGGCATGTAAGATAGAATGCTATTATGTTGACAGCTCAGTATTTCATAATGTATTAAATTAACATGATATATAATGTGTCCCTGAATTGAATCATTTGACAAGTGCGACATTAGTAAATCAGAGGAAAGCTGGCATTTGCCTGCCAGCAGCAGCATAGTGCATTACAGCAACCGCCTGCCAGTTAACACAGTTTGAGATTCAGCTACTATGTCATCAACGTATGATTACTACAAAGTGAACCTGCACAAACTATGCACATCTGGCAAAATAAATGTGGCCTTACTTAGTCACCTAAACCCCTCATTCAAAAAAGTAAATTATGATTTACTAAATAGTATGCTGTGAAACTAATTTGGCCTGTCTATGCTAAACAAGGAAAATCGGATACATCAGTGTTCACTCGATTACGTTGCATTAAAAATTACTTTTCATAGTGCATTGTCTTTAACATGTTCAATCCAAGATCCGAAAATGAAAAAAACCCACATTTTTATGCAAGAATTAATATGTTTTGAAACTGAATGGTCGATTCTGCTCCCAAACATTGCAATAGTGTATACCGTCTTCTTGGCATTGTAATTCTGCGATTTCATGATCCAATGTTCCAAATAGGTTGCAAAGTGCCTATAAAGTGGGTGGAGCTTAGTTAGAAAAAGGGAATAATAGCTAAAATAGTCTCTATATTACATAGGCAATGGGCAATTGTGGAGAAGCGCATTGCATGCACATAATATATTGTGCTATGGCTGAGCACGTACCAGTCCAGATGCATCTTACATATGATATGCATAACGATGCCGTTTCAGAAGCAATCGATAATATGCTTCATGTGTTTATTATCAATTATATTTGAGCCAGTTTCTTATATTTTCTATTCGTTTGCTTCCTTGTAAAATTGCCATGCCAACTATATGCAGAAGGCTGGCGAACACCATCAGATAATTTGCATGGGCACCCTGCACAGGCACATGTACTAATTGGCCATATACCGTGTGATATTGTTTTACACATTTAACCGAATTCCTTTGAAACTGTTCAGAATAAATAACGACCAATGAATGTTATTTGAGAGAAAATGTTTCTTCAACACATCCATTTTCACATACAGATTAGCATTTACGTGGTGAGTCTAACACAGTGTGTTCATTAAAATAATATCTGGGTAATATAGATGATACTATCCTAACGTTTGATCAATGAATTGCCAGAATCTGCATTTAACGATAACTATGCACGCAGGCTGTTGCATATTGTAAAGGTAATTTGATAGAAACATAGTGTGCCTTATATATATTTTAAAAATCGTTCGTACATGGATTGCATGCATTAAATGATTGTTTTTATCTGGCCTTGCGTGCTCACCTAGTTATTAATCATACACATTATTTCTACTGAAACACACAATTTCATGGTCGCTCAATATCTGGCATATATATATTGTATAAACGATTATGTCATCTGTGGTATGTAATCAATATCAACATTCCCGTGTATCCCAATTGTAGCCCACCCAAACAACTATGATATTGAATAGTTTAATAGTTTAATAGTAAATGGAAATATGTCAATATTGTTTGCAAAATATTGAGCACCGTTTTTATATAAAATGTATCTAGTAATCCGGGACAATGTCTGATCGGTCTGATAGGTCTGATCGGGCACCACACGTGTAGACCTCTAAATGGAAGTATTAAAAGCAATCTCTGTTGCGAAGAATTAACGAAGGCAATCATATGATGTCATGATCAACTACGTCACATTTAGGCTGACTGCCTGCTCAACTACGCCATGCATGCGTAATAGGCTGTGAAGTTGTATGCATTGCATATCTTCACAATTTGATAAACATGCTGTTGAAATTGTGAAATTAATTTGACTGGACCCTGTTGCTGCTGTAGTCAGCCACAACACCAAATCAAATACGTTTCAAAATAGTCAACAACAAAACACGGGTGACCCATAGCCGAAACGGGATTCATCAATTGCAACGTGATTTTTATCTTTCAAATTGTGTATCATGGATAAACCAATGCTACACTGATTCGTCCATGTTTTGGTTGCCTATGTGTGTTGCCAATGGATTAGTTCGATGAATCGCCTCCATAATCCGGTGTGAAATGAGCTGGCTAATGTACGCAACCCTTTACTCATAGCAATGTGTAGAGTCACCACTTAGTCATATGTAAAGTTTCTTCTAAAAGCCAGCTTTACACGGAATTACTTAGTATTTAGAATCGTTTAGATTGTAACCTGCTTAGTATGTATACCATAGTGTGTCCCGGATCCAGATTGTATTTGGGTGTCCTGGTGTATTTGAGTCTGGTGCTGTGTATCTGCAAACGTGCACTTATCCCACTTGTCGACCTAGATACCTACATATCTACATGATAAATGGATTACCGCACATGGTCGATTTGAATAGGTGTAGTTCTATTCAGTGAAATAAGACAAACGACATAGACTATCAAAATCAGTATGCACATACGACATACATGTTACGTTTCAACCTGTGCTTAAACATGTGACATCAGATGATGTCTATAGCAATTTACAGAGTGGAGATCAATAACGAGGCATATCGACTCAAGTACTCTCCCGGGAGGAATTGATTCTGAATGACCGAATTCTGTCAGGTGCGATGTAGATAGAAGTAAGCGTGATTATACCATTTGTGGAAATGTGTTGCCATTTGTTAGCTGTGCTGAAAGCAATGCAATGCTAACGTGTTGTCATCCCTCTATCTGATTGAATTGTCCGTGGCAAATATACTGGAAAATGTATCTAAGAAAGCATAAAACGCACAACGAGGATGACATTCATCAGCTTACACATAGATTCACGCACATAATCGCAATCTATGACATGTAATAAAATCCAATGTCTTTTTTGCATGGTACGCTGCCGGGGAATGTTTACTTTTCTTTGGCAATGTACATTTCGCCATGCGTGTTTGGCTAGAATAAGTTGAACCGTCATACTTAAATGGATTCAACTGTAAATATACATTTCGTGATAGCAAATCAAGTATTCATAATTCATTAAGTCATACACGGACACTATTCAAAATAGAATGTAATGCCACATAGCTCATTGCTTTTGGCCGGTTAACGTAAGCTTGTATGTGTGCCATCAGACGCTTCGCAGTTCCCATGTTCTGCTCGAAATAATTCGATATGAAGGGCTGGATGAATACTATGAGCCAACTGACTTAGCACATCATATTGGCACACACCCTAATAATGCCAAGCAATAGATGGCGTGTGCTCATTCGTGCTGCTACAGTAATTTCTCGTAAATAATTTACTGGGAAATAAAACATAATCTACATAAGGAAGCACGACCACACAAGATTCTCTCTGAGTACACAGAGGCATACGTATAGGTATCTTATTGTATAAAATGGATCGTAATGGATTCTACCGTTGTTGTTTGAAGGGCCAAATAGAGGATCTCAGACTGGTTGACATTGCCTATCAAATCAGTAGAGGAATCCAATTGGCCAGTCTAGTGTATGCAGTAATAATCAAGTACATTACATGTGGGCTGTTGTTACAATCAACATATGTAATGAGTGGCGTATCTACGTCTGCCCTGAACTCTTAATAGTCCGTCGTGTGTACGAATTTTGTGGTTTTTACTACTCAGTTACCAGCCTGATGAATATTGTGAACCACAGGCAGCATCAACGCCAAGCTAATTGACGTTCAACAGATATCAACCTCTTACCTTTATACTATTCTGGACATTGAGATTCAGGGAGTTCAGTGTTCGATCGATCGCATCATGGTCTAAGCGTGGGTGGGGTTATCTAGAGATGGGCGGAGCATAGGTAAACATGGATTAACCCACTACTCGTGGTTAGACATATCTCATTTGGAACGACTATTTGTGAATTCGAAATGAGATCTTCTAAACGAGCGTGATAAACTTGACCCGTAATGCCACCTCTTTTTTTACCTATATTTTGCTTTCACTAATGCGTCATTCGATCATGTCGCGAGTGATATGGCACCGTGCTTGTGCTTATTTATTTCGAATAGCTGATCAACACTCTTTTGTGATTGTATTCATAATTCTGAAGTACAAAACATTAGACGGCTATACCGTGCTCCGAATTTCAACTAACTTTGAACATGGGACTAGTCCTTGAGTATTTTATTCTAATGATATCGGATTCATCACTATAGCGTAGTTCACGTTAGTCGAATTTCGTTTCAACAACCACGCAATGGTGTAATTGGCAGGTTTCTGTCACTGAATGCCAGGTATAATTTCTATTTTGGTGAACCTCAATTTACTGATGACTTCCATGTTCATGCGTGACAAACGCCAATGGAATGCTATCTATTGCGTGCCGTTGTGTGAGAGAGGCGTAAGGTTACTCCGTCCGGTGTTTCAACCGCAATTGCTTAACGTGTGAGAGTACTCACAGATCAGCGTGTATGTGCTTACGTCTTGCGAACTCTCCTGTGTAATTGCATTAAAATGTGAATGGTCGCGTCTCCAACTACTACTCGTTTGTCCATGAGCAATGTAAAATACTAATAAGCACGGATGTTTCTGAAATTACATGCCTTATTGATCTAAATTAGCATGTCTGTTTTATAGTCAACCAGTCTTTATTTCTGGATCCAATCAGTAACTCAAGGTTATGACATTACAATAACCATCTTAGCCCTGAATTAACATACTATCAAGTAATTAATCAGGGAACATGTTGATTATTCTGAAGTTAATTTGACAGGGACCTGCTGATCCCATGGACAGCAACAGGATCAGTCTAAATATCGTCAAAATAATCAACGGTAACTTGGCCTTTCTGGTTCTAGGCAATAACATGTGTCACTTGTTACCACGACATCACAATCAAAACAACATTTATTTATCGCGTGAGGTTTGCAGACAGCATGTGGTGGTCCATCAAGACATGGGGTCAAATCATATGCTCTGTCTTATACAACCACTATCCGTTGTCTCCAAAAGCATAACATTTAGTGAGGCAATGCACTCGTCTATGTAGTGGGCTGAAGCTATAAGCCCCTCTGTCGCACGTGAAGCGGGCCCCTCGCCCAAGTATTGCAGGTCCGCTTCACGCGTCTGTCTCTACAGCGTGAGCAGAGCTCTACATGAGCGTGACCATAACCCATCAGTAGCAATTGTTGCTTAGCAAATAATACAATGGAAATATAATGGGAGGTTACCCAATGAACCCTATGAACTGATTATGTTTTGAGATATCAAAACACAATCATGTTAGGGTGTACAAAATCGTATTCTATAAAATTAAAATACCTGTAAGGTGTAGAATATGATAACATTTCGTTATGAAGTATATTATCTTATGCTATGAACTATCACGATGTATTGTAAGGGTTAAAAACTTACGTTTGTGATATTTAAAATCCTATATAAAATCAGATATATATATCTATTAAGAATATATGAACAATATGTCTTAGGATAGCACTCCGAGAAACACATGTTCACTTGAGCGTGTCTGACAAGGAAGTGATCCTGTTGATTAAGACACGTAGAACAACGTTGACTTCTAGGCAAACTGTAATAACCGTTAACACGAGAAAGTGGTTGAGATACTACGTATGTTGCTCGAAGATGTTCGGACTTCATTACTCGGAATGCATGTACGAACCAGTCATACACAGATTTTGGAACTTTGGTATCTCGAAATAAAATAGAAGCACAAGGTGGCAAACCTATATTGACACGAGCGGAGTAAACACCCGAGAAATATGAACGACAACCTATACGGAGAACGTCAATGTATGCAGTGGTGCTGAGGCAAAATGGGAGTTCCGGAACCACAGATGCGACATTTGAAGGCCTCGGTTGAATAGCCCGGGCCAAATGTACCTCTGATACCCGCACGACAATATGGCTAAGTAAGAGGTTGCGAAATCATAATTTAAATTACTTATTCCATACACACTAGCGTTTGAATAGTTTGTTACTAATTTGACCTAATTGTGTTGCTACATCATCTGTCTATTCATTCCGCATATGTCCATCGTACTCTTTAAGCGAATCATTAAGAACTGCTGGGCAGGAAGGATCCACAGGGTCAGATCCATGGTTGGCCCCGGAAAGTTGCTTGATGGGTTTTCTTGGTGACCATCTTGGATTTTTCACTATTTCAAAAATTACATTTAAAGTCCTGTGAAACTGCTTGACATGAAACTCAAGAAACTGCATGGTCTTCATCTAAGGCAAGAGCTGGACACACCTAGATAACATCTTGATAACATGTTCAACATAATTGGTAGATTGGTCTTGAATAACCTAGTTTACACAAAAAACATGTTTCCTCTGAATCCAGGTGATTGCAAATAAAATTAGGAACTAAGGTCCATTTAAAAAACTGAGTTAATGATGCGACAGTGTAATGACACGCGCAAAGGAGGGATGGCGAGTTTATAATTGACCGTTCCACTCTATCCACCCATCATATGATGCTATAATCACCTATGTGCTATGCAAAATGATATCATAAACAATGACGCCTCTATGACGCCATGTACGACGTAGATAAGTCCGCCATGGACGCATACGTGAAGACGGACTTTGCGAATTGTATGTCTTTACTATTTAATAAATATTATGTTGAACATTTTGAAACTAAGTCGACTGGGCATTCAGTCGAATCAGTTTCAAAACATTGAGCTCCCTGTATAGTTTTCAGGAAAATTATGGTCAGCGCATTCGGAGATCGCGGTGCTTAGCTAGAGGTGGTCGGACCATAGATAGAACAGGAAAGGTACACTGACCTTAGCCCGCATAGAATATATCGTTAGCTATCATAGTAGTGTCTAAATATTCAAATCTGATGCATGATTCGTATCTGATACGAATGGTTATTGGGGTCAAGTACATGTGTGTGCGCAATCAGTGATTTCAAATAATCATAGTATGTCGAATGGCATAGCGACGATAGTGTGCTAATTAATAATATATATACGGAAAATTACATTTACGAATAGCGCATATGTAATTGGGATCAATAAATTACCATAGGGTAATTAAACATAGATTGGTCTTGTTTTTCATGAGTAAATGCGGAAGCAATTTCATTGATTTGCAATAGCATTCCCGATTTAACAGCATTAAATTTAAAAAATGTGTCTTTCATTTGGCTGATTACAGAGGTTAATTCACCTTTGCAGTTTTAGCTATGCCCCGCCCACCTCTAGCTAAGCTCCACCACCACCGCGCCCGTGTTGGGATCGACCGATCTCTTACCTCCCTGACTATCACTTTCCAGAAAGCTATACATGTAAGGTGTTAACTATTTTGTAATTCATTTGACTGGGCGCTGTTACTGCCTATGTCAGCAGCAGCGCCAGGTCAAATTAGTTTCAAAACATTCAACAGAATATTTATTAAATGGTAAAGCCATGCAATTCGTACAACAACGTCCGTCTTCAAATATGCGTTCGTGACGTACTTATCTACGTACTTATTCTATACGGTACGTAGTTGATTATGACGGCATATGATGGGTGGACACAGTGGAGAGTTCCATTGTTACAGAGTTCGTGTATCTGAATTACTAGTGTAGCATCTTGGAATCAATGCTGCTAAAAAGATGTCTTTGCCATAGACAGCAATGGCTTACAACAACTTTGGACCTAAGACGAGGACCTATTATCTGGTGGAAGTGAATTTGGGATTTCAGGAATCTAGGCGTGTTTATGAGGCAATTAAATATGTTTTGTGACGAATTTTCTACGCTTCCATTCTTTCTAGTCTGCTCTCGCGTCACAGCTAATCCGATGACGCCGCGTCGAGTTGTTTTCCGTCGATAAATCTCCAAAACATAACAGTATTTTATTCGTACAGCGCGTCAGCCTGGTACGCGTTAAAGACGGACTATTTCGAGGCATGCATGACGTCATGATTATGGCGTCAACCTACACGTCAAGTAGTTGAGTATGACGTCATATGACTTGAGTGAGGAAATGGATTGATGAATTAAAGTCGATATGTCGGTCCCAATGACAGCGTTTACCGTACTGTAACTACGCGCATCGCCATTGCTGAAAATGCGTATATATGTCTATTTATTCAGGGTTGCTAGATATCTGCCATGACCCATCAATCCGTGCCATGTGAGCAACTAAGCCTGTAATTATACCATCACCTATTACGACCCGCTGTTTTTCATACGACGCGTATGGCTAACGCATACCTTCAGGATACAATTAACGCGATCGTCTATGCGAGTTGGGCGTCTAATTTAAGGATGGCGATGGTAACACAAAATTAAATAACGTTTTTCATTGACTTTGTGTTAAAATGAAGGTGTTCGCGGGAAGTCACACACAGACTATGCATAATTTCAAATACGACCAAATACATTACATTCAAATTGCTTTGTTAGGTTAATGCGCATCTCCACACGAGGCGATGGGGGTGGGTGGGGTGGGGTGGGTGGGCGGGGGGGGGGGGGGGTGGGGTCTCAACAAAGTATTGCATCTAAACTAAACTCGGGCGAGAATCTCAGTATTAGTATTTAGTTCAGCCGACTTGCCATTCATTTGAGCTATGCCGATGATCCATCGTTCGGCGTCCTCCCGTCTGTTGTACATAATGATAACACCTTTCTTTATTTATGAATGTATTTCGAGCAAATATTGTCAATAAGATTTGATTTACACATATTTTATTGTAACAATTGCACAATGCGATCGGGCACAAGTTCTTACAACTTAGATTTGCCCTCTCCCTACAGACTTATTATAAGCAGCCAATGATTGAGAACACTAAACTGAGGTGAGAGAGAAACAATACATTAAGAGGTGTGTGAGAGAGAGAGAGAGAGAGAGAGAGGGGGGGGGGAGGGGGAGGGGGTGGGGAGAAAAACGATGTAAACAGATTAAAAAAGAATAGGAAAGAAAAGAACCGCTCCTTCAAACACTGTCATTGTCGGATACCAGTTAGCCATTAATATAATAGATTAAACAATACGAATAATTGAATTAACAGACCATATTCATGGTTATTCCAGACCGTCGTCATTTACCCCCGTTTACCCACCCCAACCCTTCCTCTCAACTCCCACAATGCTTTCACCAGGTCTTCTCTTCTCGTTTCTTACACGAAAAACGAAACAGAAACGAGAAATGAGACCCAGTCACCTCCATCCCCGCCCACCCCACACATTAAAAAAGGCTCCACTCCTGTGTATTTAGGTGAATCTGAACTGTTAACCTCCTCATAACTTGGAACGAATGCGAGCCTTTATTGCATCCCCATCATTCCCTCTCCTGTCGTCATCGTCGTCATCGTTGTCTGCGGCATCGCATTATCGTGGATGGCCCGAAAAGCAATAATACATTAATTGTGAGTACGGGAAGAACTATATACACAGTACCGACAGCGGAAATAAAGCATTACAGTATATAGAACAGCTATGCAGTCATTTCTAGCATAAACGTTTAACAGTAACGACAGCGGAAGCAAAAATTTAAAGTATATAGTATATCTATACAGTCATTTGTATCCTAACCATGTAACCATGACAATACAAATACGGACTATTCCTACATCATATCAAACGTTGGGAACATATATGAGGTTAAAATCTGCCAGTAGCTTGAATATAATTTTGAACTTGTTTGAAGATGTATTCAATTTTTCTGGACGGATAGAGATGTATTTCCTTTGCATAGCAAGTAACTCGTCAAAGGAATATACAGATGCAGTTGTTGTATTAAGTGCTGTCTTTGTATAGTGTAGTAAGGACATTTTAAAATAAAGTGATTTGCATCTTCTACTCCTGTCTTACAAAAGCAGTTAGGCGTGGGAAATAATCCTATTCTATATAAGTCACAATTTAAGTTCGAGCAGTTGTTACGTAGTCTGGTATGAAGGATAGAAAGTTTTCGAATTCCGTAGTTATAGGAACTCGGAGGGATATAGTTTCTAAATTTTATTAGCTTCTTAAATTTTGAAATTTTTGATTCTGATTGTACATTGTTTTCGAGTGTGTTCCAGATTTGAATGGTGCATGGGAAAAACGATGTTTTGTATATTTCCAATCGTTATAGGGGCACATTGACATTGTGTATCTTGCGTAAGTCGTAGCGCTCTGATGTATGTGTGCGTGTCGGTGTAATGTCCGTCATAAAATCTGGTACCTTGTCGTTGTACAGTAATGTGTGTAACGTTATGAGTTTCTGCTGCCTTCGTCTGTCTTTCAATGTCTCCCACCCCGTTTCATTATAAATGCTAGCTATGGAGGAGAATCTAGGGAGACCTGTCACAATTCGACCAGCTTCAAGTTGAAATCTGTCCAATTTAATTCCATCATCAATAGTACAACCGTCCCACACACTAGACGCATACTCTAATAAAGATCGAAGATAGGAAACATAAATTGTATTACGTGTGGATCGATTTAAAGTAAATTTGAGTTTTCTCATAGTCGAAAGTACTTTAGTAGATTTTTTTAATATAGAATCAATATGGCTTTTCCAGCTAAGGTTCTGGGATAGAAAAACGATGTAAACAGATTAAAAAAGAATAGGAAAGAAAAGAACCGCTCCTTCAAACACTGTCATTGTCGGATACCAGTTAGCCATTAATATAATAGATTAAACAATACGAATAATTGAATTAACAGACCATATTCATGGTTATTCCAGACCGTCGTCATTTACCCCCGTTTACCCACCCCAACCCTTCCTCTCAACTCCCACAATGCTTTCACCAGGTCTTCTCTTCTCGTTTCTTACACGAAAAACGAAACAGAAACGAGAAATGAGACCCAGTCACCTCCATCCCCGCCCACCCCACACATTAAAAAAGGCTCCACTCCTGTGTATTTAGGTGAATCTGAACTGTTAACCTCCTCATAACTTGGAACGAATGCGAGCCTTTATTGCATCCCCATCATTCCCTCTCCTGTCGTCATCGTCGTCATCGTTGTCTGCGGCATCGCATTATCGTGGATGGCCCGAAAAGCAATAATACATTAATTGTGAGTACGGGAAGAACTATATACACAGTACCGACAGCGGAAATAAAGCATTACAGTATATAGAACAGCTATGCAGTCATTTCTAGCATAAACGTTTAACAGTAACGACAGCGGAAGCAAACATTTAAAGTATATAGTATATCTATACAGTCATTTGTATCCTAACCATGTAACCATGACAATACAAATACGGACTATTCCTACATCATATCAAACGTTGGGAACATATATGAGGTTAAAATCTGCCAGTAGCTTGAATATAATTTTGAACTTGTTTGAAGATGTATTCAATTTTTCTGGACGGATAGAGATGTATTTCCTTTGCATAGCAAGTAACTCGTCAAAGGAATATACAGATGCAGTTGTTGTATTAAGTGCTGTCTTTGTATAGTGTAGTAAGGACATTTTAAAATAAAGTGATTTGCATCTTCTACTCCTGTCTTACAAAAGCAGTTAGGCGTGGGAAATAATCCTATTCTATATAAGTCACAATTTAAGTTCGAGCAGTTGTTACGTAGTCTGGTATGAAGGATAGAAAGTTTTCGAATTCCGTAGTTATAGGAACTCGGAGGGATATAGTTTCTAAATTTTATTAGCTTCTTAAATTTTGAAATTTTTGATTCTGATTGTACATTGTTTTCGAGTGTGTTCCAGATTTGAATGGTGCATGGGAAAAACGATGTTTTGTATATTTCCAATCGTTATAGGGGCACATTGACATTGTGTGGCTTGCGTAAGTCGTAGCGCTCTGATGTATGTGTGCGTGTCGGTGTAATGTCCGTCATAAAATCTGGTACCTTGTCGTTGTACAGTAATGTGTGTAACGTTATGAGTTTCTGCTGCCTTCGTCTGTCTTTCAATGTCTCCCACCCCGTTTCATTATAAATGCTAGCTATGGAGGAGAATCTAGGGAGACCTGTCACAATTCGACCAGCTTCAAGTTGAAATCTGTCCAATTTAATTCCATCATCAATAGTACAACCGTCCCACACACTAGACGCATACTCTAATAAAGATCGAAGATAGGAAACATAAATTGTATTACGTGTGGATCGATTTAAAGTAAATTTGAGTTTTCTCATAGTCGAAAGTACTTTAGTAGATTTTTTTAATATAGAATCAATATGGCTTTTCCAGCTAAGGTTCTGGGATAGGGTGACCCCTAGATGCTTGTGCGTCTCTGAATATTCAAGATTCTTATTGCCAAATACGAGAGCAGGGCTGTCATTATCATTATTTGCTCGACCACTAAATAGCACACATACAGTCTTTTCTGGGTTGAATTTAACAAGCCAGACATCTGCCCAGTCAGCTAGTTTGGCTAGGACACGATTTAAGGACACCTCCATACGATTACTACTGTTTGAAGAGCAGCATAAAGTGGTGTCATAAGCAAAGAGGCGCGCTAGATTCTCCAAATTATCAGCAATGTCATTTACATATATAGAAAATAAAAGTGGCCCTAATACCGACCTTTGAGGCACACCTGCTTGAATGTCGCCTAATTCTGATATGGTTTGATTTACTGATACAAATTGACTTCTTTTATGAAGGTAGTTTTCTAGCCATAGTAAAAGGCTACCACAAACCCCGTATTGATTTAATTTAAACAAAAGGCCTTTGTGCCATACTCTGTCAAATGCTTTTGAGACATCACAGAATATTGAACATGTTTGTTGACGCTCATTGAGACCCTTGGCAATTTGATTATATATGTCTATTAGCTGATACACAGTCGAGCATCCAGGAGGATATCCGGCTTGATATTTATAAAGCAAATTGTATTGATTCATGTGATTATATAGCTTTTTAAATACCAGACGTTCCATTAATTTACCAACACAACTTAGTAATGACACAGGTCTATAATAAGATAAAATTGGCACCTAGTATCTGCACTGCAAAGATGACGCTGATTCAGTCGCAAAGACCGTATTCATGATGGTTACTTAAGTACAAAAATGCGTAACCATGGCGTAAGTCCAAAGAGAAAACGTATGCATTCTCCTCCGTGGGATGACTATATTGGCGCCTCTTCGCGAATACGACGTAGTTGGGTCTTTTGAATAGGTGCTGACGGGTAAGCTGGTGTTTAAGTTAGGCACTCTTCGTGAATACAGCTCGTGCGTTATTCGTTCCCACAATTCACTACGCTTACTACAGATTAACGTTAACTGTGCCAGTTACGTTAAACTGTACTGAGCGCAATGCATTGTGGGGAGTTGGCTGGAGAACGAATACTCTCATGAATTGTCTTCAGCATAGGAACTAATAACGACAGACGCTGCTCTGGCGGCGCGCCTGTTTCGTTATGTTTAGAGATATTAGCTTCCGTGTGGGTGGGTGCCAACTTTAGGCAAAATTGATCACCCATTTAAGAAGAATATCAGTCTGACCTATTGTCTGAATTATATAGGTCAAATGTGATGGTTGTCATTGGAATAAATTATACACAATTATTTAGTCCGTTCTTTCCATCATCTTTCGCGGGATTTATACCAAATCTGATTAAAATGAAATTATAGGCATCTAATAGTTGGACTGTGCACATGAAGTGCATACAATCTCACAACATCAAATGCGTCCCCTTGAAAGGTTTCTCAAGCAAAGGTAAAAGATATAGCTGTCCTGGCACTGTCTGTTGTAGTAAGAGATCTTGAATTGTTGGCATATGCTACCAGCTCTATACGACCTCGGTCAATCTGACCTACTGAATGGATAATGTAGGTTAAATGGGAATCTTGCCATTGGAACGAATAGTAGACTATTAAGTGGTTATTCAATCAAACACTTATGCCATCAGTTTGACAGGTGTATACCAAATCCGGTCTACATTGCCCCATCGGTATCTAAACTTTTCATTGAGCAAATGACGTTTATTAGATGGCAAATATCAGAGTTATTGGACTTGTAAATTTCTCTGCGTGTTTTAACCAATAGGCACACCCACGCACGCACGCACGCTCGCTCGCTCGCACGCACGCACGCACGCACGCACGCACGCAAGCACGCACGCACACATCGTCACACACGCACGCACGCACGCACGCACGCACGCACGCACGCACGCACGCACGCACGCACGCACGCACATAAATATATATTTTTCCGGAGAATTTAGGTTAGCGATTATTTTTTGTTTTAGATAAAACATTCACTCATTTTAGTTTGCATTATAGTCAACATATTTAGAGAAATAATGTAAAAGTACTTTAGAATTAACAACATTTTGTTTAGATGAATAATCAGCAGACACACACACGCACACGCAAACGTACACACTCGCACGCACGCACGCACGCACGCACACACGCACACCGACACGCCCACGCATGCACACGCACGCACGTACGCGTACGCACACACACCGTACTCACGCACTCGCGCACACGCACATGCAGACGCTCACGCGCAAGCACAATTAAGCACAAGCACATGCACACGTACCTATACAGAGGTACCTGCACTCCTTCACGCGTATGCGCAAGCACGCAGACGCGCACGACCATACGGGCGCATGCACGCACGCAGGCACGCACTAAAGCATGCACAGACAGAACTGGATGCAATGCACTCTTCCTACGGAACGAGAACAGTAAATACGAAAACAAAATCGACACTGATTACTCAGTAATGCTGACACATATGCGGAAGTGAGGACTCAATCTATCCATGTACTCACATTGGAATTTCTAGAAAACTAAACAGGTAAGCTTTTGGCAGCAACAGCGTCCAGTCAAATCAGTTTCAAAATATTCAACATCATGTTTATTACATAGTAAAGACATACAATTCGTACAACAACGCTTAGTCCGTTATCAACACCGCGTTCGTGACTAACTTATCTACGACATTCATGATGCCAATCTTTATGAAGTCGTCTTACACGTCAAGTAGTTTATTATGACGTCATATGATTGATGGCTAAACTGGGGCCCTCCAGTATCTACTAGTAGAGGTTACCTGTATAGTTATCTTCAAATTGAGATTCTCGGAATCTGTTATTAAGATAGTTGAACCTTTATCTAGCGAAAATTGTCTTTATTAAATAACAACGTATGCCTGCCAGCTCATTACATCGTTTTCACTGAAAGTGGTTGCTACCTCAGGCAAGCTCATCTGCCAATTACATTCTTATTCAGATAATACAGACCACCTTAGGGTAGGTCACGGTGACTGGGTTTGTTAGAAATCTGAATAAATATGAATCATTAATTGCTAAAACATCAAAGCATCCGAACTCGAATGCAAATATATAACTTACCCTGAAGATACCTAATCAGCACGCACGTGGTAGCTCCGAATATAAAGTCCCTCATTAGGATTGGAATAATTGTGAAAGGCATACAGAACACGGCTAGCAATAAGTCTGCGAGTGATAAGTTCAGAAGAAACATATTTGTGACAGTTCGCATCCGTTTGTTCTGTAGCAAAGTCGTTATAACCATGACATTTCCTATCACCGATGACACGAATATTAAGGAATACAGAGGTATTCCCGCTATCGTGTTCAAAGTAGTAAGCAGTTTCGTGGGGGCCCCTGTTGACGTGTCGTATATACTGATATTATACTGCGTTGTATTTCCCACCGGCACAATTTCATGTATTAATATCGTGTATGGTGGCCCCATATTTTTTAATCAAACACCGGATCAGATATATAATAAATTAAAAGAAAGCAAATCCATTACCTCATATACGTCTGCCAGGCTCCGACTTGTAGAATAATTATTGCTGTATATTGTCACACAGTTTGCGCGAGTAACACTAATTTGATGCGAGGCCTACACATGCGAAACAGAAACATAGCAAATATAAATAATTTAGAAGTTAATAAGTTTGCTAATCGGGGCGTTGCGCGCGTGAATTGTTATTATAATTGCAGCACAATAGCGTGGGTGTGTTTGGGAGAAAGATCAAAGTAGGCCAGCAAACGAATGCGGCGTACAATTACGCAGTAAAATATGAAACGCCCTTACAACACCGGTAGATCAATGTTTGTCACCTGATCACGTTGATCGAGATGGTATGCATAACATGTGCGCTACCTTTTCCCTGCAAGTAAACAAATAAGAGTACTCCTCTTTGATCAGAACATGGGCCATCTACACATGAAACACGAGCAATCGGAGACTGTTGACCCTCGTACTCCCATTGCTTTGTCACACTGTAAACCGTTTTCAGGTTGTTTTTGGGTGGGTCTTTTTTTTTTTGGGTTTTTCCGGATTTTTTTCAGATTTTTCTGGATCACGCCCAAAGTGGAATCGCTGTGTTTGGTGCGGCATACCCTTTCGCGTGTTATAATTTGAGCCAAAACGGACACGTAGTTTTCCGAGATATCCACACATTCAGAATTTGATCCGATCCGGACCTGGGTTCCTTTTATACGGATAGCGGTCATGATCAGGACACCCTCATGGACGCACGTTCCTTTGTTGTGTTAAAATCGGATCATTATCTTTTTAGAAATGGCTATGAAAATGCTTTGTGTGACTGAATACCTGAGTAACGGACTAACTGAGTAACTGACTGAGTAACTGACTAAAGGACTAACTGACAAACAGACTAACAGAATAACGTACTAACGGACTAAATGCCCAACGGACTAATTGAATACCGGACTAACTGACTAAGGATGGTGGCGCTTAGTGAAAGGGTACCAACAGCTAAATACACTTACGTCTGCGAGTCATTCACTATTGTAAGAATGTTATGGAATCACAAGATGTTTCGTAGCAAGTCTTCTTAACCCGTTGAGCCTCGACTTCCAAGAATCGCAATAGCACAGTCGTTGTACAGGTAAACTATTGGGCAACGAATGTAAACGGAAATTGTTGCTGACATTGGCAGCAATAGTTTCCAGTACAAATTAGTTTCAAAATAGTCATACGAATATTTATTGAATCGTTTTAGGTTCATGAGGTTTTTTGTGTGTTTCTGGTTCATAGACTGAACTAGCTTCCATCGCGAAGTCCCAATGCCAGTTTCACTCATATAAAGCTTCCAGTATAAATCACAAACGTTATCTAACTTGATTCAATTGATACAAACGCCTGCAATGACACAGACATAGCCAGCATCCCGCAGCAAAGGCTTCCTTATTCACAAATTGAAATCACATCGGATGTTAAATGTCACCAGCTTCCTACGAAAAATACATCTTAAGAAAACTATGCTAATAGAAAAAAATGTATATTTCTGTATCTTACGGAATAAGCTCAATTGAATAACCTAGGCACGGGATACGTAACGTTGTTTGATAGTTGATGGATGCCTCAGATGCGAACAAACGACGCCATTAGCGGATTGTCGAAGACACCCTGACAGAAAATCGCTATCCTGTGTTCGATTCAAGTTGTCTGAGTAAATACGACATCAAAGGTACATGAAGCGCATCTGATATAAGAATGGACAAGCGCCGAAAATGGAACCATATGGAAAGAAACATCTGAAACCTGTCTAATGCGGCCGGCATCATTGTTACCGATAGATGGTCAATAAATTCAGATCGTTTCAGAGTACGATCCAGTTGCCGTAATGCCACGCCCTTTGGTGTCCACAAGATGGTGATTCGTGAATATGGCTATTCCGACCACACACCGTAAGAAATGCCCGTCATCTGTACGGAAAAGCAGGTCGACGCCCGCGCGCAGCTGTATATGAACAGAGCAGCACAACCATAAGTTGTTTCCACAAATGAAGTATCCTGTTGAATATTTTGAAAATAATTGGATTTGTAAGACAGTGCTGCCCATGGCAACACTGTCTTCCAATCCAATTATGTTCAAAATCTTCAATAAAACATTTCTTGTTAACTGACCTGTCCCTGTGTTACACATGTTAACTTATTTATGAGTTTCACGGTACCTACGTCCACAGTTCTGGCATCTATGTGTTCCACAAGTCACGCACGCCTAACGACATAGCGGAGGGTGTTCGATCATACCGGCAGTCCAGAGACAGTCGCGCCGCGGTAGAATACGAGACCTATCATTGGCAATACGTTCGCTTGTCCAGAACACCTCTCTCCTCCCCGGCGCTATTTGGCGTCTACATGTGGCATGTCGGATCGAATCGTTCCTGGGTACCAGGCGAGGAAGAGCCGGCGGGCAGTCTGGTAATATCTCGCAGACATCTCCGTTCATTCATTCATTGCATTTTAACCAATACGGACGTTGCTCAATCACTTAGCGATTATGCCATTCAACATTGTTAGCCGCAAAATGGCTTTCAGTCAATAGTGTAATCGTTACGCGAATATATATTAAACGGATCGCGAATAATACGTCTGTGTATGGATATAAGTGCTTGCGTGTGTTTGCTCGTGCGTGTGTGCGGAATTGTGTGTGTGTGCGTGTGTGCGTGCGCGTGAGTGCGTGCCTCTCTATATACGTCGTTTCATGCATTAGCTTTGCGCTCTTGCATATGCTCGCATATGCGTGCGCATTCTCACATCTGAGTGCGTGCGTACCGTGTGTGCGTGTTGTTTTTCTCTGAGTATGTGCGTGTGTGCGTGCGCGGGAGTCTGTGCGCATATAATAGCGATCCTGTACGCCGGTGCGTGAGTGTATCTGCCGTGCGTGCGTGCTTGTGTACGTGCGTGCGTGCGTGCGTGCGTGCATGCGCGCGTGTGTGTGCGTGTGTGTGTGTGGGCACGTGCCTGCCTGTTCCATTTACATGTTCAACTAATCTGATGCCGTAAATTTACACTGCAGAGCACATGTGCCATAGCGGACTCTCATAGCCAGCGGTTCATTTTTATTAGGGTGTGTCAGTAGATAGCACGCATACGCAATTAAGCAAATGCGATTCCCTGGTCGAAACGACCTGAATATTGTATCTGTTTATCTCATATTTAAAACCTACTGTCCTCGGAAATGAATTCGTTATTCATAATTTACGGTACTCTCTGCCATATATATGGGCCGTGCTAAGATCGTAATGGCTCTAGGATAACTAATGGTCGGCTACTACCAGAACAAATATATGTTCACCTACACAGCATTGAATTATTGTCTCCCTAGTCACGAAACACAATAATCAGCGCACACTTGCCTACAATACGTCTGATTAATAGATCTAAGCAACAATGACAAATACTGAAACCGGTTAAGAAGAGTCAATATAGTTCAAGAGTTTGACTATCGGGGTATATAATGCTACGAATTATGGCTATATCACGTTCAGCTCTTCGACTTATTGACAATATCCACTGTGCGTACAAAACGATTTGCTACAAAGAAGATGGGTTTGGTTTTGAGTGCACCGACAATGGTCCATTGTCGGGGCCCTTCACAACCGTATGCGACGTGTTAAGTACAACAATGGTGGTCCTGTTTCTTCGCCGCTACGTAGACGATGCAGTTGTTGCCGCTAATAGCGGGATCTAATCGAGGAATCCACTTTTAGCTATCCCCCGCCCATCTTTAGCTAAGCCTCGCCCTCCCCCACTTCACCCATGTTGGAATCGACCAATCGAAGCAAGGGCAACCCGTAGTCCGTCATTAATTACGTGTTCGTTACCAATTTTGCAACGTCATTCATGATGCAATTGATTGTGACACCAATATATACGTCACGTGGTTGATTACAACGTCATATTATTGATGGCTAAAATGGAATCCTCCATTTTAGCTATGCCATTCCTATGTCTTGATGGGATCGGTTTATATACTCTAAATCATGACTTCCCAGAATCCCATTTGAAATAAATGTACAGGTAAGCTGACTATTTTGAAACTATTTTGACTGGGCGTTGTTGCCGCGTGCATTCATTTAAAAATACTGAACAAAGTGTGCATTACTCCCTCTTGTGCCAACACTGTTAATTATAGCTATTCACCCTTTGCTGGTCTAGCTTTTTCAAGATAATTAAATACTGTTTGATGACCAAGAGAAGACTATTTTTTTTGTAAATCTACCAGTGGAATTTACGAAAATATATGTCTCTCATCCTGCAAATGGGCGTTCCTCAACACCACTGCAGAGTTCTTTTGGCTAACTTGACCATCAAAGCGTTATGGACAAGAAGATTCAATCTTTTCTCAACCAGTGTCCATTTACAGTCGGGAAGAAGAGCAGTTATTGAAAATTTATCACGGGAATGACTTGCTCGTTTACAGAGCCAGTCATTTCAGTGGTAAATTATAAAAAAAAGACTTCTCGCGGCCTGCAAACAGACATTCGTCAAGACGAATGCAGATGCCATTGTTGGTGAATTTGACCATTCAAGGGCTAAGTTGACACAAGAGGAATTACATGGTAAATTCATCAAAAACATACACTTCGTACACATAGAAGCCTTTTCAATGTTCATGACAGTATCCATACATCATAGTACTAGGCATGATCTAGTGACAGTTTGGTCTCTAATACGAACGGTTGCACATTGTGATTTATAGAAACTACAACTGGTATCCCATGGAAGTTGCTTTGTTGACATTGATTTAGCTGTTGTTGTCGCCATTGTCTTAATCGTCGTCGGATTATTGTTGTTGTGGTTGTTGTTGCTGTTGCTGTTGTTGCGCTTGGTGTTGTCGTTATTGGTGTTGGTATTATTGTTGCTGTAACTGCAGTTGATGCTGTCCGTTCATTGTTGTTGTTGTTGTTGTTGTTGCAACTGCTGCTGTTGTTGTTGTCATTATTGTCGTTGTTGTTGTTGTTGTTGTTGTTGTTGTTGTTGTTGTTGTTACTGTTACCGGGATAACGGCTCCTGCCAAGTACGACCGAGTAACGCGCGTCATCAGGACAATGCCATCGACTATTCTTATTGAGCTCTGTGCGAGGTAACCTGTCTCCCTCCCCCTCACTCTGCAATGCGCATGTGTATGTTGACACCGATGACCATGTCAACATTTAGTTAATGGACGTTTCCAAATTTATCCACCCGTCATATGACGTCATATAAGTTCATGATCAACTACGTGACGTGTACGGTGACGTCATAATCATGCCGCCATTGATGACTCTATATAGTCAATCTTTAACGCGTAATAGTCCGACACGTTGCACGAATTGTAAGTATTTACAATTTAATAAATACCCTGTTAAATATTTTGAAACTAATGTCATAGGCAGCAGCAGCGTCCAGTCAAGTTCGTTTTAAAATAATCACCAGCTTACGTGTATAGTGTTCTTGAAATTGATAGTCCGTGAGCTCAGAGATCGATCGATCCCAACTCGGACGAAGTGTGGTGGAACTTAGATAGAGATTAGCGGGGGATAGCTAAGAGTGGTTCATTGCATTAATTTGCTCAATGCATCTTGGTGTTACGGTGGCCATTGCTCGGGTGCAAAGGTGTAATAGTCTGGCTTGAAAGCAGACGGACTGATTGCAGCTGTATAGCATTCTAAAACTAATAGTACTGCAAAATTACAGTGTCGAAATCGGCATTGCCAATATTCATTGGCGCAACGGGCACCTTCTGTATAAGGGTGGGCGGGGAGAGTGAATGGCACGCCGAGACACTCTTCAGAAAGCTTTTAAAATCCGGATGCTCTCAGATGGCATATCAACCGTTACAGTGGTATTCATAGGTATGTCAACATTGGTCACTCAATACCCCAACCCGGAAGTAGATCAGTATCTGATTATTATCTTCTTTACATGTGACTTTTTATCGGATCACCCACCCACTGCCATGACTTACAAATACATTTTGGCTAGCTTGTTTCCAACCAGTGCAATCATTTTAGCATACATGGAAATGAAGTATCTCAGGCAGCGGCTCGCTTATGTGTATTACTTGATGCTAGCCGGATACTCCTAATACTTTGCTAAGCAACATGCATGGTGTTCTGTTGAATATATACATTGATTGAAATCGAAAGCAATCTCCTATAATGCAAGACTAACAGAACCGTGGGATTGCATCTTATTGTAGTTTAAATCTATCAATATGAACTATACATACTCATTCAAATGATTTCCATTTTGTTGTATCCGTGTTTTCCCGACGGAAATGATTAAATGGTATAGGATCTTGTATGTAAGATTGGTACATTCGCGATCCACACACCAACCAACATGCCAACTAACGGTGTAACAGATCAATACCCTAAAGGCTTTTATTACAACCGCATTCATGGGAAAATACCGCCACGTAATGGCCCAGGAATTGTGAGCATTGGAGGGCATTCAGTGGTGCAACTGAGGGATGCGATATGTCACTCAAATAGCTGACGTCATAATCGAATACTTCACATGTTAGTCGACGTCACAAGAAAAGTAATGTATTCCGTCACGAAAATCGAATATTATGCCACTAAAGGTTAACAACTGTGTATACCCTTGCTCAATTTACAATTTAATAATATTATGTTGACTATTTTGAAAACTAATTTGATTGGGAGCTGATTAGCTGTATAGGTACCTTACACTTTAGATTCTGTGAGTTCAAGTTCCACAATTTCAAATCGATACCAAATATGCATACATGTAAGTCGGAACTTAGGTAGAATGAGCGGCGCATTACTACAAATGTACATGCCAAATTGCAGATATAGAATCCAATTATTTTGAAGTATGCAGAAATTAGCTCTAAAGATGGGACAATTATCGGTATTGATAGTTGGCAACCTATGATATGCTAGCAATCACGAGCAATCTGCAATGTAAGTGCTGATGGTTAGATTCCAAATCAGTTATCGGTTATCATTTGCCCGTTTTCTGATTGCTTTCCATACTTGATTCGTGGATAGCTACCTTAAGTACCCTCATATACGTAGTATTTATGTGGCCCGTTCATTTCTTCACAGTACGATTACCTTGCAATGATGTGAATATTCATTTGGATAACAATTCCCCCGATAATCGTATCGTATATCTAAGACACAGGAAGTAGTGGCCCTTTCCAATGTTAGCTATTCCTCCGCCAATCTCTAGCTAAGTTCCACACGCACACATCGCTCGTGTTGAGACATCTATACAGGTAAGCTGTTGAATATTTTAAAACCAATATGGCTGGGTGCTATTGCTGCCTATGGCAGCAACAGCGCCAATTTTAACTAGTTTCAAAATATTAAACAATATGTTTATTAAATAGTAAAGACATACAATTCTTCCGTGTTGGGATCGATCGATCTCTGAACTTCCTGACTATCAATATCCAGAAAACTATACAAGAATGATGTTACATATGTTGACGCTAATGTAACTAAGCGCTGTTGCTGCCCATGACCGCTCTTCAGTCAAATTAGTTTCACAATATTCAACATAATATGTATTCAATTGTAAAGACATACACCGTGCCGGACTAGTAAGTGTCACAGACGGATTATATCGAGGCATTCACGACGTAATGATTATGAGGTTGTCTTGCACGGCATGTAGTTGATTATGACGTCATATGATGTCGTATGATGGATGGATACACTGAGCAAGATCCATTGCTCACTATGCTATTTTTCTGGCGTGAGAAATGAAAACACCATCCGGATTATAATTATAAATCAGTTCCGAACGTGTAATCAGCGACTAGCCTTCGGTAATTTAATTGCCCAAAATTTTCCTATCGCGTATAGCGTCGCATTGATACCTTGGCTGAAATTTTTAAACCGTTTTCAGCGAGTAACCAGGCAAACGTTGAAGGACTCACCGTTGTAAATGAAATTACCAGACTTACCATGTCACATATTGCGTCTCATTAATGTCAAAGTGGGACTTATGTCATAGGCTAACACTACCGATCTGAAGATGCATGGGATTCAGGGTGCAGTTGCGAATCGCATAATATCTGCAATGTGTCATTTATCTACAGTGCAACCTGTCTACTCTCGGTAACAAAGGTGGCAATACTCTCTCCGAATCGTATGTTTTGATTACATCCTAATTTAATAAACATTATGTTGAATATACATGTTACACTCGGTACACTCAGATGGAGAATGGAATTTGGGAAGCTAAATCTGGGCAAATGAAGACTGAGTCCAGCTGTAGTATGTTTTACTACTACTACTACTACTACTACTACTACTACTACTACTACTACTACTACTACTACTACTACTACTACTACTACTACTACAACTACTACTACTACTACTACTACTACTACTACTACTACTACTACTACTACTACTACTACTTCTACTACTACTACTACTACTACTACTACTACTACTACTACTACTACTACTACTACTACCACTACTAATACTCCTACTACCACTACTACTACTATTACTACTACTACTACTACTACTACTACTACTACTACTACTACTACTACTACTACTTTTTTTTTTGTTGAAAATCCGATGCTGACGCAGTCCGATACACTTCCCGGAGGAACTCCTTTAATAAGGCTTGCAAACCCCCGGAAAAATGGCTTAAATAGTATAGATACAAAACAATAGGCTGATAAAGCTCCGATAGCAAAACAAAACTTAACAAAGGCATTACTATTTAACCCAGGTATAGTAGTAGACCCGTGTGGCGAGTGCAACTATCCAACAAAATGAAAAGTGCCTCGTCAATCAATGACAAATAAGTCAATCATTGACGTCAGTGGGCTGATTCTTTAAAGATCAGCGGGCGTGGTCTCATTTTGGTAGTATAATACATATAGTCGGCAGAACAATAACAGCAAAGTAGATGGCGCTCTTGTTTACATTTTCGATTTACTTTATTGTAAGTCTTTGTAAATTACCATTCAATCCATGTGTGGTAGTAGGCCCGTGTGGCGAGTGCAACTATTCAACAAATGAAAAGTGACTCGTCAATCAATGACAAATAAGGCAATCATTGACGCCAGTGGGATGATTCTTTAAAGATCAGCGGGCGTAGTAGCACTTGGGTAGCATAACATATATAGTCAGCAGGAGAATTACAGAAAAATGGAAATAGATGGCGCTCTTGGTTACATTTTTGATTTACTTTGTTGTAAGGTTTTGTAAATTACCCGAGAACAAATAACCCTATACAACCCTGTGCAGGTTTATAAAATTACCCGGGACAATTTTTTAATTCAAGGGCAACTTACTTTATCGATTGATTATTAAATTACCCCAGTCTGTTTATTTGTTAACATGAATTACTAAACATAACAATATCAAAGTGCAGACTAAAATGAATTACAGGACACAGATTAATTAAAAGACACAGATAAATCAGCCGTAGTAATTAAATGATTTAATCTAGTGCAGGCTCATTTATTTTTACAGTTCGCAACTTTATTGAAACTACGTTTGTTTTGCACCATATGTCCTTGAATGCTTTTTCTTTACCATGCTGCTTTAATCTAAAATATTCGCAAGGAATATGAACGAAATATTGCCTTTATTGCTCTATTGTGATTACCCATAGATGAATCTTTCGTCTGTGCACACAGATGTTTCCAAATGGCCCAAACACCTATGGTTAGCATTGTTATTAAAATAGTCCTTTCAGACTTTATGATATTTACACCGCGTGATCCAAATTCTCTAAATAAGACTACATGCGTTTATAGAACAATGGGCTTCGCTCCAAATTGTGCCAAGATTTGGATGCTATAGTCGCAAAATTGTGACGATATTGGACATTCCGCAAATAAATGCTCGATTGTTTCCTCGACCGTTTGACATAAGTAACACCTATCCCATAGCCGTCGATGTATTAATCGCCACACTAAATCACGAGCCATATTTGGTATGCATGGAGAAAGTAAGATTTTCCATACATTTTTCCAACTGGATGGTTTATAGCTTGAGTCATCCCATCTCCTAATTGCTGTGGGAGGTGTTACTTGTTTTCGTCTCATAATGTGGTACCATTCCTTGGATCTCATCCTGTATTTTAACATCTCATCATCAAGAACTAATGCAGGTTGTGGAGTCAAACTATTATTATTTACATTTGGCAGACGAAACCATTCAATTGGTACAGCATATGTTATTTTATTTAGCAACCGCTGGACATCTATGTGCCTCATATGTGTTTTTCTAGCTACGTCTTGCATTGAAATCCATCTACGTGTTTGAGGGTGTATCATATCAGATAAATGTTGAATGCCATATTTTGCAAAGGACGGTAGATAACGTACTGCATTGTTATAACATATATTACTATTGCCCCACACTTGCTGTTCTAGTACTTCCTTCCAGCACGTAGGTGGAGGCATGCATCTGTCAAATATATCTAGCTCCTTAACTTGATCTTTAAATACATCTGGTACCATGTGGCTATTCGGAGGTGGCTTCTTTGAGGTAAAAACATGCTCCGCCAGAAATGGTTCTGCAATTCTCTCCATGAGAGCTCGCGAAACACATGCCCACGTCTCATCTGATGTAATAAGATCATTAAAAAATTGCAACCGTAAAGAGACCCATTTCATTTTAATATGAATTAAATCAAGTCCTCCTTCTAACTTAGCATTATTGAGAACATGATGTGAAACTAAATTATTCTTTTCTTCCCATATGAATGGCAATATCAACTCATTAACCTCATTTTCTACATGTTTTGGCATGTGTACAACAGATGCTGTAGACCATAGCCCAGATAATACCAAGTTGTCGACAACAAACACTCTACCAAAAATTGAAAGATGACGACGCTTCCAATTTGCTAATATTCTATTAAGCTTAGATACTCGTTCATTCCAATTTTGTGTTGTAATCGGTTTCCTGCTAAAATAGATGCCTACAATCTTAATGGTATCATTAGACCACTTGATTTCAAGTGGCTGGTCATTCCGCTCTTTCCATGGCCCCAAAAATAATCCTTTGGATTTTCCTTTATTGATTTTCAAACCAGATGCATTTTGGAACTTTTCTAGTACGTGGTTTAAAATTGCAAAATCATTGTTTGAACTAGCAAACACAGTTGTGTCATCAGCATATTGTGACAGCTTAAGTGGTCTTTCTATGCCACAAATGCATATGCCTTGAAGTTATTATTTTGCCTCAATGCTATGCCAAGGGATTACATCACAATAACACATAATAATGGCGATAGGGAACACCCCTGTCTAACCCCACGTGCTAAGACAATTTCTCTGGATAATTGATTGTTCACTGAATAGCTACTCTTGATATCCGTATATAAAATCTTAACCCATTTAATAAAGTTTGATCCTAACCCAAACGATTGCAACGAATTAAAAAGAAAATCTCATTCCACATGGTAAAATGCCTTTTCATTGTCCAAGGCAATCACAGCTGAAGGGATGCTATCCTTCTCAACCAATTGTATAAGGTCCCTTATTAACATGGTATTGGTTAAAATTGTACTCCTAGGTACAGCACATGTCTGCTCTGTTCAAATGATTTCTCCTAAGACACTATCTAGTTTCAATGTTAGTGCTCTGGATATTATTTTGTAGTCTAATCATAGTAAAGAATTTGGTCTGTAATTCTGAATTAGACGTCTGTCATTTCGTTTATATATTATCCTTACATATGCCCTAGCCATAGTTGGTGGTAAATGGCCTTTCTAAAAAATTTCAGAGGATAATTCTTCCATTATTGGACCTACAAGGTGCCAAAACGTTTGGTAAAATTCAACTGGAAGGCCATCACACCCCGGTGATTTTTCTAGTTTCATACCTTTAAGAGATTTAGTTAAATCTTCTAGTGTTAAGGGTTGATCACACAATTCACTGCCTGTGTCTGACACCTTTTTGTCTTTATTTGCTAACAAATCCAATTTTGCATCTTCATCAATTCCCTCTTACTTGTACAATGACTCATAGTAATTGCATACAATAGTACTCATTTCCTTGTTGGTAAAGACGGTTGAACCATCCGGCATGTTTAATGAGCACATCACCTTATCTATTGCCTTTGCTTTTTCTAATGTGCAAAAATATCGGGTTGGCTTTTCCCCTTCTGTGTGCATCTGGGCTCTTACTCTAATCTTTGCACCCTCAAACTCATATTGTTCTATATCTCTTATTTTACTTTTAATTTTAACTAGTAATTCACAATACTTATCTTCACCATTATTTACTTTAGCATTAATTTTCATCAGTGATCGATGAAGTGTTTTCTTGCGTTTGCGTATTTCCCGTGCTTTTTTAATAGCATACTTTCGGGAAACATACTTTAAATCCAGTTTTACATCCTCCCACCATTGCAATGTGCTCTTATATGATGCTTTCCTATTAATCCAATGTTGCCAACAACTCTCTATAATGTTCTTATAAAATTCTTCTCCCAACAGTGTTGTGTTTAATTTCCAAAACCCGACCCCTTTTGTTACCCAGGCAGCATTGGCAAAGCTTACACACACCCTGTTATGATTTGAGAATGCGACTGGCTTAATATTAACATCTCTCCAGTACCCTGTCAACAAACTATTCACATACATTCTGTCGATCCTTGAACCAACTTTACCATCTGCCGAAAAACATGTAAGATCTTTACCATGAGGTTTTGATATTCTATATGTGTCAACTAAATTTTCATTATCACATATTTCTTTTAAGAGTCTATGTGATGTATCAGTATAAGTTGAAGTTGCATTCCTGTCATTTTCTTTGTCTACGACACAATTAAAGTCATCACCCATTGCTAAGTTTTCACTGATGTTATCTAGTGCTGTTGTAGACATCTCATTAACAAAATTACGACGTAGTTGATGAGATGCAGGTGCATATATACACAGCAACGTGAAACGTGTTTGGTGTATATTTAGCGTGACTCTCACCCAGCAACCATTTGCACCTGATACTGAAGATATTATATTTACATAGGCTGAACAACGAGGGAGTATAACAATTGCTACGCCTGCACTATTATCTTGAGATAACGAATAGAATATTCTGGATCCAGAAATCTTTTCTAAATTATCGTATCAATCTGCTAATTTTTCAGAGTCTCTAGTATGTGACGTTGCTTTATGTCACTATTTAAGCCTCTACAATTGAGTGAGCAAATTAGCATAAAAAATTATAAAATGATGTGTATAACCGCCATTATTAAGTTAACTGGATTTTGTTTTTTAGACCCACTCTTAGACCATTTACCTATTTCACTCGCAAACGCTGCACTACTTAGCTCAACCTTTACCAAATGCTTATATTTTAATATATCTGAATCATGACGCATATGGAACTAACACCTCTCCTGCCTCTGACCTCTACTTGACCATTTCATCGGGTGATTTAGAACTCTATGTTTGAATGGATGTATCAGATTCAGCGACTGACATATTATCGCCTTCTGTATCACTGTCCATTATTTCTGATTCAGAACTCTCTCCATGTTTCTGTCGCTTTGTTCCACTCAATCGATCCGAGACACCAATTACTTTCTCTATATTATTTAAATCGTCTAGATTGAGTGTACTCAGTGGAAAATCAAAGTTAGTTTCAGTATCTTGCGACCTGAATTGTACTTGTACTAAATTAAAACCCTCTTCCAGAGGGCATTGATCATCATCTTCAACTTGTGTGGAATTAGCCTCTCTGACATCAGACTTGGATCGACTTGTTACTGGAGTAAAACTTAGCCCCTCATCTAGAACCTCTATTTCATCGTCTGCATCTACAGCGATTGGATTCTTAGGTTTTTCACCATGCTTCTCATTAACATTGACTTCAGCTACAATCTCAGCAACCACGGGTTCGATGACATTTTCTTTAGCAACGTGCTTCCCATTAACATGGATTTCAGCTACAATCTCAGCAGCTACCGGTTCTATGCCATTCTCTTTAGAGACAACTTTCTCTGCACTTTTATCAGCACCCTTTTTGACATATTTGTTCTGCGCTCCAACCAAGACAAGAATTTACAAATTAAACATACAGTTTGAAAGGAAATACTAATACGAAATATATGTATAAAATTTATCTACAAAATCGCGCTGGAAACTAGCAAATTCGGGCAGCAATTGCAGAGCTAAATAAACGCGTGCATTCACTTCAACTACTACTACTACTACTACTACTACTACTACTACTACTACTACTACTACTACTACTACTACTACTACTACTACTACTACTACTACTACTACTACTACTACCACTACTACTACTACTACTACTACTACTACTACTACTACTACTACTACTACTACTACTACTACTACTACTACTACTACTACTACTACTACTACTACTACTACTACTACTACTACTACTACTACTACTACTACTACTACTACTACTACTACTACTACTACTACTACTACTACTACTACTACTACTACCACTACTACGACTACTACTACTGCTACTACTGCTGCTACTACTACTACTACTGCTAGTAGTACTACTACTACTACTACTACTACTACTACTACTACTACTACTACTACTACTACTACTACTACTACTACTACTACTACTGCTGCTACTGCTACTGCTACTGCTGCTACTACTACTACTACTACTACTACTACTACTACTACTACTACTACTACTACTGCTGCTACTGCTACTGCTACTGCTGCTACTACTACTACTACTACTACTACTACTACTACTACTCCTACTAATACTACTACTACTACCACTACTACTACTACCACTACTACCACTACTACTACAACCACTACTACTACTACTACTACTACTACTACTACTACTACTACTACTACTACTACAGCCGTGGAAAACAGTAATCATACACACGGGGTGAATATTTTGAAAATACGCTTTTTTGCAAAACAATTCCGCAGGAGAACCTGAAATGTCCAATAGATACTAGGTGTGAGTTAATGTAATCCATATCTGTTCGCATACGTGTCACAGGAAAAAGCAATTAACGGACATGTTACGCAATTCATCTTCATATAACCGCGTTCAAATCATAGAAGCCGTCGTAAAAAATCCATTGATACCATTGATACCTCTGTTATTCTGAACATAATTACTGCCTGATGCACTAAAATAAATGGCATTTGCTATTATTGCATCTCACCTCGATTGCTATGATGTAATAGTGTTCACAGTGATCGGGAGATACGAGCAAGTGGCTACTTACTGGGCATGCGTGTTGCTGTAGCACCTTTCTAATGTTTCTGGCACGCATTTATTGCAACTTGTTCACTAATAATGAACTTGTCCATTTTAGTTATAACCCGTCCATCTCAAAGCTATACCCACACCTCGCTAGGATCGATAGATCTCTGAACTCTCTGACAATCGATTTCCAGGAAACTATACAGGTAAGCTATTGCATAATTTGGAACTAATTTTACTGGGAACTGTTGCCGCCATAGGCATGTTTATTAAATAGTAGAGCCATCCATTTCGTACAACGTGTCAGACAATTAAGAGTTAAAGCCGGGCCCAATATAATCATGTATGACGGCATGATTGTGGGGTCAGCATACATGCCACGTAGCTGAGTATGACGTCATATGACGTCAGCTTGATAGATTAATATTCTGGACAGATTCATTGGCCGGTCTCTTGCAATAATTAGAGAAATATTTTCATTCCGTAACCGTTGGACACATACCGGCTCTATAAAACATAACGGCCCCCTCCCACCGCCAAAATATATGTTATATAAAGCTACTTTATTCTTTCAGAGATGGGTAACACATATACTGTACTGCGTGGTTATTAAATGTATATATTGCATCACACCGTGCCAAGGAGTGTAGACTAGTGTTTAACAAATTACATATATGAAATAAATGGAAATTCTGGCTATTTTAGATAGTAATACACTTTAGTCAACTTGTCATATGCAAATATTTGCCTTAGTACGTTCCTATCTAGCATGGAAAATACACAAACAAGAATTCCAATCGTAGTATGCGCTATCGAGTCATCCATGTTCAGATTGGAGTCAAACAGTCCAAATACTATCATTAGCGTTATGGAAATGGTTTCACGCTGAGAATTGGGCAAAAGCGAGAACAACATAATCTCAAATGATGACAACTACACATCCCAAGCTAAAATGGTTTAGCTATGCCCGGCCCATATCTGCGTAAGTTCTACATACACTTCGCCCATTTTGGGATCCATCGATCCCCGAACTCCGTGAATATCAATTTCCAGAAAACTATACGGCAAAGCTGTTGAATAGTGTGTATCTAATATGACTGTGTGCTGTTGCTGCCTATGGTAGCAACAGCGCCCAGTCAAATTCGTTTCGCAATATTCAACATAATGTGTATTAAATAGTAAAGACATACAACTCGTACAACAACGACTCATGACGTCGTCGAATATGACGTAAGCATAAACGTCGCGCAGTGGATTATGACGTCATATGATGGATGAATAAGCTGAACGTTATTCAAATATTCGTATTGCATCAGGATAATTTTAATTTAGTCAAACGTCTTTCTATGACAATGAATTCAATATAGTATAACTGTACCGCATTCGATCAATACACGCTGTCTGATTCTTATGTAGCCACGCCCCAACCCAATTAAAAGGATACTTGGCATAGCGTAGCGTGAGAAAACGTGCATCTGTCCATTCGTGTATGACCCATGGACGAACTCCTTGTAAGAGCAAACATTTTAGTCCAAACATTGTATCACACTTGAAATGAAAATCTGTTTGACAAAATACTAATTTTCTGGCATAATGCGATAGTCTAATTTAACACTGGATCAATACGAAGAGTACAATGAATCCAGCCCCAATAACGTGGATATGATGTCCTGAATATATTAAGAACATGTTGCACAAATGTTAACATTAATACGTATTTGGTTCACATGTGTATATGTCATGACCTCAATCACTGGGCAATTGGATATAAATTGTGGACATGCTATGCAAACCCAATGTATCCTACATCAAACTACAAATACCACTCAAGACAGCTTAATATTAGCCACATTTTGACAGTTGATACAGTGCCAGCAATCAGTGGAGCCATGAATAGTTCGCTCTGACAGTGAGAGGATAATTCAGTTAGCAGTAATCATTCCTTCGTACAGATCCTTATTCATTCTGAATACGCTATTTCACTCTCAAGTATGTGACGAGGTTTCCTTAAGTACTTGTAGATAGTTAGCTCTGTCTATGTCAATAACACACTCATGGATTGCTTAGAGTGTGGATGGGAATGCATTCCAGAAAAAATAACATGCAAGCGTGCATGTAGTGATCAGGTTGATACCTTACACACACAGGATAATCCAAACGTTATTCATAAATACAGTTCTTGCTTAACCCCTCTTATGTCAACAGCGCCTCGAAGCTCGCAGGATGCAACTCATATCAATTAACCGTTTAATTGCCGAAATTTAAAAATACAATTATAATGTTTGCAGGCCAAGAGAAGAACATGTTTGTAAATTTACCACTGACAATTACAAAAATAGCGTTCTGCCCTCAATACAGCTACAGAGAACGTTTCTGACCAGGTTGACCGCCAAAGGGAAAATTGTTAAGAAAATTCGAATTTTTTTCATAATCCAGCGTCTTTTTCCGGGCCAAGACAATCGGAGTTTTGAAAGAATTTACCACTGGTTACTGAGCAAGTCATTCGCGTGGTAAACTTTCCAAAAAATGTTTTATCTCTGCCTGCAACTAGACATTCTTATGACCATTGCAGTGGGAGTTTCTTGCCGGCCTGACCATTAGCAGGTCTTTAGCAATTTGAACCATGATTTCCCAAACTTCAATGTCACTATAGAGTAAGTTATGGAACATTTTGAAACACACTTGACAGGAACCTGGGAAGCGACAGCTTCCAGTCAAATAGATATCACTATATTGAACATACTATTTATTAGATCGTAAAGAATTTTGGTGTTGTGATCTTTTGGAACAGGCACATATTTTTTTAGGTAGCATATTCAATGCTTAACGTGCAGTACTAACATATGCGTATACATTTACACATCTACTCGAAGCCCACAACATATGGAATTCCAATAATGAGATAAAAAACTAGGTTATTTCTTTACTCGTTGGCATATCCATTGAATCTGCTTCCAAGAATTGCTGCCGTACTGTGTGCTCTAATGGACGTTTACATTGTTAGCAATGCCCCGCCCCGGCCATCGCTAGCTAATCTCCACCCACACCTCACTCGTGTTGGGATCGATAGATCTCTGAACTCCCCGACTATCAATTTCCAGAAAACTATACAGGTAAGCTAGTGACTATTTTGAAACTAATTTGACTGGGTGCACAAATTAGTTAGAAAATATTCAACAACGTAGCTGCAGAGTGTTCAGAAAATTGATAGTCAGGGCATTCTGGGATCGATCAATCACAGCACGGCGAAATATGGGTGGAGCTTGGCTAGTGATGGGCGGGGCATAGCCGGGGAAAGGTTCATTCATTCCACGAGGTGTGCTCATAACCTGGTAGCATGTCTCAAAATATTCAACAACATGTTTATTAAATAGAAGATACATATAATTTGTAGAAAGTGCCGGACTATTAAGAGACGGGCGTATAGAATCATTTATGACCTGGTGATTATGACGTCATCCTACACGCAGTTTAGTTGAGTATGGCGCCATATGGCGTCATTACTCTGGAGAGGTACATTAGATACGTTTCCAAACGAGTTGTTCATGGGATAAATAGTTGCTGCTATACAGACAAAACACAAATCATTATCTGTCCCAGGGGATGGAAAGTATTTGGCGACCCATAAAATCTGGCGAACACTCTTATTTGACCAGTAGCCGTAGCTAAGGGAATGCTTTACCCAATTAGACAGTTATGTCTTGGAATACAAAATGGTTATTTTGTGCCACCTTGTCTGGCTCGATCTGGGCAATGGAGTAAGGCATGTATAACAGCTTAGCAGAACATTTTAGACTTTCAATACGAATTAACAACACTATCATTCTACCAGGATGGTTTAATTTAACAAGCGTTTTGTCGGTTTGTTTATATCCATACGATATGAGGTTTCTCCGTATATCGTGCCACTGTTAGACAGAATAGATCTAACCAGGGACTGGTGTGTTGGGATGTGTCTCGAGAGATCATAGGCAGAGAGTTCAACATGACCAACAATTAGGACAATGGAGATATCTGATTCAATTAATAATTGAAATCACAACGCAACACGATAGTTTTGGTTTCATATTTAAGTAGGTCAGGATAATGGGGGATGGCGGTTCGATATTTTGAAACTAATTATGCAAACAAGATCTTTTGATCAAATTAATTTCAAAATTTCTGTCGGGTCGTCGATTGTTCACGATTGCTGGATTTGTTTAACTTAGGATTATACGATTTTGTCCGAATAAAGATATATTCTAATACCTGCTGGACCTGGAATAAGTCCGGGTTGATGCAGTCCCGTATTGGCCCAGTAATATCCCCGTAACCTGCGTAATCAGTGTATTATCACGGTTTGCTACTGCGCATGTGTAGGTACAACAGTCCATAGTGTCGTCCTACACACAGTTTTATTTGAGAAATGCAAATATTACCATGAAATTATTCACCTACATATGATAACTATTTCCAAAGATGTCTACAAGGTATTACAGACAATACAGCATATAAACACATACTCAGCATTGCAAAACCGGGACTCAGAAAATGGCAATGGAACTTTCCACTGAATACATCTATCATATGATACCATAATCAACTACGTAACGTATGTACTGGCATCACAAGCAATGCCGTCATTATGACGTCATGTGTGACGTAGACACGTACGTCACGTATTCAAAGTTTAAGACGGATTATTCGTTGTTGTACGAATTGTATGTCTTACGTATTTAATAAATACCCTGTGGAATATATTGAAACTATTTTGACTGTGTAGTTACACAATATTCAACAACATAGCTGCAGAGTGCCAGGAAATTGATAATCAGGGCATTCTGTGATCGATCAATCCCAACACGGCGAAGTATGGGTGGAGCTTGGCTAGTGATGGGCGGGGCATAGCTAACACTGTGAAGGTCCATTCATTCGATGAGGTGTGCTCATAACCTGGGAGCATGTCTCATCTCAGAGATTTATATGCTGGCAATATTCCCTAAGGATCAATCAGGTGATCTGCCAAAAAGATGCCGTCATAGAATGTTCCACCAATCTATTCAATCCATATTTGGTGTGCGCTTTCGCAAGCTGTCTTAAAGACAACGCATGCTGGGGGTGATTGCTCTTCAGTGATATGCAATGCTGTTGTGATTACGTTGCTGAGAATGTTGGATGCGGGAAATAGTGTCCATACTGAAGGCACCGGCGCAGTATTCTCCCAGCATTGTCCCAGTAGGCTGCGTTATTTGGGTATGCATGGCAACCGTTGATGTGTGTATCTAAATAGATAGGAACCTGCTGCCGCCGTAGGCGGCAACAACTCCCACTCAATGTACTTTTAAAATGTTCAACATAATATATATGTAATTGTAAATGATATTCCGACCTCAGTCTGTCTAAACCCTCTTGTGCCAACGTAACGATTCAATGGTCAAGTAGGTAAAACACTACCTCTGCAGTGATCTTGAGAAATGTCAATTTGCTGGCTAAGAGAAGAACCTTTTTTTTAATTGATCACTGGAATGACTGGCTCGGTAACCGAGCCAGTCATTCACCGGGTAAATTTTCAAAATTAATATTCTTGGTTTGCGCTTGGACACTGACTAAGCACACCTTTCTTGACCATTACACATTTGCTGAATGCCCATTTGAAGAACAACAGACATCTATTTCTTTTTGTAAATCATCTTTATAAATGTGCAAAAATATTCTTTTTGGCTGCACAAATCAAAATGTCCTTGAAAAGTATTAATTAAATGGTTAATTGAAATAAATGGTATTTTGAGCGCTTTAATGCGCTGTTGACACAAGGGGGATGGGGGCGGCGGTGGTGGTGCGGGGTTAAGAAGTATATGTATTCACGCCTTCCTGGATACATCGATTTATATATTATTATGATATCAAATAGTAACTAGTTAATTGCAATTGTACACGTATTGTATAGCAGTCGATATTGCTGATGTACATATAGCTGAAGATCTGCTTCCAGCTACCTATGTTGCCACGAGCGACCAAGTTAATATTTAGACACTTGGATCGTTCTGTGTTGCAATGTTTATTAACATAACAGATACCTGATAATGCACCAATGGGTGACTGATAATACGTGAATGGCGTGTTAACCCATCTTGTGTCCACTTGACCTTTGAATCGTCAAACACAGCAACTCAAGTGGATGTTGAGGAATGCCCATTTGCAGGCCAAACTATTTTGTGGAAATTTACCACTGAAATGACTGGCTCGGTAACCAAGCCAGCCATTTCAGTAGTAAAGTTTGACAAAAATGCATTCACCACTTGGCCTACACATGGACACTAACTGAACACGAATGTGTATTTTCTGGACCAGTACCGTTGTATTGCCAAGACAGCCTCGGCCCTGGCCCTTAGAGATGTAGTCATTTGCAGAATAACGGAAAGATACACTTACAACAATATTCTCTTGGTCTGCAATTAATGGCTATTTAGTGAGCACACATTACAATTATCTTGAACATCTTGAGCCAAATTGATATGAGTGGCATTGCGCGCGTTTGTATGTGCTAGTGACACAGAAGAGATTTGCAGCTGCGTGTGTGGAATGCAGTGACGCCCTATTGTAGTCTGACTGGTGTGTTTCCCACAGAAGCAGCTAGTTAATTATTATTTTTACGCTGAATTGCTCAGCATGATAATTGAATACCATAGTAATAATCGTGCATTCTGATGCATTCAGCTCCCTAATGGAGGAATTACGTTTCCCAGTCAACCATATGCCGTCCTAATCACGTAAGTGACGTAGAACGACGTCATGACCAATTACAACAATTAATGACCTAGCTAAGTTCGTCACGAACGATGTCTTGGTGACGGACTAAACGTCTTTGTACGGATGGCATGTCTTCACTATTTAATAAGCATGCTGTTGAATACTGTGAAACTAA
Organism: Chaetoderma sp. LZ-2023a; assembly: GCA_034401795.1. Classification (NCBI taxonomy): domain Eukaryota; kingdom Metazoa; phylum Mollusca; class Caudofoveata; order Chaetodermatida; family Chaetodermatidae; genus Chaetoderma; species Chaetoderma sp. LZ-2023a. The sequence continues at coordinate 31,209,684 of CM067366.1, forward strand.
TTTGACTGGGCGCGGCAGTGACAGTAACAACATCCATTCGAATTAGTTTCAAGATATGCAACAGCTTACCTGTATAGGTTTCTGGAAATTGTGATTCAGAGAGTGCTCTGCTTGATTGACCCCAAGAAGACCAAAGCGACGCACACCCTCGTATCAATTATACAGTTAAGTGGTGAACTAATCGTCAGAAACGCGCTGACCACATCATAGCCATGATGGCCAACGGCCAGGGGGGGGGGGAACCTCTTCATGTTTTCTGGTGCTTTAGTAAGATGCGACATCGCCTGCCCTTTGTGCATTGCTCCTTGAGAAACGCCAATTGCGAAGCTTTATAATGACGACCTATGATCTGCGAATCTACGGTTGTCTCGAGCAGAATTCTGTAGATTATCATGATATGTACAATAACACCAAGGGAGAGGTTAATATATTCTCACGGTGGTCATCCATCTCTGTTTGCAAACGATTCCCGTATCCCAGGAAATACAATTAGCATACATAGTGATGCAATTCCTCCTCATATATCCATTCCCAAATGAGAGCATCTGCCCCAAAGAGCATATCGATGCCACTGTTATTTTCAAAATAAATGTTGGCTGATGTTACATCTTTCACCACACACATCCTACACCGCCCCCACCCTCCCCGTCCCCACCATCCCACACACATACCCCCATAAAAATGCATATCCCACTTTCCATTTCTAATCGAGTTGATGTACATCTTGCCGTCGTGATCGTAAATTGTACACCATTGGGGAATCCAGTGTTTCAATCAATCATATGACATCATACGCATGTTGACGGTTAGCTTCACAGCGTTTCAAGTTGTGCGAATTATATGTCTTTAGTATTTAATAAACAGGTTGTTGAATATTTTGAAACTACACTGACTAGGTTATGTTGCTGCGATAGGCAACAACTGCATCCAGTTAAAGTAGTTTCAAAATATGTCACAGCTTACCTATATTGTTTTCTGGAAATTGACATTCATGGTGTTCAGTGTCCCAGCCTCTTTGGATGCAAACTCTGACAATGCATTGGCGGCGCTTAGCTAGATATAGGTGGCATATAGGTAAACGCTGATTCATCCATTATCCTGTCTCTTGTAAGAAATGTAGCAGCATTGACATTTCTTAGCTGTAGGAAATATAAAATCTACCCCGTCAAAACACCACATAAAATGATGCCATGACAATTAAAATGTATATACACATACCCTGACAACGAGTGTAGCATACTGAGATACAACGTACATATATTAAACATCATTTTCTAGCTCGTAAGAAAAATGGAGGAATCTAGTTTATAGGTAGACCGTATGGCGTCATATTGAAATACGCCACACATAGATTGAAGTCACGACACAGTGCCACAATCCAGTGGCATAATCCACAATCACAGTTGAAAGAAGAAGTTCGCTTTTAACCTGGATTAGGCCGCCAAGGTGTACGGCATGTACGCCTTTGATATTTAATAAACATGTTGTTGAATACTTTGAAACTAATTTGACTGGGCGCCTACACGACATGTAGTTGGTAATGGTGTCATATGATTGCCTGAAAAACTGGAATCCTCCTTTGGAAGTGTTCACGTCTATATATATAGTGTTACATCCGCAGGCATGTGTAACCCTTACCACTCTGATGTCAATATTATATTTTTTCCTTTGCCTATAGCAAAGAAAGTGGTCTGCATTTTCAACACGTTTTCAACAATGACCACTAAATTGATTGAAAAACAAACACCAGTTTAAATATTAAATTAAAAATTGTGAATGTAAGACTGGTAAGGATTACCGGTAATGGATCATGAATGGCTGGCCTTCGATTCTACGCAATGGTATGGCAATCGGTGTGTTTTGCACATCGGTGTAGATGTATACGGCTATGCGTAATATGCTTGCATGAATTATATGAATTCGCGTGGCAGTTTCCTAGATCCATTGATTTATAGAATGTTATTAGATTAAATATTAACTAGTCCCCTTTAGAGACAATAGATAATGTCAATATATTTTATGATAAGTGGCATCTCTGGCGTGTCTGTCTCTAAGCAGCTGCCTTCAGGTTCGTATGATTGTCGTATGCAGCCATATTAATATTTAATTAGTCGCATTGTTGTCGCCGGCCAATAGCGATTTGCATTACAAAAAACTGATTAAGGACGGACTAGTGGTTGAGTATTAATGTGTCAATGGTGGTCTTTCATCAGCCGTGTACATGCGCAGGGGTGCAAACAATGGCAGTTTGAGTGTTTTCTTTCCAACAGGAACAACTATTAGCGAATATGTTAAGCTCATGGCGACCGCATACCATCCTACTAATGGCGGTTTCTGGATCAACCAGTCTCATAATGGCTGTAGCCGAAGCATAAATAGCATAGTATCGAACACATTTATATGACTGGGATCTTGGGACAAGGCACATTATATCATTTGGTTAACGTGATATTTGTTCAAAGAGTAATTTCATTCAGTGATGCTAATTGTGTAATTATGTGCTATCACCTTCATACAGTATCTTCTTCATTACATATCAACTGATGTTTCAATACAGTATACTTACTATTGTGTAAACTAAACAACACAACATGGCGCGGTAATGGGAATCATGCACTGATATAGCTATTACAGTCCCATTATTGTACTAGACATCGAGATTCGTCATATATACACTTCATGAATCTACAGTTAAACATATGCTGCTACACTTACTATTTATCAATGTGTGCCACATATCAGCTAGTACATAGTTATAATGAACCAAAGGCTTACCAAGTATTTGCTGTGTGTATGGTGCATACAGAAACTACATATGCCAATGTTGTCAAACTTGGCAGTTCGTTTGGTTGAGCACCGTCACACATTGCATGTACCGTTCGCATTAGACAATAACGCGTTATTTGGAGATTGATCGAGGAGGACGTGCATGCGATTTACGGATGGGAGGCGACACGATGAGAATGGTCTCTGCCACGCGTTGTGGAGCATGTCAGATATGGAAGTTGTAGCATCATGGTATGCGGAGCATGCCAGATAGGGAAGTTGTAGCATCATGGTATGAGCACAAATGTATGGTACAAGTCGTACAGAGCTGGTTAAGATTCATGGAACTCTGAATAGTGAGCGTCATCACACCATGTGCCATTCCATTCATACAGCAGCAACAGGGCTTTTTTCACATGACTCTGCTTGGCCACACTCCTTCTGGGCTTCCCATATTTCTTTTTTATGTTTTAATCATCTTTCAAGGTACATCATCCAGTTGTTAATATGGCCACTACGGTTATATTGGGCATGTTCGTGCGTGTATGCTTCCGGGGAAGTATCCCGATATTCACAATATATGTGATCTTGAACGTAATCTGAACCAGTAAAGAAAAAACTATGCAATGGTAAAACTGGACAAAACAGCATTGGTCTTCAGACCTGGCTATTTGAAAGGCCTAGAGAAGAGGTGTTTTTTCCCCCACTAGAATGACTGGAGCCAATCATTCTAGTGGTACATCTTCACAAATACTCTTCTCGCTTCTCCCTGCGGATATGCACTGGCAAAGCAAAACTGCACTTTTCTTTACCATGATCCCTTTGATATTCAAGCCGGCGAAATCAAATTCAGTGGTACATTTACAAAAATAGTATTTTGAAATTAAATTATCTTGAAAAATATTTACCATCACAGTGTTTAACTGATATATATCAGGTTGTATTTTGACTAATTTAAGGCGCTATTGGCATAAGAATGGTTAAATTTGTCCAAGTTGCTCCTACACATTATTAACTCTCGATCCATAATTTGGTCCACGTATGTCCTGCCCATCTCTAGCTTAGCTCTACCCACACCGTGCTCGTGTTGGGATCGATCGATCTCCAAACTCCCTGACTATCGATTTCCAGAAAACTATCCAGTTAATCTGTTGAAGATTTTGGAACTAATTTTACTGGATGATGTTGCTGCCTATGACAGCAACAGCCACCAGTCAAATTGGTTTCAAAATATTCAAGATCATGTTTATTAAATAGTAAAGAATTACAAAAACATACAATTCATACAACGTGTCGGACTATTTGAGAGTTGATGACGGTCTATATGGAACCACTTGTGACGTAATTATTGTGACGTATCACACACGCGCTGGGTTGATTAGGACGTCATACGAGGTCAGATGATGGATGGTTACTCTGGAAAGGTGAATTATTTGCTGTATTCAGAATTTGATCCAACTATAAGAACACATGCCTTGCTGAGCAATCATCTTCGGACTGAAGTATACGGGAGGGGTGTCAGTTGGCGTATCCTCAACCCGATCCCTTTGTTGGATTAATGCAATAATTGATGGCTTATGTTTCATCGATATTGAGCATTATAGAATACATTAATATATTATCTACTCTAGTCTATCTAAATATATTCAGATTGGTGTTGCAAATTATAATTTCATTTTCCTAACTATGTGAATGGGAGTATCAATATAGTTGACAGGTCACTTCTAATTTATGTGCCCCGTATGCCATTATTCTGTACACAATCATGTACACGTTACTAAATAAATCAGTTTACAGTTTGCTTCTGCCCATTAATCTAATAACAGCCACGAAACATATTACATGTTCTCACCTTTTGTTTGTAGTATGTCAGAAAATTAATTATCTTTTACGGAATAGAGTATTCCTAGAATATATGTTTTCCATCAACCATATTCATCTCTTTTCTGTCCAGTTTTGGAGATGACACCGCTGCGGCATCATGCATAGGCTGGTTGAAATAGAGAGACCTTGATCTGGTAGGAGCATCCAGGCGACACTGTGCTACTGCGAACACTCGAACAGAAGCGGGCGCCTAATAATAATCTCTTAGTCTAGTTATGATCGATGGAATGTGCATCACATGGTCATGTCTATTGGGCTAAAGTTGCATGCACGCACATACAAGTTATTTTGTAAATTCATTCTCGCATATAACCTTCCATTAGTTATGTCGATCTAATCCAAATGTGAAATATGCACTTTGTGCATGTGGATACCCTCGTACGTACGTGTGCTTTCGCAAGAGTTTCTGTGCATGCGGGGTTTTTTTTAATTCCGTCCTGTTTGATTTGTGTGAATGCAGTAATACCATCTGTGGCCTCTACCCGCCCATTATATTAATGCGAATTGTGCTTAATATTACATTTGAACATATTTCAATGGTAAAGGGAGATATACAAGATCAACTATTATAATGTTCAATTGCTATTTTAATGGAAGATTCCAGTTTATCCACCACTCATATATTGTCATGCTTGTGGACGAGCAGCTGCTGTCACATGCCTCTCCTCATATGAGTGGCCGGTCATCGTGCACACTATCCGCTCCTTCGAGTCCCTCAAGTCCCGGATCGTGGCACCAGTCGAGCGAGGTCAGTCCTCTGAGGCAGAGGCTGTCTACTCACGTGAGTCCTCCGGGGCGACTCTCGGATATCAGTCCTAGTCTCGGGGCTTGTGACGCCATCCCCTAAACGCACGTCTGGGGCTCCCCCATACACGTCTGCTGACCGGGGTGGTCAGCTGTTTCCTTGGAGACATGCGGGTCCGGCTGGACATTTCAGACATGGCAGCGTGCCTGAGCCTGACGTTTCCTCCGTGGTGGCCGGCATGGCATGCCAGGCTCCTCTCTGCTGTCTGTGGGCAGAAGAGCGGGGCTTGGAGCAGCTATTCCGCTTCCAATACCCGCCACAATCTACTTTAGGTTTTCCCTTCCTTCTGTCACTTTTCCTTTCTGTCCGAGCTGTGGAGGGTCACGCTGATGTGCACGTTCGTTCCGGCTGAAATGGTGTGAGCAGCAAAAGCGGCCAGTGGTGTTTTCAGCGACAGCAGTTGCGGCAGTTGAGGCGGCGGTAGTGGTTTCTGTGGTGGTGGTTTTAGTAATGGATGGTCCTCTAGTACTGGCGTTGGAGGTGGTTTCAGCGGCAGGAGTTTCTGTGAAGGTGTCTTTGGTGGTGGCTCTATTGCCGATGAGATAAGCGAATCTCAAGGGTGCATGTGGTCAAAAGGGTGTCTCCAGGCCAATGAGTGATTCCTTCTGAGAAGAGGGATCCAATCGGGTTAAAATGCGGAGGAAAGGACCACAGGTGGCTCTCTTTACCGCAGGTGGCATTCGATCTGTCCTGCCTGCATTCGAGGCTAGCTCATTTAAGTGCCTCTCGCTATGGCGCTAGTGTGTAGAGGCAGGGAACGAGAGCGAGAGAGGTGTGAGGGTCGTCTTATTTACCGTTTACGCTTCCTAGGCTCAGTGCACCTCATTTTGCCATTGGCTGACAGTTGTCCATGCGGCATGTATAGGAGCAATTCCTGTCCTGATCTTCTGACGAGCATCACCATATCCGAAATAACGTTGCTCAGGAGGCGGGTAGGGCTATGAGGTGGCAGGGGAACGGCTGTCTCTCAGATGTGTCTTAAGCATGAGGTATGGGAAATCCTTCGGAGGGGTGAAGAGACAGTGGGATTTCCTGTTTTTCGCAGGCAGTCAGTACGTCACTAATGGTTACTATACATCTCGGCAGTCTGGATATCTAAGGTAAATTTCGTCGTGAAAGTCGCTTAGTGCTTGAAGTGAACTATTTCCTAATGGTCTGCTTAAGGCGGGACATAAAACAATGCCCTAAGTGATTGGTTGGCAGGTGCCACCTGGTTGATCTGAATTTCTCCGCAGACGGCCAAAGGCGGGTCAACTGTGTGTGCCTTAATGTAACAATAGATGGGATCCCGCATGAGGCGGTAGTTTAGCTACATAATCTATTTTTGCGGTTTTAAGGGCTCAGGCAGCCGTTGCAGAACGCAATTGATTATATTAAGTGAGAACTTCTACCTTACAAGGTCCGGCGAATCTTTGCCTCAGAACCTAGACTGACTTGAGCAATGCCAAAAAAGGGTTTGACGTTGTCCATGTTGCAGACGTGCAAACCAGCCCATGCAATTAAAGAAGAAATAAGTTACTCTGCCAAATCATGGCACTGCTGCGGTCTAAAACGATGACGAGCTGAGAAGATGCGGACAACTTGGAACAGATTCAGGTGATGTGGCATGATCTGGTTGAGGTACAAGTTACTTGTGCTAACTGCAGTTTCGCGTAAATATTGCTGCTTATATCCTGACCATCAGCCAAGCCATCTACTAAGAGAAAGGTTCGCTAATCAATGAAGATGGTTAAGCCGCGGTGATTGTTCTTTCCTAGGGGATGTGCATAATACGTCCTAGTGGGTGGTGTGGAATTTGGGTGGTGAAACCTTTACTATAATAAAAAGAAATGTAAGGGTCACATGACCCGTTGGGAAGAATGCGTCTGCCAGGAGAGGTCTCATGTAGCACAATGTAATATCGGAGCATCAAACCCGTTCACTACAGCACGAAGAATCAGTGATGAGATTTGCAGGTACGAATAAGACGAGCTGACCGGCGTTGTGAACTGAGGGACTCAGCTTTCCTAGTCCTAACAATATTTCCTACTCAAAGTGGCTCGAGTCCAGGCAAAGCAGTGCAGATCGAGATGTCAAAAGGCATGCATTGATTGCGGGAGTTTCGAATCGCAGCTAAATGAGGAAAAGCGGCAGAAATGTATGCTGGCGACTGCCGACTATTTGCGGGAGGTTCAAGTGAAGTGCGAGGGATCTACTGAGCAATCAAACGAAATAGCCTATTTGGCGTAGAGAAGATGTGTCTCCGATCGCAACGTTTTTTTAGTTTCTTTATGCTGTGTGAAGCACTTTTCGGAATGGCGACGGTGCTACAATGCCAGTATTTATCTTCACGTTAAGTGTGGCACAAGACCGGCGTCTGCAAACATCGGCTAAGATTGCTGATCTCTTTTAGGAGCATATCCTAAGGCGAAAATGAAATGGCTGCTAAAGAGCAGAAGAAAATAAACAGCAGTTTAAGCAACATAACTCGGAATCTGTAAAGATTAGAGAACGAGATTAGTGAGTATATTCAAGATTTAACAATCACAGTTCGCATCCACACCATCGGAATATTCCAACTCTAGCGGCATACCCGTATTGACACTGAGGGGTATGGTCGCGTGGAACTTTCCCACACAGATTTCAATGTGGCAGCAAGGTAACAGGTGAAAAGCACTGGAGATAGACTGTGGGGAGCCGAAAGATGTCTCAAACTCTACAGACTTCACTTACTTGACTCATACTCTCAGCTTGGTGTCTGCAAGCAGTGGTCTCACTAGTTGTAGCTCATCTTCATTGCAACTGGCCTGGCGTAGTACATCTAGAATCGTGGAGCGCTTAATTGTGTCGAAGGCTTGTGGCATGTCAATGCCCATATTGCGGAAGTCCCAGTGTTTGGACATGACTACCGACACACGCATGTGTTGAGCCCACACAATGTCTGCGCAGCTGTGTCCACGTTTGATGCCACTTTGATATGATCCAGTGAAGCCATTGATCATTTCTCAGATGCGGCATAGAGTAGCATTACACACGGAGTTCTTGTCGCGACGTCTGTGTGGAGGAATTTCTTTCTCATGGGGTGTTTCTGACAAAAGGGCAGCACAGTGTACTTTTGTTTTCACAAGAATGTTGTTCAGTCATGGGGGTGGGGGGAGTGTCCTTCAGAATGATGATATAATGCAACAGAAGCGAAACTCAGTCAGCACTAATACCGAGTAGAGAGTTTCTGTGCTCCTTCACAGCAAGCAGCATATGTGTTTCTAGACGATGTTACAGCGCACACAGTTCAGCCGTTTAGGGTTTGTGTTTTCCACCCTTTCGTGTCACGAGATTGTGCAAATATTCCGTTCCTGAAGTTTCCTGAGCAGCACAAAAGCAGCCGAAATTTCAGAAGGCGGAAAAATGTACGTTGTTATATGGCCACGGTTTTGGAGGTCGTTCAAATAGAAGGTTGTCGCGCTGTAGACTATCTAAATGATGGCCCACTCCGGGTGGTTTAAGTCAGAAGTTCCGCTGTACTTTCCCTGCCAGATATTAGAAGAGAGAAGCGGACAAATTACCATCGCCCAGAGATACTCACACGGTGTCAGCGCGAAACCTGGATGGGTCATATTGCGCTATATTGCAGAGCGAGCAGCTTTTATACTCTCTGGTCTTCATCTCATTATCTCATTGACGAATTACTGGCTTTTTAGCGATTTCCCCAACCAATCGGCGATCGTCCACATGGAGGCGCCAGATTCAGCATCGTCCAGCAGGAGTCAGCCGTTCAGTGGCGAGGTTGTGTATTTCGTTATCTTAAACATGCTGATGCATATTTTGAAACTAATTTTATTGGTGACTGTTGCTGCCATAGGCCAGTCGTATTACTTTCAACATAGTCAACCGCCTATCTGTATAATTGATAGTCAGGGATTTCAGAGATCGATCGATCCAAACACGGGCAAAACGTGGGTCGAGCGTAGCTGGAGATGGGCGGGGATAGCTATAAACTGTATTCCTCCATTGATCACTGCAACTTTTGCGCAATCGCTTAATGAGCACTTACTCGTGATGCATGGCGAGAGACTATATAGCTTTGCGTCAATATATAATAACGTGAAAGTAATTGGCTGAAGATATCACAGGTCACAACAACTATGTTCATTACTATTTAAGTGCCGAAGTGCGTGTACATGTGCGTCTGTGTTGTTAATATGGTTATATGCACTTGTGTTGTTTGCTGTATTTGCATATATGTGTATTTCTACCCCACGGGCACACCCAGACGCGCGCGCACACACACATACACACACACACGCGCGCGCACGCACACACAAACACACACACACACAAACACACACACACACACGTACGCACGTGTACGCACGCACGAGCGCACTCACACACACACAAACTAAAACACATATACACAAACACACCACACGTACGCACGCATGCACGCACGCCAACACGCACGCACGCACTCACGTACGCGCACACGCACATGCACTAACATGCGTGAGTGCATGTGTGCGTGCGCGTGCTTGCGTGTGCTACATGTTTCTAGTTGTTTGGTGTTAGTAGAATGTAGAGTACAGAACGTGAAGAGGAAAAGAATGCTACCGGCTGTCTTTATCTCGAACAGTAGATAGCACCGAAACGCAATTAACCAAATGCATTTCTCTGGTACAAATCCGATGAATATTTGGGTTATTTATCTCATATATAATAATTGGCTATCTCCAGAAGCGAATCCGCTATACAAATGTCACGGGACTACCTACCATGTATGGTGTGTGAAGAACAGAATATGTCGACCCTCAATAATTGTCCATAACAATCAAAATAACTCTCGTCACCTACGCGTTGTCTGCATTGACATGTATCACGTGACCTTGGAACACACTGATTATATTGAGGAAAGCTTTTTCCCACACTATGTTTTATAAACAGAATCACCAAATACATTTAAAACCGCCATGTACGTATGTATCTGTAGCTGTCGCGAGCGTGACACGCAGGCTCTACTGGACCAAAGATTAAAATACGAGGGTGAGTGTTTTACCCTCATATCTGGGTTTATTCAATGTGGCTTCTTCCTCTACAAGTGGTTACATCTATGTTTGATCTAGATAACGGTTTTAGAAAATAAGTTATTATAAATCACGCTCTGAAGCATTGTGCTAATCTTGGAAATTACACTGAAACGGATAGATGAGATGAGCATATACGGTTGTATGCAACACAATTCAGCAGGATATCATATTATGTGCATGATAACACAGGTGCCATTTAATTCATTCTCATGGTGCTCACCAGGGCCGGATTTAAGGAGAGTGCAGAGTGTGCAGCTGCACAGGGGCCTCCACAAAGTAAAATTAAAAAAATGTTAAGGGGGCCTCCACAAACATGAAAAAATATGAAAAATATAATGCACGCCAGGAGTCTAGTGAAATATTAACCCACCCACTATATTTAAGTTAAGGTGAGACACCCGTGCAAGAACATTACCCGAGACCACTGTCCAGGGGCCTAGCTGAGACAACTGTCCAGCGTCAAGACTCTGGAAGTCTGGGGCGGCGGGGCATCCACAAGACAACTGCACAGGGGCCTCTACAACACTAAATCCGGCCCTAGTGCTCATCCATATCTGTTAGCATACTATGCCCATGTTCTAGAGAATACAATTTACATAACTCTGACATAACTCATCCCCATATTGCGAAGTTCAGATGATAGCTAGGTTGTAAATATCAGGCAGCCGTCACTGTTATTCTCAATAAAAAACCACTTACAATACCAGATCCTATCGCGAGGGATGTGATGCAAGTGTATATGATCATATATCACACATCATCTTCTTCGCCATTCTATTGCCAATATAGAAATGGGCAGACATTTATTGCACGCATTTATTGCCATTCGAAAGATTGGAAAGTGCCTCTTCTCTTGAATAAGATATGACAATGTTGTTTGATGAATTTTGCAAACATGGAAACTCAGTGATGAACCACGTATATACCATAACTCGATGCCACTAGTCTAGGGCATGGCATAGACAGCGTTCACTAGCTGCAATTATAGGCTGCTGGTATATGGATTGCATCTAGATTAAATGCTATCCTGTCTTGTACATCGAGAACATCGATGGATGTTATGTCCACAGTGTTTATTAGATGAATGAACAGAATGATGCAGGCCAGAGATAGTGCTTTATACCTCTATCCATTCTGTTGGGAGAGAACGGCGGGGTGCATTACTAGAACAGCATGTTTGCAGCTTTGGATGCATGGTTAGGTTGGCAATCTCGAATACGTATATGCTATCTGTGATCAATTCACCTTTCCAGAGTACCCACCCATCATATCACGTCATAACGAACTGCGTGATGTGTACAATGACATCATAATGAATGACGTCATGAATAACGTCGATAAGTACGTCACGAACGCATAATTGAAGACGGTCTATGCGTTGTTGTACAGATTGTTTGCTTTTACTCTTTAATAAATATTCTGTTAAATATGTTGTAACTAATTTGACTGGGCGCTGTTGCTGCCATAGGCAGCGACAGCACCCAGTCAAATTAGTTGCAACATATTCAACAGCTTCCCTGTATAGTTTTCAGGAAATTGATAGCGAGGGCATTTGGGGATCGATCAATCCCAACACGCCGAGGCGTGGGTGGAGCTTAGCTAGTGATGGGCAGGGCATAGCTAAAAATGGAAAGGTCCATTGGTACCCCAGCAGAAGGTTAATTAATTATCATAGCATTGGCATGGCTAGAATGCTGACTTGAATTCGAACAAGTTTGTCCCGGGATGCCTTGAATCACATACTTCGCTATTGCTGATCAGCATGCCAACATAGTACGTAACACATAGTTTGGACGTCGTGCCGTCGTTAGCTAAGTCTGGCATTTCATGATTTAGCATTCTGTACTTTCCTAAAAATCATGTATAATTGTGTTATTATATATACAAAAAAGTGACACGATGTTATTGAGTATCTACTCATATAGCGATGTTCTCGATGTACAACTTTATCATGTAATTAATTGCTGTAGACACGTTAAACTTGTTCAGCTTGTTTGACACGCTATATGCGCTCTATTGAGCATTAAGGGGTGACTCTGATTGCAGAAATGGACCAGTTTATCCATCACGTATACCACGTCATAATCAACTAAGTAACATGTAGGATGACGTCGTAATCAATCACAGCATGAATGACTCGTTTTAGTCCGTTTTGAACGCTTGTTAGTCCAGCACGTTGTACGAATTGCATGCCTTTATTATTTAATACACATTATACCGAATAGACAGGGACAGCACCAAGTCAAATTAGTTTCAAAATATTCAACGGCCAATCTACATCGTTTTCTGGACATTGAGACCCGGAGAGTCCGGGGAGCGGTTCATTCCAGCACGGGCAAAGCATGGGTGAAGCTTAGCTAGAGATGGGCGGGTCATAGCTAAAACTGGATTCCTCCATTGCCCCTTCGCAATGGCTGCTCGAATGTATTTGCTATTAAGCCGACAAACACACAACACGACACTGGTGCACTGGATAAATGGAGATAATTTTGCAACGAATACCAATATCGTACATGTCATGACCTCCAGCAATGGCCAATTGCATACGAATTGTGGACCTCCTATGCAAACATAATTCACTCTATAGCAAACCGTGCATATCACCCATGAAATACAGCGATATCACTCAAGACAACATAATGTTATTATCAATCAAAACAACATAATGTTAGCATACTCTGACAGCTGATACTACGCCAGCAATCAGTGGATCTATTAATAGTTGTCTCTGACAATGAGAAGACAATTCAGTTATCAGTAACCATTCCTTCGTCCAGAGTGATGCTCATTCTGAATAAGCTATTGCACTATTACCAATGTGGCGAGGTTTGGTTTGGTTGCTTTCAGATAGTTAGCAATCGTATACATTTGCATCTCTATGTACATGTTACTCCAAGCTGCCAGGATATGGAATTCCACTTCCTTATTCAATCTCAAATACATCAAATCTGGTTCCAAGAATTGCACCTCTGTTGAGATGTCCAAATAGCTATCTCTCAACGTGAAGTGTCGATTGGCTAAATGATTGCTGCTCTGCGGACGAAACTCAAACAGTATATGTCTCAAGAGAGTGCCATTGATAGGCAATAAACTAAAATCTGGTTGCGAAATCGAATATAGCCCCCGAGAGAACAACGTACCTGATTAGATAGCTACGTCCTGGAATCCGAAATTGTTATTTTATTTTTCTGCATCTATAGTGAACTGGACATTAATGTATGTATACAATCTTACCAGAGTATTATATACTTTCACGAACCATTTGCAATGCGGCCTTTTCATCACTATAGTCGTTGTACATGTTTCTTTATCATGTATGCAATATTATATATATATATCCCTTTACCGGGTCGATGCTTTAAAAAGTGGGTGCCGTTGTTGGATGGAATACATCGCAGATGGCCATATGCTTAAAGCTGCCTAAATGATACCAGAATTAGCAAGGATTCGTAAAATACAGATTCTTGATTAGATTTATAATTAGTATCACACCCATAGCTGCAGCTACCAGAAAGATGAGTATATTGCAATAATGGCGTCTTGTTAAATCCCGATCCGCATGCTCCATATGTAAACGGGACATGATAATAGTGCATGGTGGTAGGATATTTTAAAATGAATTAAAACAGCATTTAGGTACATTTGATTTCAGAATGGTCAACTTAGTCTCTTAAATTGTAAACAATTCTTTTAATCTGTCATAGTTGCATCATGAACATCAAGATATATTGAAATACCAAATAGTCGAGCATCCCTAGCCTGGTAGTGCTGGTTGTTGGGTAACTTAAACAATACCGGAAAATTAACATCATGATTATGTAATGTCTGACATTGCTCCTTTGCCTGTACAGCAATATGCTGTTCAACCTACTAATATTATTATTTTGAAACTTGTTACGATGGATGTATTCACAGTCGTTTGGTGACATGATCTATCAGTTCATAATTTCTAAAAAATCAACACGTTTTTATATAATATGTTGACAACATGGACTTTTGTGGTGGAGTCAAAGATGTGCCAATATGTCTGGATGCCATCTTAAACAAACTGTTCACCTCAATATATGGTGTTACATTCGCAAGCATTTGCAAAGACACTGGGTACTATGGCCGCTCTCGTGGACACATACAGCTATGCTTAATATGTTGACACTAATTACATGATTGTACATTTCTCTTTACCCAACCATCTTCTGACGTCATGTGACGTCATGCTCAACTAAGTGGTGTGAAGGATGACGTCATAATTAGAAATGGCATGCATGATTCCATGTATCCCGTCTTTAATGCTTAATCGTCTGGCACGGTGTACGAATTGTATTGTATGTCTTTACCATTTATAAACATTATACTGAATATTTTGAAACTAATTTGACTGGGCGCTGTTGCTGCCATAGGTAGCAACACCACCCGGTCAAATTAATTTCAACATAATTAACTGCTCACCTGTATAGTTTTCTGGAAATTAATAGTCAGGGTGTTAGGGGATTGATCGATCCCAACACAAGCGGGTGTGGGTGAGGCGTAGCTGGAGATGGGCGGGGCATAGCTAACACTGGAAAGGTCCGTTCTCTTGACAGATTCCTGGATGCATATCTAGTTTATTCTAGAAACACTATCTTTTGTTAATGTATTTTATGATACGCAGCCGCTATGGTGTATCTGTCTCTGCCTCTGAGCAGCTGCTTTCAGATGTGCATGTTGCCATGAGCGATCAGATTAATATTGAATTGGTTACATTACTCACGTCATTCAATGAGTACCTGTATTACAAAAAACTGATTATGGCGCAATGGCCGATTATTAATATGTCGTTGTATGACCTTTCATTAGCATAGTTCCGGCACTATAGAGGCACACGATGGCAAATTGGCTGTTTTTTTCAGCAGGAGCATATACCTCATACTCATTTAAGCTAAATAGTTCAACATGGTGATCGAATATTAATTTAACTACGGTGTTTTCTGAGGCATTTGGCCAAATACTTGCTTCATTTAGAACAATAAATAGCATGCTATTGAACGCAGTCATGTGGTTTGGATCTTGAAATGAGAATCACCAATTGTATTGCTATATTTCAGTCATGTTGATATCTATGTTGTGCCGCTTATATAATTATATAATAGTAATTTGCATGCACACATTAGGCTAGAGTATATGTAGATATGATGTGTATTTCACCGCAGACGATGTAATTTGGTTTAATCGTTGCGCTCGATATATATATTATGATATATACACATTCATAAAGCAAGCTGTAATGCAATATAATGTCAAATGAGGCACAATTAGTGTATTATGTTCTTGCACTCGTCTCTAATGGTAATGTCATGGTGCTGGGCCAATACTGGGTCGTTTTCATATCATCATGGATGCAATATAACGTCTGGTGATGAGACTGGAATCAGCAATTATCTACTCATGTGCGGGATTCCTCATTCACAAATGAAGCAACTGTGGTTTTCTTAAATACTCTATGCACAGTAGTGTGTATCCGGTGTTTATTTCACATGCACACTGTTGCATACATGTATACATAACCTATTTACACATGGGTGGATATTAAATACAGGATAGCAACTACCGTGTGTACATAACAATACAATCGCCATAGAACGTAGCTATTGTATTCATAAGATGACGAGTCCCTAAGAGCATTTGCATCAGTGAACAATCATCGACAAAACACAACTGAAATGTATGACGCATTTGCTGACTATGTCGATAGATTGTGTTGAATTGATGTTAGTATTCACAGGATAACATGATATATTATGGAATGCCTTATACTTAGATGCCTTCAGCTACCTGAAGAAAATTATAATTGCATTTCCAGGATTGTTCGAACGCGGTGTTTTTTAGATTGGTAAACCAGTCACATCTAATCTCTGTTTAAATTTATTGGTTGTGTGTCCAACACGCCGCCGTTGGAAGCTTCTAAAGATGCACATTTATCACTCGGTTGGGTCCCTTAATCTAATAACATCCGCGAAACCTGTCCCCTATAATCACATTTTGTATGTGATATGTCAGGAAACTCATTACATTTTATGGAGTGAACTATTCCGCGAATAAATATTTACTATGAAACAAAGCAATTTTATTTCTGGTTAGTTCCCAGCGTCGCATAGTGTAGGGTTAGACAGGCTAGACATAATGTCGTGAAGAAATAGATAGGTGTTACATCTGTTTGCCCTCCTAATGTGTGAATTTATCTCCTTTCGATGGCAATATATGTAGGGTTATGACAGCCTCCAATCACATACCGTTTTCATTCAACAGTAGCGTTCTCATGCATGCGCACTAATCGAAAATTGCGGTTTGTATGTGGGTGTATGTACCCATGTATGTATGCGCCCGCATGTTTGGGTGTATGCGCGCATGCGCATGTACACGCGCACAGTACATGTGTGCGTGCGTGCGTGCGTGAACGCGCGCGTGTGTGCGTGCGTGCGTGCGCGCGTGTGTGTGTGTGTGTGTGTGTGCTCGCAGGCGAAGAGCCAGAACAGAACCAGTCAATGCGTTGTAGATATTCCAGTTCATTCGTATGGTTCATCGACGGATACATAAACTGCATACTCACATGTGCGTGCGTGCGTGCGTGCGTGCGTGCGTGCGTGCGTGCGTGCGTGCGTGCGTGCGTGCGTGCGTGCGTGCGTGCGTGCGTGCGTGCGTGCGTGCGTGCGTGCGTGCGTGCGTGCGTGCGTGCGTGCGTGCGTGCGTGCGTGCGTGCGTGCGTGCGTGCGTGCGTGCGTGCGTGCGTGCGTGCGTGCGTGCGTGCGTGCGTGCGTGCGTGCGTGCGTGCGTGAGTGCGTGCTTGCGTGCGTGCGTGCTTGCGTGCGTGCGTGCGAGTATGAGTGCGTGCGTGCGCGCGTGTGTGTACGTGCGTGCGTGCGTGCGAGCGTATGTGTCGACATGTTAATGTTACAGCTATCTACTAGTTTGACGTTATTACACTTTATGCATTACATGATGGTGAATAGAGGTGTGTTAGCCAGCTGCGTTTAGCTAGGCGAGTAGTTCCAGTGGATAAGTAATTAAGCAAATGGATTATATCTTGTCAAAGGGCTATGCATATTTCATATGTTTCGTATAAATAATTATACGTTCTCCAGAAATGATGCCTACATTCACAGCTACGGCATTCTCTGTCATACATAGGACATGCTAATATTGTTACAGATCTACGTTAATTAATTAACTGCCATTGCCAGAACATATCTATTCAACACTCTGATGTCGGAATATATTAATCCAGCGTATGGAGCAATCTCATGACGTCATTATCCACTACGTCACATCTAGGATGACGTCATAGCCAAGTACGGCATGAATGACGCAATTTAGTCCGCCATAAACGCGTAATAGTGCGTCAAGTTGTACGAATTGTATGCTTTTACTATTTAATAGACACCCTGTTGAATATTTTGAAAGTAATTTATCTTGGCGCTGTTGCTGCCATAGACATAAACAGCACCCAGCCAAATTACTTTCAAAATAATCAATAGCTACCTCTATAGGTTTCTGGAAACTGAGAGTTAGGGAGTACTTGAATCGATGGATCCCCACACCTGCGTTGGTCGAGCTTAACTAGAGACATGCGGATTATAGCTAAAACTGGATCCACCCATTCTCACTCACATGGTGCCATATGCCGCTAACACGTACTGCTTGTGATGCAAGTAACATAATCAGCATAAGCTGAAACGGTGTTGATAAAAAATGGCATCACGTTCATAAAGATAATCAAATCGATTAGCAAAAATCACTATATTTCAAAAGTCTGAGTATTGTGTTTATATGCATATGCATAACTTCCATATTACGTTCCCCTAATTCTGTATGTTGCCAATATTAACTAAAGCGTGACTGACGATCGCGTCTAGCAAGCTGCTGTCTTAGACTGTGGCAAGAATATAGGGATCCGATCTGTCACTCGCGTGTATGCCGCTACAATAAATGGCATCACTTGTTTGATAACGTCACACTCGAAATGACGACGCTCAATCACGAAAATCGAAATGTCCGTACGAATTGTATGATTTTCATAGATTACCAATTCAATAAATATTCTGTTGACGAATTTGAATAATTTGAAAGTAATTTTACTGGGAGCTGTTGCTGCAATTTAGTTTCAAAATATTAAAACTATTCACCAGCTGATCTATATAGTTGCCTCGAGGGTCTCAGCTTCAAATCAAGTCCAACATGTGCAAAGCGTATGCATAGCTTATATACAAATGGATAGGCATACAGTGCAGTTCAGAAATAAATTACTGTGTTTCTAAAATAAAATAAACGTACGAGTGAATATTTTTTTTAATAATTACATCGGAAGACATTGCATT
The DNA here is from genome assembly GCA_034401795.1 of Chaetoderma sp. LZ-2023a. Lineage (NCBI taxonomy): Eukaryota > Metazoa > Mollusca > Caudofoveata > Chaetodermatida > Chaetodermatidae > Chaetoderma > Chaetoderma sp. LZ-2023a. The sequence goes on from CM067366.1 coordinate 31,228,547, forward strand.
GTATTCCTATTTGAACTTTGCCAGTTTTAGATATGACACGCCCATATGTATCTACACTTCCCCACACTTCGCTCGTGTTGGGATCGATTGATCACTGAACTCCTTCAGAACACGATACAGGTACGCTGTTGACTATTTCGAAACTAATTTGACTGTGCGCTGTGCGACTGTGTGCTGTTGCTGCCTATGGCAGAAACAGCCCCCAGTCAGTAGTTTGAAAATATGCAACAGCATGTTTCGTAAATAGTAAAGACACCTACTTCGTGCAACAACGCTTAGTCCGTCACCAATTTGGCGTTCGCGACGTACTTGATGACGACATTGATTGTGATGTCATCATACACGTCACCTAGTTGAGTATGACGTCATATGATTAAAGGATAAACTGGAAAAGTACATTCAATTATATCCAAACTGTTCAACATTTCATTTCGTACGAAGCAACATGTTTTGGAAGCAATCTAAATTCTTTCTGGGCTGTATTATAGCTAGGAATGGATCCCACTATTGTAACAGATAGACGCTCTTCACGACCTCTGTAAGGTCACGAACAATGCTTCCAATATACCTTTCCAGTGTTAGCTATGCCCCGCCCATCTCTATCTACACTCCATCCACCCCTCGTCCATGTTGGAATCGATCAATCTCTGAACTGTCTAGCTATAAATCGCAGTAACAACGTTCAGTCAAATTAGTTTCAAAACATTTCAACAAAGTGTTTATTAAATAATAAAGACATACGATTCGTCCGACGTGTCGGACTATTGCGCTTTAAAGACGGCCCATATGGATTATGACACCATCTTGCACGATATGTAGCTGATCATGAGGTCATATGACAGCATATGATGGATGGATACACTTGGAAATGTTCATTGCTGCTAATATGATCTGACATGGTTTATTCTCTGAACTATACATAATTCCAGAGATACATACTATTATAGTATGATACATATATACAATATTCTTATCAACGCATGCATTCGTATCATGGGTGTGTTTCTCAGAGGCATTGCCATCATTACTACCTATACTCGTTAACACCATTACTCATCATTATTATACACAAATTAAAGTCATCTTCTGCGACGGTGGCAATTGATGACTTGTGGTGACGTGTATGATGACATCACAATCAGAAGACGGGCCCTTCTTAAATAAGGCCCCATTTAATGGTAATACTAGCTCAGACAAAAAAAACATGCGCGGTGGTTATTATGGACTCGAGTAACCTCATAGGTACCACGCTCTAAGAAGGCAATGGATCGTTACACTGTATCCATCCATCATATGGCGGCATAATCAACCACGTGGCGTGTAGATGGCATCACAGTCAATGACGTCATTATATCCCGTGAATGGCGTTGATAAGTATGCCACGAACGCATACTCGAAGACGGACACGTTGCTGTGCGAATTGTATGTATTTACTATGTAATAAATAGTGTTACATATTTTGAAACTAATTTGTTAAATATTTTGAAACTAATTTGACTGGGTGCTGTTGCTGCCATAGGCATCAACAGCAACCAGTCAAATTAGTCATACCATATTCAACACGTTACCTGTATAGTTTTCAGGAAATTTCGAGTCGGCGCATTCGGGGATCGATCAATCTCAACACGGCAATGTGTGGGTGGACCTTAGCTAGAGGTGGGCGGGGCATAGCTAACACTGTGAAGGTATGTTATCTACTACATAAGTATGTATGTGAGTATGTCAGCTGATACTGGATAGCTGAATCGATAGTGATAGAGAATGTGGACATATAAATCGTATTCGTTTTAACCGGATGAAAAATGGTAAATATGATATACGGCCATTCCAGTTATATTGTTATAATTTTAGCTCTAAATTAAAATGTATGTGTTCAACGAGCGGTATGTGTGTTGTTGTTACGGTAATGGCGTTAGACCATTTTGTGTCAACACAAAAAACTGGCCTCTGTCGTACTCTGGATGAATTACCACGTACAGGTCACGCGCTTAGTATGATGATGGAAATTATCACCTGCCCCAGTGACTCGATAGCTCGTGTTTAATCTAGCCAATCAGAAAAGGAAATTAAGTCTGTGTCCAGGAAAGGGCAGCTGTCTTAGCAGAGCGTATGACAGTAGTAGACATATCTACCGTAACCCTTTAAGCATTGAATTTGTTCAAGGAAATTTTAATTTCTTTTTAAAACTGAATATCACTTTGCAGACCAAGCGAAGACTAGTTTTGATTATTTAGCACTGGAATGACTGGATCGGTTGTTGAGCTAGCCATGCCCGTGTTACATTTTCAAAAATAACCTTCTGTTGGTTTGCAAATTGACATTTCTCAGGACCACTGTTGAAGCCGTTTTTGGCTGAGTTAAAGGTTTAAAGTGCATGTATCAGTTGACAACTACAATAGGCACAATGCTGTCACAGTGGCTTCATCCATAATTCAATAAATGGTTTGAATCGATATTGGCAATTACTGGAATCGCGACCTTTGTTCAGAAGGTAGACAGTCTGCCTACGATCACGGCCACAGTAAATATTCAAATTGTATGTCCATGGATAGCAGATAGCATTTTCAAGTCATCAGACATGTGTGCAGTCCTTCTTTTTTATTTTCCAGATGCACCTGTTACCAGTCCACCACTAGAGGAAGCTCTAACCATTCCCCGCCCATTTCTAGCTAAGATCCGCTCACGCATTGCCCATGGGATCGCTCGAGGCATGAACCTACAGGACCGGCTCTCAAGGTAAATATACAGATAAGGTGTTGTATATGTTGAGCCTAATTTGGATGGGTGTTGCTGCTGCATAGAGTAGCAACAGAGCCGAATCCAACTAGTTTCAAAATATGCATGTGACTGTTTATTAAATTGCACAGGCATACACTTGAAAAACTATTACATACACGCGACGGACGTAAATGCGCCATTCATTGCGCACTGTGACGTCAGTATACATGTGACGTAATTTATTATGACGTCATATACCTAAGTGGAGGATCTGGTCTATCAAGTCCTCATCTGGGGCTGTCCGTTATACATGATCGGTGCATTGCCTATATCTTACCATACCCGTTACCGCCCGTGTAATAATAGAAACACGTTTCTGTATAGTTTGTCATGATCCTGATTAGTCGCGGGTAGAAGGAGTTTCTCTAGGAATAAATGTTTGTTGTCAGGGGTAAACCATCTCATATCTAATGAGTTCGCTGGACAGGTGCATTGCAGCATAATGAAACTAATCGGACGAGGAAATTATGTTCGGAGAGACATTGAGTTCAAATAGATGACTGCCTACAGCTGATTATTGTTGTGCTGATTGGGTCCATTTTCGTTTCAAAGTGCCATGTACATCGGGTTATAAGGGTCCTCTCAAAGCAGATTATATTGCCATTTTCCTTTATGCTTCCTTTATAAAATATTTTTCTTAGTTAAGATGACACAACCTGGAGAAGCGGGCATGCGCGTGTATGTGTGTGAGTGCGTGCATGCGTGTGTACGCGCGTGCGCCCATGCGCGCATGCGCGCGTGCGTGGCCGTGTGCGTGCGTTTCTCCAGGTTTTTGTTGTTTTATCCAAGAACTATAAAATTTCACTAATCTTAACAAACCCCGTATTTGTCTCCAATACGTGCGTGCCACAAAACAATGAATTGTATTCAGCGGCCACGTGCATTTTGTGACCACATCCTTAGGTTTCATGAAGTGACCTTATTTCACAGGTTCTCTGGTGTCTCTAAGTCCATTATGGAAACATATATGTATTCGCATATATAAGTGTGTACACCCATAGCAAATTTCACTTTCTGATAGGTTAAATCATATTAATGGATGTGTAATGAGAGATGAGAATGTATTATCCGTAATGAGAACTGTACATTCGTGAACCTTACGCTAACCTTACATACATGGGCAAGTAAAGGGTATATATCCCACATCACGAGAAAGAGAGTGATGTTTAGAAGCAATCGATTTCATCACTGCCTTTTTTCTACGCCTAACAAATCATACATTAGCCCACGCTGGCGCCATCCATATAACTCATTAGGCAAGAGCTCGGCTTACTTGACAATAAACATGTATTCAAGAAATAGCTGCGTACATCACTGCGGTGTTGTTCCGATTAATCGATTCGATCGATGATTGATTGGTTTGTATGTTCAACCAACAGATCGATCATGATTTCAGAAATTGATTTTGGTTGGTTATAAATTGACGTTATTAATATAGTTTAACTGGTCAAGCTAGAAAACGAATACTTTTTTGGAAAAGAATTTTAATTTAGAACTATATCGTATTACTCCATAGGCTAAGACATTAATTCTTTCAGCACTGAAATAGTATGCTAATTTCAAAGCAACCATACCAATAATATGTTGAATATTTTGAAACGTATTCGACTGGAAGCTGTTGCTGCCTAAGGCAGCAACAGTTTCTAGTCGAATTAGTTTCGAAATATTCAACATACTATTTCTTAAATTATTAAGAATCTGGCATACCTGCAACTTTGTTTGAAAGGGGTAGTTATCCCTGGACATGCTATACTTACTGCATTCAAAATTAGAACCAGTTATGATCAATCATTAATTGATCATCGTTTAGTATATAAAACCAATCATCGATTACAAAAAATGGAACCAATTCCCATCACTACACCAGTGCCGAAGATAAGTCAGTGCAACAAGGTCATTTACATAGGGCCCCTAAATTTCAAGGGCTCCCAAACAAGTGACGAACCTATAGAGCAACTCCTAAATAAATTAGAAATATGTCCAAAAGAAAGCAATTTTTAACACAATGTAAAAAAAATGTGCTGATGAATATTTACAACATAATTGGATTTAAATACGTTACTGCATTAGGCAGCAATGTCTTTTAATCCAATTATGTTCGAAATATTCAACAGTATATTCTTCATTTCTGTTTGAAACACGTTACTTGATTTGAGAGCTCTGTACTGTACTTTATACGCGTGTTGTTGCCAAATGACATAGCCTTCGGACATCAGTAAACCCCCAACCCCAGTAGCATCGTGGTTAGAACTTTGAACTAGAGCCTGGAGTTCTGGCAATCCTAGCGATGGTTCGCAGATCTCACTCACGTCCCGAGTTTCAAGTTCGACCGTGAGTTCCACAAACGATAATGAGTTTCCGAACAAAAAGTGTTTATATGTTATAAGTTTCAATGCTGTTGTTAAATTAACAGATAGCGCCAGGGGATACAAGCGTCTACTTGGAGGCGCAGCGTGACACACCGCTGTAGAGATAACCACTACATTTTGAAACAAATTATTAGAAGTGGCTGGCTCAGTAATCTGAAATTGAAACACGGCGTTCTCACATTCTTAGAAATGAAATTAGAATCTTCGTCAAGAAGCTGAATGCATTTAGACATACTATTTTCCAGAATATAATATTATATCCTACACTGGAGGATACCTGTTTACCGATCAACCATATGACGTCACAATCAACTAAGTGAAGTGTAGGTTGATATCATAATCAATTACGGCATTCATGACGCAGCTAGTCTCGTCTCGAACGCTTGCTTGATGGCGGACTAAGCGTTGGTGTACGAATTGTATGGCTTTACTAGTTAATACACGTTGACACATTGCTGACATCTGTGTAGGGATCCCTGACAATTATAATCATCCTGAAATGTGACTTAGGATCCCGTGAAGGAGTCCTGCTAAGTGCCCTGTTAATCTGCGTAATTTCATAATCGGCAGTTTTCGAAGCGTTTTGGTAGTTCCGTTCTTCCATTCATATATATATATATATATATATATATATATATATATATTTATGTGTATGTGGGTGTACTTAATCTGTATACATTGTACCATGTATGTGTCCATGATACTTAATATATTTTTTCATGAATTTTGGTTGCAACAACTGGTATTAAGATACTATTTAATATATGCTAATTGCGTGTATGTACATAGTTGTAGACGACTTAGAAATCTATGAACCGTGGTGATATGTAATCCATCAATAAGATGGCTGTCTAAAACTGTAAATCCAATTTAACTGTTTTTATATAGACGACGACAGTTCACAATCGCCTCTTTTCAATAAATTGATCAATTTACAGACACATTGCTTTGAAAACAGTGTTTTCAGCTCTTTTACAGCAGCATGCCTTTCGAAAAAGAATGCTTTTAAGTAATTTCTAAACATTTACAATGCATTACACACGCTAGTCATTTAGTAGTACAATCATCAATAAGATGCGTGTGTATTGCTATGAACATTATACGTCCACAGATCTTTGTATATATCATTCATCGCTGGTTCAAAGATAATACACAATTCTTTAGATGCATATGCACAGGCAATCAAACTACACCTATAATACGTACTCATAATGTAAATCGTCAATGCATGTTCACATTTTTAGCTTTAAACTCGCGGTACAATACATATTTAACGTTTTATGGAAATCGACCGTCTCTAACTGACTGCTGAGCTATGGTGCGGGAATTCCATTGTCGTGACGTATTGTAGTCATTAGATCTCACCTACGGAGTATGTATATGTATCAGAATCGTATGTTATAAGTATAACGGTTGCATTGAGTGCATGCCATATTAGTAGGCGTCTTATTTCTAATGTTGAATCTCTGGACCGGCCAAATATTTTGGAGTCAATTTGGCTGCCAGCTATTGGTGGATAAACCATCATCAACCAACGGTGAAATACTTTTTAAAGCATTCACCATGTCACGGCGATCCGTGTCATTGACATGTTGGCAACTGACATGTAACTAAAATAGTTTTATGGCGCCGGGCAGGCGGCGGGTGACAGAGTGATTTCCGCATCCCATTTATCAGATCGACGGATTTATTGCCATGTGATAACTCTAATACCACGTTTCATATCGTTTTGAAACTTCATTTTGAACTATATATGGGGAAGTAACTTATCAAAATTGACAATGATATACAATTTGTTTCCGGATGATTGCTGTATTACCGTTTATCGGATTTTTTGAAAACTGCATGAATGTTTAACCCCGGTCTATGGAAGAACTCTATGAAAATTGACGATGATACACAATTCAGGATGTAGACCCGTCAACAGTGGCCATCTTGAATTGTGTTTTTCATGCAGTAATTTCACTTCTGTTCAGTGAGTAACTTTGAAATATGTTTAGCGGGTCGTTTTGAAATTGCATAGGTTGTCATAGGTCAAAATTGATGAAAATCTTATATCCAATATGACCACCAACCGCCGGCAGATATTGTAATATTTGCTTTCCAGACTGTACCTTCATAACCGTTTAGCAGATCATTTTGAAACTTCCTAGGATAACTGGTTTGGATCTGATGACGACATCACTATTTACTGAGAGCTCTTTCATTGATTTGCAATCATGGCGATGTATTATGCGCCTTCTTTGGATCGCGTGTTATACATTACGGATGTGTGTTGATGAATTATATTTAGTTTTTGCCTTTTGTTTCATAGTATTGATACTATTTTAAATTATTTAAATAGATTAGCTATTGAATTAGCAGAAAACATATTTTCGATATTAAGACATGGTTTATTGTTCAACTCTTTTTTAACGTTTCGAGTATCCGTGTACACATCCATTACAAACGTTTTCTTCTTTCATCTTGATATTAATATGGCTACTGGTAGATACGTTCAGCATTTGTTGAATTGTTGAATATCATACCTACCTCATGCCATCAACATTTTACAACCACCGAAATGCACCTACACTATACGAACTAAGATATGAGTGTTCTGTTTATTAATTACGTAGTACGGTGAACATTCTTCAGGTCTGTCTGATAATATGTAATTCTATCTATCTGTCTTACATGCCATTGTTACCGAAATTACACTAGGTCGTGATGTTACTCTGCGTACGGCGTGGTTCAATGGCACTATATACGTTTAGGTCGCCCATGGAAACTTACGCATTTGAAAGCAGCTGCACAGCAATGGATCATTCTAGTTCCTCAGCTAATCAGCTCGCGGCATACTCAAAGAAGTGGCGTGTATGTTGACCCTATAATCACCGACGTGGCATGCAAGTTGGTGTCATACTCAAGCACATCATGAATGGCGTAGCAAGTTCGCGACGTGCACTTAATTGGTGTCGGACTAAGCGTTGTTGTACGATTTGCATGACGTTAATATTTAATACACAACGACTATTTTGAAACTAATTCTCTTGGTGTTGATACTGCCAACACCTTACCTGTATAGTCTTCGGGAAATTGATAGTCAGGAAGTTCAGAGATCGATCGATCCCATCACGGACGAAGCATGGGTGAAGCTTAGCTAGGTATCGGTGGGGCATAGCTAAACCTGGATTCCCCCATTGTCTCCAGAATAAACTAGATACTTTTGTATCTAAAACATTGTATGAGTCATGGTTCACAGCAACCTCTCTGGTGAATAGATATTTTGCTAAGTCGTATACAAACGCGGCCATATGGCAACAAATATGCATCCGTGCCTACTATTCCCCCTGCCACAATCATCAAATAATGGCATTGGGCCGCAGGTCCATTGCTCACAGCCTTGCTTCTAAGAGTGCACCAGAAGCAGCACACACTATATGCATGCGGGGGTTGGGGTGTTGATTCCGCTTACATTCTAAGAGGACACAGTGTTGACAGATTGTTTCGTCAACCTGCGCATATTTTGTCCATGGTTTGGGAGACTTGACATGTCCACCAATCATAGAATTAACTGTTTTCTTGCCAAAACAGTGACATATCTTACACTCAGATTACTATGTCATCAAATATTGGTACGATACCGAGTGTAAACTGCTCTACAGTCAAATGAGCAGTGGCTGGCATAGTCATTATTCTGATAACACAAGTTCCTGGACCAATATGTATACAATACCGGCCCATATTGGACAAATATTGGACCAGAGAGGTAAGCTGCATTACCATGATAGGGATCCAAGTGTATTTGATATGTGGATACATCTTGATTTAATTAATACGTCTGATGTTTCATTATTCTAAATGTACAAAATCGAAAACTGTGAACAATTCATGATAACATTTTAAAATTAGTTTGGTTTGAAGCCGCTGCACTTGTAAAGCATAGCATACCGTCATGCCAGATTAAAATATGAAACATGCATGTGGAAATTTAACAAGATTCGATTTTAAAAATAGAGCCATCTTCGTGGTATTTACATTTACCTGTGTGTAAATCGATTTGAGAATCTTCATTTTTGTTAGGTGATGCTAAGTTAACACGTATATGCCCGTTACTCCTTGAGACACATCCCCACGCATGTCAAAACAGTATCCCAATACAGGTAGGTACGTCCTCGCGTATGATTAATACAGATAACGGTAGATGAATGTTAGAAAACAGCACTCATGGTGGAATGCCAACATTCTTAATGGCCCTTGAAGGTATACACTGTTTGATTGAGGCAAGCTGTTACACATCCCTTAAGCCAAAGCCCATTTCACGCCAGACAGAGCAACATTAATAACAGTTTTTAGATCCCAAGACCTATCTGTCTAAGCAGCTAGCTCATTCTCTTGGTGATAGCTACTGGTGCTAATCGGGCCTATGTGGTCAATTTGACAATATTCGATTTCTCCACAAATTTAATTGTATCGCCTAGCGATGCCACTCCTGTGGGAAAGATAAGAGTATGTGTCTAGTCTGTGTCATGGCAAATACTTATTCTAGAGACAATTATGTTGGAAATTTATCTGATTGAACAGTCCAGCGGAGAGCCAGTTCTTGGATCTAGATTCTGGGTGTATATCAAGTACACATGAAGCACATTATTGACTTCCGTGTTCGTATCCTCCATGCTTAGTGTTTCTAGTGGCAATATAGAAGATAATCTCAGTCATAAACGGCGAGTTTGCAATATGATACTTATCAAAATAATAGCGAGTGGCTGAAAGGAACTTCAATCATGTGGTTCACAAGAAAGCTATACAGAAGAGTAGATTTCTTTTATTGAGAGACCATCTGATTTATGTATACATTTGAATACTCCATGGCGTGCCAGTTGAGGACTGGTTTGTTACCTATAAAGCATATTGCAAGCCGGTATTATTCTGCCCAATTTAATCAGTCGGCAACTGTGTTATCCACCAAGGATACACATCTGAACGCACTTAAGCAAAACATCGGCACATCGTTAAGTGTGCCATTGCTTATTCAGATGAATAATGCTTCAGAGGAAGGGATAATGGACCTTTCCAAGTTTAACCATCGATGATCTGACGTCATATGACGTTATAATTAACTAAGTGGCGTGTATTATGACGTTATAATCATGACGTTATGAACGATTTCCATATCGCCCGTCTTTAACGCTAAATAGGCAGACACGGTGTACGAAGAATATGCCTATGCCACTTAATACATGTTGTTGAATATTTTGAAACTAATTTGACTGGCCAAATATTCGACAGCGTGCATGCATAGTGTTTTAGAAGTTGATAGACAGGAGTTTCAGAGATCGATCGATCCCAACACGGACATGGTGTCGGTGGAGTTTAGATTGAGACCGGCAGGTCATAGCTAAATGTGGAAAGGTCTATTGCTCTCAATGTCAGAAGGAACTATTCATGACTGCACTGATTGCTCGTGCAGTATCGACCGCCAGTATGGGGTTGATATTAAGCTGTCTTGAGTTGTATCTGTAGTTTGCTTGCGAGAAAATTGTGCCCGCAATTGGTATGAAATTGTTCAGTTCTAGATGCCATGGCATGTACACATGCTAACCACATGTGTATTAGTGATAATACTATCCCCATGTGGTCAGTACATCATAATGATGTTGCCCATTCTTCTGTTCCAGATATTATTTCACGAAACAGCCATGTCTATTTCATCCAATACGTGGTGCAAAAATAGCATTTCCCTCAAAATAGAATGTATGCACAGAATCAAATGTTTTGAGTGATAAACACTGTGTCAGAAATAAGACTGGGGAACGATGTCCATGTTTCACATAACAAGCTCTTACAAATTGCCATTTTCGGGAAGGAAAGATGAATGACTATGTTACCGTACCTTAACTGACAGTATTAACTTCTTATATTCTAATATGGGCTTCAACAATACTTGTTAATATCGTCTCCCATTGAATTTTTAGTTGTGCCTTATAACATGTTTATATGATTTTCTGTACGTGTTTGTAATTTTCTAAGCACAACTAAATTGTTAAGTTGATGCATCCACCTGCATTACATTTTAGAAACCTACCTAGATGCCAGTTTTTAATTTGGACATACCTTATTATCTCAAACCAATGCCATTGTTTAATTTATGCAGACCATACTATGTACACGGATGCCATTTTATAATTCGTGGATGAACTACACCGCTAAGCACAGCACGATAGTTTTAGATCGAGCATCTCGACATATACATCTTGAAGGGGGTAGTTCATACATGCAATGGAGACACTGACAATTGTACTGGTAGACTATGTCTCTCTCCCGTATCTCTGTATAGCAATATGTAGGTACCAATTGATAGCAATTCAAATTTAATAACAAATATCTAAAATTGTGTCAATTTTATCAGCATGTAATGCATTGGCAATCATATAAATATGTACACACTAACTTTGTCATAGTATCGTGGCCGATGCGCATGATGAAATTAGATAATTATTTTACTGATTATAGATAATTAAGAAGCTACATATAGTAGACATGATATATAAAATGATACACCAGTATTCTGCTGTTCCAAGCAACTTGTCCTCGTGTATTCCAATTATATTATTTTCATTCAAACTGTATGCAACAATGCAAGGTGTCGAGGGCGGGAATGTCTCGTTTTACATACTCAGCAAATTGCTTCGACATAAATATAATCCCAATTCAGCAAGCACAAACGGGCATCCATTTTTATCATTTGCTAAAAGCAATATTTGTTATGAAATGTATATGGGGTATATCAATGTTTATCAAGCATGTACAGATAGCAAGGGTCTTACAGTATGCATGTGTTGTTTCTGGGTAGTGATATTATAGGCAATATATTATCATCACCTCGTGCTGAAAATCAGATGATGTATTCAAATTAAAACTTATCATAATGCATAGCTAAACCTGTACCCAACACTGGAAGATTAGTTTGCAAACTTTCACCATCGTTATTCGCATTTTGACACTCACGAGCTGCTTTGGCATGGCATTGTAAATGACACATACTAGAATTCTGATAATAATATGTTGCAAGTCATAGTATACATATGCTATTACTTATATTCAAAGTAGCTACCATTTCGTCAGTTGTCATGCCATAGCTTCTGCAAAATGAAGTAATTTGATTTAGAAGCCATTGTGTCATCACAGATAGTGTCTACTTTAGATGAGTATGTATGTGATTGGGAGTTGTACCGCTCTTAATATGCTGCTCATGGCCAGGTGCCTTTGGTGTTCCCAACGTTACCACACATACCGACACCTAGCATACTGATTAATATTTTTCTGTCTTTCTCTCACACCCGATGGGACAAATATAAAAATCAGCTCATCTACCTTCTTCTTCTTTCCTCTTCTTTTCGTTCACTGATCATACCGCCAGTCCTCTAAGTGACTATCGACATGATCATAAGCTTATTTTACCCAGTCGTCTAATAAGAACGGCCAACTTAAATTCCCTAGTAACTCAATGCAGACAGTAATGTGTGTGTTTAAAGTTCTCATCTATTCATAAATGATACATATCCTAGCTAAATCTGGGACTATTTGTTACTATATGGACACTTTAACCATCTAGGAGTATAGCCACCATTTTAGATAGCTATTTGCAGGTGCCATTATTCTAGCGTATATTGTCTTCGCCGTATTCTCGTAACGCTAATGCTAATCATTCGTTTTCTGACTTTCACGGTGAGTTTACTGAAAACTGCCTATAGCAGCAACAACTGTCCGCCAGATTGTTGTCAATATAATGAGCTGATAATAACATTCCCACTGGATAAAGATTTGATAACAATTTGGCTGCAAATCGTTGACGCAACAACTTTCAATAAATTGTCCCCAAAATAATCAACAGGCAGTCAATGTGTCAGGATTTGCTGACGAGATTTCAAGCAACTTTAGTGGGAGTCATTTCTGGCTAAGGCAGCAACAGCGTAATCAGAATCAGAATCAGAATAATCAGCGGGCTTTCTGTTTAGTTAGCTACCAAGTGCATGCCAAACTAGTTAGGCCTATATGATATACGGAATCGATACCCAGTCACAGATATGCTCAAACAATCTTTTCATTTCAATCAGGATGTAAGCGTATTATTCTAGTCACGGTAGGGATGCCAGAGACGATCGTGCACGTGCTGGTGGATTGTAGGCTCTTTGTGAATACATTTCACACTGAAATACACGTATGATGTTGGACTAACTAATTATGTATGCACTTGTCAGCTAACAAAACAGAAATCACGCTGATTATTCTGAGACGATTTTGACAACGCTGTTGCTGCCTTAGTCGGACATGACAGCCAAAACAGTTGCTCGAAATCTCCTCAGCATGTCTTATAACACTGACTGCCCTGCTGATTATTTTGGAACAACTTGATTGCTGAAAGTTGTTGCATCAACGATTTTCAGCCAAATTCTTATCAACTCTTTATCTAGTAACAATTGCATTATCAGCTTATTCTCGCAGTTTTCAGTAAACGTGTTATAAATATATTTGTTGTCACTTGTACCATAAGAAATATACAATTGGTAGTGTACTATGCTATGCTTACTATGCACTCACTGTGGAAGCCATCAGAAGAATGAGTAGCATTAGCCTTGCGAGAATGATTTGATACGAACAATTGCTACCCGGCGAAGACATGGAACCTACAATAATGGCGCCTGCAAATAGATATCTAAAATGGTGGCTATACTACTAGTTAGTTAAAGTGTCCATAAAGTAAGAACTAGTCATTCATTTATCTAGGATATGTATATTTTATGAATAGATGAGAACTTTACTAAAGATGCACTGCATATATCAGCATCAAACTACCGCTAGTAGTGGACGTCGTCTGAACACATGTTATAGACCAGTTATTTCATGGTATTATATATACAGAGCCCATCTTCCGTCCAGTATTGGAGTGTGATTCACCATGCATTACAATCGCATACACACTTTGTTTCCAACAGTTATACATTGAGGACATTGTCCTATTTTACTCAGGAGAACGGGCAATTCCCAATTGACCAATTGCAATATATGCCTACAATAAATATGTCAGTATTGCTGCATCTACGCTAAGGTCCACTTGTTAGCCATCTGCATGGACCGAGAACGGAAATAACATGTTATTTACGATCACCGGGCATACAATCAGTTCACGTCCATTGATGTGGTATGTGGGATGGTAATTGTTTTTTATTTTACTTTGGTGCACGGATCAGTACTTTGATTGAGAATAACACCGATTTACACATGCTATTTACGGCAGCTTCTGTCATTTGAACTTGAATATATGGCGCTAAATTGCGCCATGTGTTAATTGCGTTTCCTGGGATATAGAAATTGTAAGCTAACATATATTGATGAGTACCCCGGGTTTAAGAAATTTCGCAGCTGGGTTATCAATGTTACTCAGTTGAACTATGATGCATACAACTGGGGATTGCCATCTAATATTCCGCCATTATACATGTGTACACTTACTGTGTTTTTCTTGAATCAATCTACTCAGAACAGACACGTTCTATTGTACCAATGGCCAAGGACTGTTGCACAGATCTCCTACACAAGTTCTCCATCAGTAACCCCTTCTTGTGTCAACAGCGCCTCACACCGTTCAAAATACGACATAATATAGCAATTAAACATATTAACGGTCAGTATTTTTCAAGATATTTTAATTTTAGAAGACTATTTTTGTAAAGTTACCACTGAATTTCTTTTCACCGGCTTGACCATTAAAAGGGTAATGGTAAGGAAAATTACAATTTTTACTTAGCCAGTGCCTATCTGCAGGCTGAGAGAATAGCATTAAAAAAAATGTACTGCCCGATTGACTGAATCGGTCACCAGTGCGATTCCGATAGTATTAAACCAATATTGTTGTAAGACTAAATAGTTGCAAGAGTGTCAAAGGTTATCTCTGGGTTTGTTTTCATATCAATGTACAGTTATATCAGACATATCGTGTTTCTTCACATTCATCCATCATTTACGTCATAATTAATTACGTGACGTGTAGAATGACATCATAATCAATGACGTCATTATGGTGTAATACATGACGTAGACAAGTACGTCAGGAACGCATACTTGAAGACGTACTATGACTTGTTGTACGAATTGTATGCCTTTACTATTTAATACAGATTCTGTTAAATATTTTGAAACTAATTTGACTGGATTCTGTTGCTACCATAGGCAGCAACAGCGCCCAGTCTATGCATTTCAAAATATTTAACTGCTTATATGTATAGTTTTCTTGAAATTGATAGGCAGGGAGCGAGGTGTGGGTGGAGCTTAGCTAGAGATGGGCGGGAATAGCTAAACCTGGAAAGGTCCATTGTATCATTACTGAAGACTCAGAATCTGATCTTGATGACATTAAATAAAACTCATAGAATTAGTATGATGCACACGTGTATATTGACATCAATTTGAGGTGGCCATATACTGCAGTTTGGTCCAACCTAATTAGTCCCAATATATCCAAAATCCTTTTCGTATGTTGTAAATCATTTTCGTACCTTGCATTATTGCCTGTTTGTACAGGCAAACACGCATTCCTGAACACGATACCTTGGATACATCAACATTCAATGAATACCAAGGTAGTTATGAGTGAGTTTAGCTCAGTTTCAAGACCGCTTGTTATCGATTTATCCATCGGTGTATTGCCATAATTCACAAAAATATCGACAGAAAACAGCATCTTTTAATACACAGGCTTATAATGTCATAGTCGTGTCCGGTCATCGCACATAAAGGTGTTTTTCACACCAGAAAATAACATTCTCAAATTTGTTTACCTTTAGATGCTTGGATTGTGCACCTATATGTAACGAAACGACATAAATCTTAGCCTTTGATGATTTCATTGCGCATACATTAGTATAACCTGTTAAGTTGTGCGATTGAATTAGAGGCACGTATCCCTACTTCAAATTTACACGTAAAAATAATAGTTAATTTTTTACATAGTGAAATCATCATATGTTAAGATTTATTTCGTTGTATTACATCTATACATTCGAGTTACGCCTCTACAAGTCCACTACTTTATTTTCAGGTTTTTGTTGTGTGAATATGCACGTTTAATACACTATATAAAGACACTTTACAACATATATAATCATGAAGCAATAGTCCTGGTCAAGCAGATTATCGCGTGGGTTAATATGATTTACTATTATAATTATCTGTTTGAATCAAAGAGAGGAAGGCCCGTACAAATGGTGGTTAACTATCAATATCTGTTAAAGTTGCATATTAACACCAGAATGCTTGAAAATAACATTATTAAAATGTATATACTCTTAGAGGCTTACACTGTGTGGCTAGATGTAATCAAACAAAATTAATCTTAACATCTTGTGATTTCATTCTATATAAACTAATACCATGTTGAAGTCGTGAATTTGAAATAGAGGCACGAGTAGGACATCATACTCAGCTCAGCGCGTGTATGATGACGTCACACTCATTACGTCACAAAGGTGTTCCATATAGACCGTCATCAAATCTCAAATACTCAGACGTCGTATGAATGGTATGTTTTTTTGCAATTTAATACACATGCTGTTGACTATTTTGAAACTAATTCGACTGGGCGCTGTTGCTGCCTTAGGCAGCAACAGCACGCAGCCAAATTAGTTTCAAAATAGTCAACAGCTTACCTGTGTAGTTTTTTGGAAATTGAGAATCAGGGTGTTCAAAGATCGATCGATCCTAACACGAGCGAGGTATGGGTGGAGCTTAGCTAGAGATGGGCGGGGCATAGTCTAAACCGGAAATGTCCATTGCCTTTCATGCTAACCCTACTCAAAGATACACGGTCGTTTAAAGTAAATAGAGTCTATAGAATAATACACATTGTAAGTGACGTATATTGATTAGATTTGGCTCCGGGCATTATTGTCGCATCTGACCAGTTTCACCAGGTCACAATGGACGTGGCTCGAGAAAGCACCAGATGTGGGCATGGCTTATCTGACAGTACACATTTATTCTATGAACAATTCATCAGCCCACAACTAATCAGTTTCCTGCCACCCCTGACGAGAAGTGATTATCCGAGCCAAGTCTCACCGACTAGATAGCACTGGTATTAGATTAAACACGAAACTGGAACGAAGATAGAATTGGTATATAATTATAGTGGACTTGCTATCGAAACGTGAACTGCTTGCCACCTATTGCGTTAAATAGAGGGCGGGCAAACACTCCCATGACAATTAATGTGGTAATTTGTATCTAATCGTAAAAAGAACATCGTATTCAGTTAATTGATTGACTGTTCTTTGATGAAATGAATTCCACCCAGCAAGAAATGAATTGCATGTTGATTAGGAAATCAGCAACGCATATACTCTATTTCGTAGATCAAGTGAAGTGAGTTCCAAGTTGTGTTAGCACTCGTTATATGGCTCCACCCTCTGTATTGAAGTTCTGTGATTGCACACCCATCGTTACATACATTATAATGCAATTCCCTGTCTGAATGTTACCTACGTATTTTCCAAGGTATATACATGTTCTTGCATTGTACGTAATTTGTGCCCTTATATTGACCCCTATGTTCCATACAACGTCAAGGAAGTAAGGCATTGTCTCCGGGAAATCTGCAAACCATATATATTTGTCTTATTGCTAATTCGTGCATCTATTTGGTAGAGTATGTAATCGTAACTTAGGCCATGTTCTCGCTAGGGAGCTCAGCAGAAATAACACCATACGTCATTATGGTGTTATTCCGGAGTAAGTCTCTAGTGAGAACACGGCCCTAGTGACACATGCACATAATGGAGGAACCCACTATTAGCGATGCCCCTCATATAGCTAAGCTCCACTCATACTTTGTCCGTGCTTGGAGCAATCGATCCCTACACTCTCTGAATCTCGATTTCCGGAAAGGTATACAAATACGCTGTTGGGTATTTTGAGACTAATTTCACTGGGTGCTGCTGCTGCTGTCTCTTAAGCGCTTAAGACGGCCTAAATCGAGTCATTCATGGCGCAATTGAATATGACGTCAGCCTACAGGTCGCGTATTTGATTATAACATCATATGCTTCACTTAGAAACTGGAGTCATTAATTATCTGACATTCATTATGGACACATACAAATTCAAGCAATCAGATGACTCTGGGCGAGTAATCATACGAATGATTCATGAATGCATTTTCTCAGGCAAGCATATGATGGCATACTCATCTACGTGACGTGTATGATAATGTCATAATCACTTACGCCATGGATGACTGGATTTAGTCAGACGTAGTTGCTTAACGCATCCATTCGTACACATTCGTGACCGATTTTCGAGTTTCGTGATGGAGATACGCCATTTTGAATGTGACGTCACCTAACCAGTCACTACTTATGACGTCAGATATTTTAGTGACAGATCAATATAGCTGTGGTAAAGTGACTGTCCATGCCACCCATCTGTCCTTAGCTCAAACCTAATTCCAAGATCGCGTGACACTAAATAGAGTCTATAGAAGGTGATTTACCTAACCAATTATCTTTATTCGATTTCTCACCAGTCCCCAGACATTATTATTTCCTCGGCTGACCAGTTCCATCGGGCTACAATGGACCTGTCTCAGGATCTTATCAAATTTGGGACTAGGTTGTCTGAGAGTAAACAATTATTCTGGTAACAATTCATTCAGTACACAGCTAATCAGTTTCCTGACAGCCTCGGAGAAAGGTGATTATCCGAGTCAGTTCTCACGCACTGTATAGGGCTGTTATTTGATTAACCAAGAGATTGAAGCGAGACTAGAGTTTGGTATTCACAATGGTACCGTGATATATGGGGGTGGCCTACTTGTAACGCGTAGATGCATTTAAAATCTGTCACTTGATTGAGAATGGAAGGTTGCTATTTTTTTCTGATAACCCATGTTTCTGGGCCGATACTGAACCAATACCGGGTCATATTGACCACGTATTGGTCCAGTGCCACCCTAGTAAGCTGCATAATCAGGGAAGAAATACTTTTGAAGTGATACTAATCTCGTCTCAAATGTTGTACTAAATTTGATATATTATGGTATATAAATCCAATATCATTGGCTTTCTGGCACTTCCCGTTAAAGGTATTTTACTTATTTGCTGTATGATATGATATTAATGTTGACCTGTGGTCGCCGAAAGTTTGTAGCATCAGGCGCTGCAAAGTAGGTACTTGCTACTTTATCATAGACCTGTAACTAACACATATCCTGCTAACTATCTTGAATCTACTTTGACTGACGTAAGACAGCATCGGCAATCAGTCAAATTAGTTTCAAAATATTAAAAAGCTTAACTGCGTAGGTTTGGAAATTCAATGTCCAAAGGATCAACTTACCTCCTACAAACGCGATATGTCGGAGAAGCTGAGTGAGAAATGATCGGACCGTAGATAGAGATGCACCACATCTAGTGTCTAAAACTAAAGCGATGCAAGTCTAGATGGGAGCTATTGCTGTAAATTCAGCTAAGACACATGGAGGAATCTAGTTTTAGATACTCCCGCCCATCTTTAGCTAAGCTCAATTTGCACATCGACCGTGTTGGGATTGATAGCCCCCTGTACCTTTCGACAATCAATTTCCAGAAAGCTATACGAGCAAGCCGGTGAATATTGTAGCAGCAACAGCGTCCAGTCAAATTAGTTTCAACATATTCAAAATACTTTTATTAATAAAATAAAACAAGTATTACAGAGTAAAGACATACGATGTGTACAACACCGCTTAGTCAGCCATCAATTAAACGTTCGTGACGAACTTATCTATATCATGCATGACACCGTTGATTACGGCATCACCCTACACGCCACGTACTTTATTATGGCATCAAATGATTGGTGGAGAAACCGGACATCGCCATTCGTACGCTTTCGTGACCGACATTTCTAGTTCCGCGCTAGAGCTACGTTACCTCGATTGTGGCGTCACCAAACAAGAGAAGTGGGCCTACTATAATTATGATGCCAGCTATGTTAGTGGCAGGCCGATGCCACCCCAACACCCACCCATCACTACCCCAACCCCCTCATCCACGTTAATAAACATGTATTTGTCAACAATTCATTCAGCACACAGGTAATTCAGTGACAGGAGCAATCATTACCCCTACATTCACACGAATGTCCATATCGCTAACCGTATTCCCAGGTGTTAGATCGCGTGAAAGTAAACAGAGGCTGTATCACTCGTTGATTTACCCAGCCCATTATCTTGATTCCCTTTCTATACGCTGCCTAGACATTATTATTTTCTCAGGTGGCCAGTTTCATTAGACTACAATGGGCGTGTCTTGCGAACGTATCAAATGTAAGACTAGTCTGTCTGGCAGAAAACATTTATTCTGGGAACAATGCGTCCAGTACATAGCTAATCAGCTATCATGCCAGCATCGACAAGAGGTGAGTATCCGAGCCAATTGAGGATTCCAGTTTCTCAGTTACTTGCACGACGTCATAATAATCTACATTGCATGCAGGTTGACGTCATGATATGTTAAGTCAGCCGGGCGTGTCATAGTCTGTCGCAAACCTAACAGTCAGAAAGCTATATGAATTGTATGCAGTTATTAGTTAATACACATTCTGTTAAGTATTTTGGAACTAATTTGGTTGGGCGATGTTGTTGCTATAGTCATTGATTGCGAACAGCATTAACCTTCACAGTAGGCACAATAGAGCTGTGCCAGCTTAGTACAACACATTGTCTAAAACATGGAGCTTAGACAGACAGCTGGTGGGAGTTCGATTTGACCAGCGGCACTACGAGCAACGAATGCTTCCAGTGTATCCATCAACTATATACCGTCATACTCAACTACGTGACGTGTATGATGGGGTGGGGGGTGGGCGTCATAATCAATTATCATTAATGGCATAGGTACGTTCGTCACGGACGCTTAATTTGATTACGGACTAAGCGTTGTTGTACGAAGTGTATGTCTTTACTATTTAATAAATATGCTGTTGGTTATTTTGAAACTAATTTGATCGAGCGCTCTTGCTGCCATAGGTAGCAACAACACCCAGTCAAATTAGTTTTCAAAATATTTTTCTAGAAATAGAGGTTCAGAGAGTTCATAGATCGATCAATTCCAACACGAGCAACGCGTGGGTGGTGGTTATAGTTAATGATGAGCGGGGCATAACTAAGACTGGATTACTACATTCTCTTTTTGAACGGCCATCTATTCACCTGATACTCGGGTGGATGCATTAGACATGTTGTTGTATACATCACTGTCGCATTGGTGCTTTAACGAGATACAATGTACGCTGCACCAGACACCTCTGAATGTAATACACACCCGAACAGCCTATGACATAATTGAAACCATGGCATAATCCATCATGTGCCAACAGCGCCCATGGCGCGCGACGTGCTACTCCTATCAATTAGCCATTTAACGGTCTAGATCTTTTCCAAGAAGATTATACCTAAATTTACATAAATAAGTATTCCATGCTGTCTTGCAAATAGACATTCCTCATGACCACTACAGATGCCGTGTGTTGGAGGTACAGACTGTTGGATTGACGATTAAGAAAATCGAAAATTCAGGCAAGCCAGTGTCCATTTGTAGGCCAAGCGCATACTATTTCTGAAAATGTGCCACTGGAATGACTGACTCGTTAACCGAACCGAGCCAGTCATTCCAGTGGTACAATTTCAAAAAATAGTATTCGTCTGACCTACATATGGACGGTGTCACCACCATTGCATAGTTATTTTGGCCAGTTTGACAATTACAAGCATAGCTTGACACAAGAGGAGTTAAAATGAGACGCAATATGACACACAAAACGTCAGGTTAATGCAATTACCATAGATAAGTCTTTGATTATTTCTCTCGCCGAAGCCCTTATTTGTTGTATCTGTTGTTTTCATTTTATGCCTGGAAACATAACTAGATCAGTGATTAACTAAGCCGTATAAGTATGCATAATATGGCAAAGCAGCTGCTAGTTGTATTAATAGCAAATACCCATATGGCCGACAGGTATGTTAACCCCTCTTGTGTCAACACCGCCTCAAAGCGCTCACAATACTAATCGATATATCAATTAAAATGTTGATGGTCAATATTGTCCAAGATGTTTCGATTTTAGAAGACAATATTTGTTCAATTACTCTTTTTTCGCTGGTTGACCATTTGTAAAAAAAATTACACGTTTTATTTATCCTGTGTCTATCTGCAGGCCAAGAAAATAGTATTTTTGTTTTAAACAGAATTTATTTTGTTCAATGGGAGCACAGTAAGACATAAGGTCGTATACACGTGTTTCCAATATATGCAAATACAATAAATTAATAAATACAACACGATGGGGTATAATAAAACATAATTAAATAGTAACGTATGTATAACTAGTTAACTGATAATATATTTCAACCACTGATTACAATTTTCTAGGTAGTTCGCACGCTTACGTATGTGCACGTGAATATGTGCGTGCGTGCGTGCGTGCGTACGTATTGGCGTGCGTGTGTGCATGGTGCGAGAGAGAGAGAGAGAGAGAGAGAGAGAGAGAGAGAGAGAGAGAGAGAGAGAGAGAGAGAGAGAGAGAGAGAGAGAGAGGGAGAGAGAGAGAGAGGGGAGGGAGGGAGGGAGGGAGAGAGGGAGAGAGGGAGGGAGGGAGGGAGGGAAGGAGGGATGGAGGGAGGGAGAGAGAGAGAGAGAAAGAGAGAGAGAGAAGGAGAGAGCGATATATATATATATATATATATATATATATATATAGAGAGAGAGAGAGAGAGAGAGAGAGAGAGAGAGAGAGAGATAGAGAGAGAGAGAGAGAGAGAGAGAGAGAGAGAGAGAGAGACTCGCCCTGAGAAAGCCATGTCGCCAATACGACCGCCTCCTCCCTGGTATTATGTCGGCCAAAGGTTAGCTAATGTAATTCTATGCAGGCTTCGTACTGGCTGTAGTAATTTCAATCTATTTGAAAATTGTCTGGCAGACTCAGCTAGCTTCCCATGTGGATACACTGATGAATCCACAAATCACTATCTCCTCCGCTGCCCTCTTGTTAACGACCAAAGTGTCTCTCTCCAAAATCTGCTAGTCTTAAACAATATCTCTCTTGCCACACTGACAGCTAATCAACTTATATACGGCATTAACAATGTCGACTTGGAAAAGAATATTACAATAGGTAACGCCGTGTGCCAATATATAGTCAATACCAACCGCTTTACGTAACTTCCTATTTGTTAAATTCGCAACTATAAGAGTGAAATGCAAACAACCCAACATATACACGCATGGTGAACGCAGCGTTAAGAGCGCCTCACCTTACCTTTCTCACCCTTGTCAAATTCTTAGTTCATACCATGTTTCTCATATTCCCCTCTCCTATCTTTCACACTCTCCATCCCAACCTCTCTTTCCCGCTCTCTACTTCCCTCCCCTCTCACTCTCTCTCTCTCTCTCTCTCTCTCTCTCTCTCTCTCTCTCTCTCTCTCTCTCTCTCTCTCTCTCTCTCTCTCTCTCTCTCTTTCGCTCTCTCTCTATCTCTCTCTCTCTTTCTCTCTCTCTTTCTCTCTCTCTCTCTCTCTCTCTCTCTCTCTCTCTCTATCGCTCTCTCTATCTCTATCGCTCTCTCTCTCTCTCTCGCTCTCTCTCTCTCTCTCTCTCTCTCTCTCTCTCTCTCTCTCTCTCTCTCTCTCTCTCTCTTCCTGCGTGTTCAGATGGCTGTTGCCATGAACGACCATGATAATATTTAGTTAGTTGCATTTCGTAGGTCGATGCTTATTATCCTTACAAATAGCTGGCTATGGGTCAATGTCCGGTTGTTAATTTGGCAATGGGCTCGTCCAATTTCATGTTAGTTTAAACTTACATGGCAAAGCCGATCAAAAAGCAGCCTTTGCAGTGATCTTGAAGAATGTGCATTTTCCAGATAAGATGGGACGATTTTTGAAAATGTACCACATGAATCAATGGTTCGATAGCAGATCGAGTCATTCCAGTTTTTAATTTAAAAAAAATAGCTTATCACAATTTGGCTGTTAAATGGTTAATAGTTACCAACGCATCAGCAGTTTGAGACGGTCGTTCCTATGAGTGTTTCATCGAAAGAATACGCAACATCGTATTGAGCGCTTTGATGATAGGCATCTAAGCACAAACTATATTGACATACATTCGATAGATCAATTCGTAAGCTTGACAGGCTTTTCCTGCTCCATGGCGGAGTTATAATACGGAACACCCATTGTGCTGTCAGCCTTCATGTGATGGACACTATTTAGATGTCTCATACTTGAGTGGCACGTCATATGCCTGCATGTATGAAGTGATGGCTTGCTTGACTAGAATATACATAGAATACCGTATCTGGTGTTATAGTCAGCAGTTGATGCCACAGCGTTGAAGCTTAGCAAATGTTAACGGACGGAATAATGAGGTTGAAACCAGGGTTGATAGAATGTCGGTAGTTACGGGTGAAGTATGACACATAGTATACACTGAGGCCACGTGTATCTATTTTTCTTGCGCTGCATGCCTTAAGATTGCAATGCATGCGCACACCATGGCTGATGTGTTTGAGAAAAAACTTAAAACAACAACCCGGTATACACATTTGTGACTGACTAACTACTTAACTAACTAAAGGAGATGACGTATTATTGAGCTCCTACGCGCAGCTAAAGCATTACTGGCATACACATTTTGTAGCTATCATGGGCCCATTCTCAAAATAATAGTTAGCCAGAAATAACAATGTCGGTTTACCACATATGGATGTATCTTTAAAAAAGTTTTAATTCACGAAATAGTGCTATCTTTCGTTTTAGGCGGCATCATAGGCATATCTCTTTGATATATTTACACGTCAGACACTTGACTTCTTATTACAAATCCGCTGAGAACTATGGTTTGATAAACTGAACGCTGAGACTGAACTAAAGCAATGAGTATATGTCTGGCTCGTAACAATCTAGGGTATGCAATAACTAGAGTTACTACCCATTTCCCATGCCATATGCCGATGGACCACCCACAAGCTGCACTATCTGCTATGTGCCCGAAAGCAAATGAACTTTCAACAATACGCACCCTGCCTATCACTCCGAACCTCTCAGCCTATACATGGGGCAATGAATGATCACTGAATACTGGGTCACACTGTTTCTCCCGGCTACGATCGCTGTTGTAATTGACAGAAACTATCACATCATCATGTAATTAATATCCTGACAAGTACACTAATCTAGGAACTCTTTAGATGACACAGGTTTACTGCGACCAAGGCATGCACTCAATTATACCATGTTCGTCCTTTCCAGGGAATGTTGATATATTACGTCGATGGTGATCAATCACATCATGTCTGCGTGTAAATGTGTTGTCAGGTCCAGGATGAAATAAGTCTATAATGACCAAATGCAGTAGAAACATATCTAAATATGCATTTCTGAATGCCGATTTTATAGGTGACGGAAGGATGTTTATGAAAAGGGGCCAGTGGAATGGCTGGGCTCGGTAATCGGTAACCGAGCCAGTCAATCCACTCGTACATTTTCAGAAATAGTCTTCTTTTGGCTGGCTAATTGACATTCACCAAAGCTGTTGCAGAGGAATGAAAAATGGCACCTACATGATCCCACACATAATCGCGTGAGCCTACAAGATGTCGCCGACCACAGGTCCACGTTAATTGCATGGTAATGGCTCAGTGCCGGCCCAGTAGCATGAGTTATCAGGGCACATGGCAACATTTCAATGTAACTCAAATAAATGACCAATGTGTAGCTTCATTCCACACATAGCAAGGCGGACACTTACATATATCGCGATATCACAAGATATTCCGATCTCTAGTCTTACGTCACTCTACCAGTTACTCAAATAACAGCCCCATACAGCTCTTGAGAACTCGATCAGATGCTCACCTTTCTTCAAGTCTGTCAGAAGTGGCTGTGTACTGAATGAATTGCTACCAGAAAAGTTGTTTACTCTCAGACAACCTAGTTCCAAAGTTGATACGACCACGAGACAGGCCCCTCGTAGCCCAATGGAACTGGTCAGCCGAGGAAACAATAATGGCTGGTGACTGGTGAGAAATATAATCAAGAAAAGTGGCGGGTAAATCGCCTTTTAAAGACTCAATTTAGTTTCACGCGACCCTACACCGTGGAATTCGGCTAGAGCCAAAGACATATGCGGAAATGGGCAGTCGCATGAATGGCTTATAATTAGCATATGCCCCTTGTTAGGTGGCGTCGCAGTCAAAATGACGTAGCTCTATTACAAAACTCGGAACGACAGTCATGACCGTGTATGAATTGTATGTCTTTGTTGAATTTACAGCAACGCTCCCCTCGATCAATGCATCTACCTAATTAGTTTCTAAATATGCAATAGCTTAGCTGTATATTTTTCTGGAAACTGATATTCAGGGAGTTCAGGGATCGCTCGATCGCAACATGGGCGAATTGTGAGTGGAGCTTCGCACAGCTAAAACTGAATAATGTTATTGCATTCAGTGGATGATTCATTTCTAGCTTTGCCATGCCCATTGCTAGCTAAGCTCCAGCCACCTGTACGCGCATTGTAATCGAGTTATAACATTCAAATTTACATTCCAAGAATCTAAATTTCCAAGCAACTACACGCATTAGCAGACACGCTGTTGATAGTAGGCTACTGCTGCCTATGTTGGGATCGATTTACTTGCACTTAACACTGAATTCCCAGACTCCCAATTCAAAGATACTTGTACAGGTAAGCCGATGGCAGCAACATATACCAGTTAAATTAGTTTCGAAATAGTCAACACCATGTTAATCTAATTGTGCATTCATTAAAGACATACACCTCGCAAGCTTAGCGTTCTGTTTCTTCTTCACGACATAGTTATACGACGCCATCATGAGTGTGACGTCAGCATACACGCGGTGACATTTTTATTACGTCACATACTTGAGCGGCATGTCGGAGGTATCCGTGTATGCAGTGATGGGATGATTAAATATGGGGTATACATGTTATAATGTATTTGGTGGTGAACCCATCATTTGAAGCCATGTAGTTGAAGCTTAGCAAATGTTAGTGGACTGAATGATGAAGATAAACACACACGGTCAATATAATCTCGATAATTGTGGAAGCATGATAACTATATAGTTGACAATGAGATCAGACTGCCCTATGTTTCTAACACTACTTACTTTAAGCATACAATGCATGTGTACACCAAGTGTGGTTATTGTATGCGAGAGAACTCTTAAAACAACAGTCCGGAATACGTATTAGTGACTGACTGACTAGCGACTTAACTTAATAAGATATATGGCGAGTTATGGAACTACCACGCGCAGCGAAAAACATAACTAGCATAAATAGCAATTAAGCTATCACGACACCATTCTCGCAATACTAGTTCACCAGAAATAGCAATGTCTGGTTACCGTTATGAATATACCTAGAAAAATGTTAATTCCGAAAATAGTGCTATCCTTCTTTATAACGCGAATTAGCTATCCGCAATACTTACACTGCCTATCACACCGAACCTATTTCTGGGAAAATGAATGATCACTGAATAACGGGCCACGCTGTAGTCTCCTGGCTACGGTGGCTATTGTAATTGACAGAAAATATCACGACAGCATCGTCTAATTAAGATCCCGACATGCAAATTGATCTAGGATCTCTTTAAATGGCAATGGTTCACCGCGTTCAAGGCATGTACTCGATTATAAGAGGGTTGTCTTTTTCATAAAATGTTGATATATTATCCCGATGGTGATCAATCATACCGTGTCTGCGTGTAAATGCATTGTCAGTTCCAAGGAATACATTCTTTGATGACCAAAGTTGGTCAAGAAAATCTAAGTATTCGTTCATTGAATCGAGATTTTGCAGGCGAAGTTAAAGCTGCATTTGAAAATGTGTCACTGGAATGACTGGCTCGGTTACCGAGCCAGTAATTCCATTGGTAAATTCCCAAAGAGAGTCTTGTTCTGGCGTGCAACTGGACATTCACCAAGACAATTACAGAAATGTGTTTGCAGATTTCGCAATCAACGGGTTAAATATAGAAGTGTCGTGTTACGTTATGTCATGCAATTGAGGTCATTGAACCCGATTACACTGAATGGCTGATTAACCAATGGGCAAATTAATAAGTTTACTACTGAAACTTGCAAAAAATGTCCCGTGTCCTGGCATTGATAAATGTCAATTTTCAGAAAAAGAAACGATTATTTTCTTTAGTGTTACCACTAAGATGACTGGCCCAATTACGAGCGGTAAATTTGGGGAAAAAAAAACTTACTATTTTCTTGTTCTGCAACCAAACTAAATTCCAAGCTAACTATAGTGTTATGCTAGTGGATTTTTTTCTGTTGATGATAATTAATGAATCCAGTTTCTCAGCGAACGATGTGGCGTCATAATCAACTAGATGACGTGTCGGCTGACGGCATTTAACAATTTCAATTTAGTCCGTCTTCAGGAATTGATTGACCCCAGCACGGGAAAAACATTGTTGGAGATTAGATAACGATTGGCGTGACATAGCTAACACTGGATTCGGCCATTCACATCACGCCTTTGCATCAGCGAATTGCCCTTTACATGCACGATTAGCATGAGTTCTGATAGTGCATTAATTATGCAAACACCATTATCTCCCGTTTCAATTAAGCAGGTGTAATATTTCATATACATAGACAGAGCGTGTCTGTTTATTTTTCCTTAATACCCAATTACGTCACATGTAGGCCGATGCCACAATACATATTGACGTATCTAGCTCCGTCATTAGGAGTGAAAGGTTCGTCGAATGTACGAATTGTACGTCTTTGATGGATTTTAAATTTAATACATATTATGTTGAATAGTTTGAAACAAATTTGATCGGGAGATGTTGCTGCCATAGGCAACGACACCACCCAGTCAAATTATTTTCACCATATTCAACAACTCACCTGCCTACTTGCCTTGAATATAGGATTCTGAGAATTCAGGTTTCCAAGTGTATACATCGATCACAACACGTTTACCATATGTGTGGAGATTAGTTAGAAATTGTCGTGGCATATATAGAAATGGATCAGCCCACATCTCGCAAATAAGTAGTGAAATGGCGTTTTAGACATGTCAAATAGTTCACTATAATTAGGTACAATTGTTGAAAACGGCACTGTGGGGCAGCCATATTTGCGTAGCCTTTTATACCTGGTCAACGTGAGCTAATATGGTTCTGTCTATCGGTGTATGTCTAGTCCACCCCTAATTTTGTCAGAACGTGAAACAACCGCTGATAACCCACGTTACTTGGCTAGTACCCGACAACTACCGGGCCGATACAGCCAGTAATTGCCACGCACCGAGCCAGTAACGTGCATTATCATCGACAGCTCAGAGCTGGCATTGTTACTGCGTGCATTAAATGTATTAGACACTGTTGAGATCACGTGTTTCAACATTACATCGTGCCGATAATAGATAGTATGCGATAAGTGTATGTCACTCGGTAAATGTACTGTTCTATCTAACCTTGAATTCGCCATCACGTATCCGTCAAGCTTAGATACTGCCTACGATTTCTGTTTGGTTTCATCTATAATTTATGTTTAGTTATTGATTTAGCAAATTTCGCGATATAGTAAAACGACAGAATCTATAAAGGGACGATTTATAATGAGGATTTGTTCATTGTCACATATGACAATAGGCCCATTTATAGTACTTGATATAAGATAGCATGTTCATATTAGACACATACTAATGCTACGTGCTATGAATCGCATCCACTGACCGTCTCTTTTACCGTCTCATTCACGAGTATTAAAGGGATCCCTTCCAGCCTTTGCTCCGCCCATCTCTACCCAATTCCCACCCACTTTTGCCGTGTTGGGATATGTCGAACCATTAATCCCAATATCAAGATAACTGTACAGGTAAGCTGTTGAATATGTATATAGGTTGACACTATTTTGACTGGGTGCAGTTGCTGCCCATGGCGGCAACATCTTAAAGTCAAATTAGTTTCAAAATATTCAACAAAACATTGCTTGCATTATTACTTCATCAAAGTCATAATTTGTACACGTTAGTGCAGAACGTTTCGATGTTTGGGATTAAGCTACGTCAGGTAGCAAGTTAGGTAACTCATTTTGACGTAATATACGTGAGTAGCAGATTGGATCCCTCCATTATCCTGAATATTTGTAGCACAAGAAACATCAGTAGGGGGAACTTTTATATTAAAATAAAAGCTAATCCGAAGAAATATGCTTGCTCTTAACAATAACCCGGCTCTCGATGCATGCACAGGACGTTATAACGAGCAGTGAATATGGCAATATGCCCTATGGGTAAGCCTATCATAAGTATTTACTATATTGGAGAGTAATGTTAGGGTGTGTATGTATCCCACTGGAAGGATATGCATACTCAATGTGTAGAAGGATTTGACGAAGTAGACAATGTTATTATTGAACTAATAGGTAAATCCGATTATATTTTGTTAGGAGGAGATTGCGATGCAAAAGCAGCCGAGAGAAATGAGTTTATAGTTGAAGACACGGAACAATTGCAGTCGATATGTGTGAAGTAGAAATAGCCGGTAGACCAAAACTATTCATGGGAATTTGAGAAGATACCGATCAGCTAAATAAATATGGACGTATAAGTTACGGTTTAGTTTATCTCGTTAATCTTCTGAAGCACACGAAGAACATATATACATTAGAGATATATAAACACAACACGCTGGGCATAGGCAACGGAAGAAAAGGTAAAGATGCTAGTCTGGGAAAATTAACCTGCGAAAAACCCTCCTTTGAGTATGCCATCTCAAGGCTGACAGTCTACAAATAGGAGAATTAGGAGAATTCTGTCCCATAGTATCCGCTAACCACTACCCACTTACTCTAACGCGGCGCTATCACTATAATATAATGCTGCCGAAAAATGTTATTAACGAACGGCAACATAAGAATGAAAAGAGGCATGTAAAGAGGACACAATTACAAACGAGACAGGTTTGCTAGAACGGTCTAGGAGCGTCATAAATTAGCTGAACTAAATGTGCACATCCCCCATGGTTCCTTAACCAACGTGTCATTGAACGAAAGTAAACATAATATTTCAAACATTTTTAGTATTCAGCACATATATCATTTCGGGAAACACCTAATATCGATCAAAACGTAATAAAAGCACCACTATACCAACCAGTATACACATACTTCTAAGATAAGAATTACGGAGGCGATTATTGATCAACTAAATAAGTATAGACGTACTCTATTAGAGGTATATAAATACAGCAACCTAGTCATTAGGCAACGGAAGCAAAACTAACGCCGCTAGTCTGGGACAATTAGCATGCCAACATATCTCCGTTGTCGAGTATGCAATCTCGACGCTGCCATTATGCAAATATATCTCATACTTCGAAGTAGAATAATTCTGTCCCATATTATTCGCTAAGCACTGCTCACTCACTGTAATGCTGAACTGTATCCATAATATAATGTTGCAGGAAAATGTTCTTACCGAAAGGCAACATAGGAATGAAAAGAACCTCCCCCCCCAGCCCCACCCCCACCCATGTACAGAGGAAACATGACAAATGGGGTTTGCTAGAAAGGTACGGTACGGGAGCATTCTAAATTAGTTGATCTCCGATGGTTCCTTAAACAACGTATCATGCAACGAAATTACACACACATTTGTATCATTCAGCGCATAGATCATTTCGGTGAAACCGAGACATATCGATCAACATGTACTAAAAGCAACCAAGCCGTGGTTCAAATTGGAATGCCAGCAGGCTACGAATCGTTATGTTAAAGCCAGGTAGATACCACACTTAATAGAACTGATAAGAACAGAGAAATCATAATTGACGCTAGCAAACCATATAGGCGAACAACAATACAATCAGCCAACCCATGTACAGAGAACTCTAGGATAACATATTAGAGAGACGAGTAATACGAACAAAAGACATAAGTAATGCACTCTAATTAACCATAGCCATTGAACGTATGCCCATAGGTCGTATATAAACGACGCGTATGAATATTATAAAACTATGAACAGAAATGAGGATGATAATACCGAAGAGGATACATTTGAACAACCAAGCACAAGTCGGGGAAGCCCAGATTTGGGCATCCCAATCATCGAAGCGGTGATCCACAAAGCTATTAAAAACTGAAATCCAACAAACCACGAGGCGCCGATGTATGCCATTAACCCGTCTTGTGTCAACTAAATCCCTTAATAGTCCAGGAGCTAAAGCTAGGTCAGAATCGTGACGTAGCACACCCAGTATTCAGAAGGTCTGACACTTGCTGTGGCTTGGGGGACATGTCCCACACATTTTAAGCCCTGTTGTACAAACAAATTGTGGTAGCACTAATTAGTTATCCTGATTTCTTTGCATAGGGGGTCTAGGCTTTGGCTGTATCCACAGTGCACAACGATATAATCATGATCGTGGCATAACTCAAAGTAATATCGTATTAGATTCACCATATATGATATTTCGACGGATATCGACCTAACATATATCCAACATACATTTTGCATGCATATACCAAGGCGAGGGTGAAATGTGAAGGTTATATTTTATGTATGTATACTAACTCCATCATAGAATCTGTATATCCAGCTGTACCACTGTTGACAAAGCACCCAGGTAATGGTGGTTGGAATGAGACAGATGGATGTGGTGGTAATCGGTGCGGAAAAACAAATTAAAATGAATAATACACCTCACATCGCTCGCATTGCCATTGCCATATATGTCAAGGCAAAGGAGATACAGTGGCGATATAAAGAAGAGTTTAGTGACACTGTGATCAGACTGGGGGGATTCCACATTGCGCTAAACTACTTAGCTGTTATTGGAAAGATGTGTGATGACTCTGGCTTAGAAGATCTCCTCATAGAGGCTAACACATATGGTAGCAGCATGGCTGCTGCTCTGCTTAAAGGGAAGTCATATAATAGAGGAGTGAGGGCTCACAAATTGGTTCTGGAAGCGCTGCTGCGATTACAATGGCAATCTTTTTCCATATGGGTTCAACAAAATGGACAACATGAAGACCACATTACTCCAACAGATTTGGAGAGTCTGGAAGAGAAAATTAAGATGTGCCGAAGCAGCATTGACGACTTAGACGCACTGCAAGAACATTTCAAAGAGGTGTGTATGTACGTGAATAAATTGCAACAGCTGTTCAAATCCTTTAAAGTTGAGTCAAGCTCTGTTCGCATTTTGGAACTCATATATTCAGATGGTAGAGCTGCTGCTTGGATTCATAAGAGCTGAGAGAACTGGAGATTGGCAGGCACACCTATGTGCTACTGCTGCTATGGCGCCATATTTCTACAGCATGGACAGAACCAATTATACAAGATGGCTGCCAATATATCTTGCGGACATGAAGATGCTTCCAAGTACACATCCCCATGTACATGAACAATTCTTGAATGGAAATCATTCCGTAAGTCGCTCACACCATCCATTCAATCAAGTGTGGACAGATATGGCCTTAGAGCAATCGATTAATTTTGATTCCAAAAAGCGAGGTGGTATTATTGGAATAACACAAAAGCCAGGAGCCTGGAGAGGTGGTCTTTAACTAGCCACGAGAGGGCAGCCATAACAACGGTCACAAAGCAAATGTGTGTGTTACAAGATAGTCACATGTTTGGAGTACATAAGGAAATGGGGACTAATCGAATGAACAGGGATGAAACCGATGCGCAGAAGATACTTTCGATGTTCTCATCAGATATAATGACCAATCCCTTTAATATTGCGGAAAACGACGACAGCGAGTGTCTTCCGCTTGTAAACATTGCAACTGGCGTGGTATTGCCTAGTGAAATCGCCAAGAGACTTGTTTCCGTCTGTGACATTGGTAAGGAGATTATGGACAATTTTGTTCAGGAGCGGCTGGACACTAACACGAGAAGCTTTTGGGACACGTTGCCACACTTAAAACTTAAAACATTTGCCAGCCTAGCACAGAAGAAAAAACTCAAAACAAATGATGAAAAAATTCACAATGTGAGATCTGACCGCGAACTATTTGGTCGATTAATTATTGCCGCAAGGTCCAGAGATGTTGATTTAAAACTAGTGATGACGTATGAACTGTCTGCTGTTCCACTATCATTGTCACATACGGATGGGACTCTAAGAAAGAATGTGAAAAGTGTTTTGTTAAGTGAACTAGAAAAGGAAGTAAATGTTGATGGACGGCTTCCACCTGTTGACAAGACAGGCGCAACAGCTTATGTAGTAGATGGCATGGCAATTGTGCAAATGGTTAAAACTGGAGGTACGTCTACATTTGGAGAATTGGCTGATAAATACTGGCACATCTTTACAGTTCCACTGAATCAAGAAGACTGCAACAGAGTAGATATAGTTTTTGACAGATATGATAGACTGGAATCTCTCAACGCGGAAGAGCAGCTAAAACGTGGGCCATCAACAGCATTGGAAGTAAAGATTGCTGGAGAAAATACTCCCGTTCCAAAGCAATGGGCCAAGTACATCAGCAATCCAAGCAACAAAAGTAACCTGGTTGCATTTCTCAGCAAGCGGTGGCGTGATACTGGTCCAAATATGCTATCTGCCGACAATTGCGTCATTCTTGCTGGTGGCTTTAACGATGGAATGGATGTTGTTGTCATTTCAGCGAACAATTCGTCGTATTTGGAAGAACTTCGATCAGATCACGAGGAAGCAGATACGCGTATGATGTTGCACGCGCTACACGCTTCAAAAGATCACATGCATGTTGTTATACAGTCTCCTGATACAGACGTGGCAGTACTTAGTATATATACGTATCGTTCGCTTCACTGTTCTGAACTATGGTTCCGTACGGGCACAAAGGACAAATTGCGATACATACCAATACATACAGTTGCTCAAGTACTGAGCCCAGCTATCTGTCTGTCTTTGCCTGGGTTTCATTCTCTTACAGGTTGTGATAGCACTAGTGCATTATTTGGAGTCGCTAAGAGAAAATCATTCAATCTCTTAAAGTCATCTGAATGTCATCAGCTTAGCTTAGCCCAACTCGGCGAACATGTTGACTTATCACAGAATACTGCAATTCTATGTGAGAAATTTGTCTGTTAGTTGTATACCACCAGGGATGTGGGAAAGACAGCTGCTGAAGCCCGTTATTGGCTCTTTTGTCAAAAGAGACAAATAAATTAAAATCTTCCACCTACATCGAATAGTCTAAAGCATCACACCGAAAGGGCCAATTTTCAAGCTCTTGTTTTGAGACGTTCATTGCAAGCTGTTCAGAATCTTCCATCTCCAAATGGACATGGCTGGAGTATAGTGGATGGTCTACTCAAGCCTGTTCCAATGTCAAAGGATCCTGCTCCATTTGGATTAATTGAACTCACATCATGTAGATGTCAAAAGTCTGCCTGCAAAAGAACATATCTCTGGCAATGCAAGGCTAACAATCTACTCTGCACTGAAGCACGCCTTTGTATGGGAGGTGAAATGTGTGACAATGTTCAGCATACAATTGTCGAAGATGACTCTGACACGGATGAGTAACATTCTCTCATTTGCTCACGTGATAAATATGTCCTGCCAGCTTGTGTAGACATGCACTTCATGTCAGTTAAAAGTTTAATTATGAAAAATGTAGAAAACATGGGCATTGTTGTAGCTAAGGTATTGCTAGTCACAAGAAGACCTAAGTGCCCCAATATGTACAAAGCAACATACGGGTGTCTTAAACGAGGTTGAGTATGTATAAATCTGCGATATACGATCACTCCTTTCCATTTTGGTTAAGATTGTATTGATATAACATGCGCTTAAGTTTGTGAAAGATTTACCATTGTGAAAATTGTCTGAAAACTACATTCAACACCTATTGTAAATGGGCTTCTCACGGGTTAGTGATACCACAATTTTCTTGTACAACACGGCTCAGAATATACCAAAGACATCGGTCTAGCATAATATAGAGACAACCCTTCTGAATACTGGGTGTGCTACGAAACCATTCTTCTAGACCCCTTTTGAAAATTGGCTCCCGGATTATAATGGTCAAGTAAAAAACAGCATCTGTAGTGATCTTGAGAAATGCCCATTTCCAGACCAAGAGAAGAATATTTTTTGAAAATCTACCACTTGAATGAACAATTTAAGAAATACTCTCCTCGGTCTGCAATTGGACACTGGCTGAGCAGAAATTCGAATTTCCATGACCATTACACTGGTGGTGAATGCCCATTTGAAGGATAACAGAACACTATTTGTTGGCAAATTAAAAGTTATAAATTTACAAAACATACTTTTTTTGGCTGCAAAAATATATCAAAATGTATTTGAAAGGTATTGGCAATTAAATGGTTATTTCTTGTAATATGTAGTATTTTGAGCATTTCAAAGTGCTGTTGACACAAGAGGGGTTAATAAAGTGTGGGATATATGCCATACAGCATTGGGGCGTTAATGAAAGCATCGCATTTCATTTCAATACATTGCTGAAGATTATAGTTATTCTAGTAGCCTGAAGGTCAGACTGCCACGATTTATTGGCAACCTAATAGACCCGCCACCTCAAAGTTCTCTCTCAATTTATTTGTAATACAATATATAATTCTTCATTTTGAAACCTCTCAACTGATCACTGTGTCGCTTAATTATGTCACATAATCTAAAATCGCCAGTAAAACCTGATATGTGTCATCAGTTCTTGTTTCTGACCTGTCGGGAAATAAAGTTGGCTTGTGGAACGAATTGCTCGCAGAATACTGCGTGTCTGACATCATATATGCCCGTATGATATATGATAAGTTCATGAGACGGATCGAGTATGGTTTAATGTATAACTAGTCGGGTGAAGAAATAATGCCGTGATGAAGTTGAAGACAAATAGGTGACTTTTCAAAGCTTCTTATTCTACCGATGCATACATATATGTTATTGCACATGCCCATGCACGTGCACTAATAACGCATGCTACTGGGCCGGTGCTGGCTCAAACCCCATCCGAGAGGGTCCGGTATTGTCCATGTACCCTCCCCCTCCCCTCCCCACCCAATAACCTGCGTTATCATGCGATGGTAAGGCCTCTTTCCAAGTGCAGACCATTTCGTTGGGTGGGCATAGATCGCAATTCTGCTCTGGTGATAAACAACTTATGTCTGCATTGGACGCATTACGGATTAACCTCTTGCCATTGACATGAGAAAGGAAAATCGACAGGATATCGGAATGACGATATTTGAGACTATATAGTAATGACAACACCTAACACAGAAAGACATGGATGTACAACAATACCAATTGCTACCAATTTCAAAATGTGCTTGAATTCAATATTTTGCAGCATACTTAAACAAGCGTTGAACATGCTAATATATAGCATTATATGAGTTTCACTCCAACGAGTAATTGAAATATACATTAATGTAGCAGTAGTAATCGTCCCATCTATCTATTGCACGTGCATCCGTGAGAAAGCGAGGAGAGGGTTCTTAATTCACCTTTCCAGAGTACCCACCCATCATATGACGTCATAATGAACTGCGTCGTGTGTACAATGCCATTAAAATAAATGACGGCATGAATGACTTCGATACGTACGTAACGAACGCATATTTGATGACGGTCTATGCGTTGTTGTACAAATTGTTTGCTTTTACTATTTAATAAATATTCTGTTGAATATTTTGAAACTAATTTGACTGGGCGCTATTGCTGGCATAGGCCGCAACAGCACCCAGTCAACTTAGTTACATAATATTCAGCAGCTGCCCTGTATAGTTTTCAGGAAATTGGTACTATGGCATTTGGGCATCGATCAATCCCAACACGGCGAGGTGTGGGTGGAGCTTTGCTAGTGATAGGCGTGGCATAGCTAAAGATGGAAAGGTCCATTGCATTATGATACATATGTTTATTGTGATTTTCAGCATTCACGCTTGTCCACTTTCAGTGACAGTGACACCGTAGTGCGCACAGTGCATAGCATGCCATTGGGTAGTCGTCAGTCCAGTCATCGGTGTTCAGGAGGGGGGGGTGGGGGTGGGTGGGGGGGATAATACGAAGATGCTGGCGGTGAGATGTATCACGCTTATTTAGAACTGCATTTTGGGGATGTCCAACTGTTACAGTTGTACAGTAGCATTTATACACAGACTTAATCATACTAACGCAGTTTCAGGGATAGACATACCATTGCTATGTGGATCCAAAATCTTGCTCTACCCCGATTCCATTCTGCACACAGAGCGCAGACACTTGCAATTCACCTTTCTAGAGTATCCATCTATCATCTGACGTCATATGTCGTCATAATCAGTTCAGAGATGTGCATGATGACGTCATAATCAGTACGTAATAAATGATTACATTTGGCCCGTTTTAACTATTAATAGTCAGACACGTTATACAAATTGTATGCCTCGACTATTTAATACACATACTGCTGACTATTTTGAAACTAATCTCACTGGATGCTGTTGCTGCCATAGGCAGTGACAGCGCCCAGTCAAAATTGCCCCGACATATTCAATAGCTTACCTGTATAGTTTTCTGGAAGTGACTGTCAGGGAGTTCAGAGATCGATCGATCCATACACGAGCAAGGTATGGGTGGAGCTTAGCTAGAGATGGGTGGGACATAGCTCAAATATACCGGTCCATTAGCTATTCTCCTCACTAATATCCATCAGCTGCACTCAGTACTTCTTTGGCCACGAGTGTTGTACTAAGTGTTCTTCACTTCTTCGGATTCTTCTTGAACCTCAGGTCGGCTCATAATATTTATATATAAATCGGATGATGGTGGTCACTGCGCGAACCTAGCACATATGTTATGAACCGACCGTGAGGTTCAAGAAGAATCTGAGGAAGTGTAGAACACTCAGTGCACCACTCATGGCCAAAGAAGAACTACGTGCAGCTGATGGATGTCTTTGAACTACCGCACCTACATTAAACCACCATCGTCATCATCGTTCTAGTATTAACCTTCCTTCCACAAATTATGCCAATGCACAAATTGGATAACTGTTTAATTAACACATTTGTTTTTGCAGATCCATCTATAAATAACAGTTCATTATTTCTACTACTGGCCTGTTTCGTCAACCAAGAAATTGCATGTTTTGTGTGTAGTGTGCACCAAAGCTGATTAATATGGCCGGACAGCAAACAGACATATTCGATGGGAAATTGGAATATTCTACAATAGCTTTGAAGGGTAACGTGATCACTATTAGAGATATAATCATGTGCAGTTAATGCTATTGTCAACGATATACTGCTCGTTAATAATGTGATTGGAAAAACAATGCTAGCAACTGCAATCGTGGATCGCAGACCACCGATGTCCCACTTGGTACGCTGTAAAAATATTGGTCTGTGATGGCACTGCCTCGAGAACATATTGGGTTGGAGACGGCTCCGCAATGTACGTACGTATGTGTCCCAGATATAAAACATGAATATATTGTATATTATTTGTCGAATTATACATATAACATAATATAAGGCATCCGTGAGTTAAAGATGGCATGCGTGTCTCAAACCTAATTTATATCTGAAACATGGGTGCCATCCCTCGCCGTGTCAGCGACTCCAGACGTCGGTAATCACCTAGTCAAAGGGGTATGTCTGAAACTGACTAACCCTTTGACAGCTGAATTCCCAGAGCCTGATTTCCAATGTAACTAGCCAACTAAGCTGTTTCCTATTTTGGAACTAATTGGAGAAGGTGTTGCTGCCATACGCAGCAACGGCATCTTTCCAAATTAGCTTCAAAATAGTCAGCAGAATGCTTCTTGGATTGTAAACTATCATTTCGTAGTTGACTTTTTTGGTTCAAGGTGTGTTGAACAAATTGTTCTCAGAATATATGCTTTCTGTCAGACAAAACCGTCTCAAAACCACTATGTTCTCCAGGCAGTGCCATTACAGATGAATTGGAATGGTCATGCAATGATTTAATGTGGGAAGAGAAATCTAGTATGTCCAGTTAACGATGCAGACATGATTGGCATGTAATAGATAACCAGACGCATACGTCTTCAGGCATGATATGGCGTCGTCTAACCACCACCGCGATTATGTGCGGTTGCTGTGTCATGCATATAAATAAAGATGACTTCAAAAATGTGTAAATCTTCATGAGAATCAAATGTAAATTTAGACATCATTAGGAACCTCTCAATGACTACTTCTTTTATGGGGGTTGTTAATGCCGTATACACATGATGTATCTGCTAGCCAATTGATGAATCCGGTTGCTAAAGTCATCAAATGAAGTGCTACCGTCATATACAGGTTGTGGGGCGTGTATGAGGACGTCATAATCATTAAGTCAAAAATGATTCTATGTGGACCGTCTTTAACTCTTAATAGTCCAACATGTTGTGATAATTGTATGTCTCTACTATTTAATACACACACTGTTGCGTATTTTGATACTAATTTGACTGGGCATTGTTGTTGACATAGGCAACAACAGCGCTCAGTCAAATTAGTTTCCAAATTGTTAACAGTTTAGCTGCATTGGTTTCTGGAAATTGAGTTTCACGGAGTGTAGGGATCGAATGATCCACACACGGGCAAGGCGTGGGTGGAGTTTAGCCATATATGGACGGGGCATAGCCATTAAAAAACAAATCGCTATATTGATTTTACAATTCACCTATCCATCCATCATCTGACCACGTGTGACGTCATAATAAGCTAAGTGCGCGTATGATGACGTCACAATCATTACGTCACAAACGGTTACATATAGACCTTCATCAAATCTCAAATAGTTCGACGCGGTGTAAAAATTGCATGGCTTTGTAATTCTTCGCTATTTAATAAACATGCTATGGCATATTTTGAAACTAATTTGACTGGTGATGTTGCTGCCTTAGGCAGCAACAGCACCCAGTGAAATTAGTTTACAAATATTCAACAGCTTACCTGTGTAGTTTTTTTAAATTGATAGTCAGGGTGCTCAGAGATCGATCGATCCCAACACGAGCGAGGTGTGGGTGGAGCTTAGCTAGGGACGGGCGGGGCATAGCTAACACCGATAAGGTACATTGCTTTGCTGATATATGCGAGTGTGTGTGGTGGACGTGGGGAGGAGCGCATGCTCGTTTTAGCTATGCATTGGAAACTAAGTTGACTGGGCGCTGCTGTTGCCTATGGCAGCAACATCGCCCAGTCAAAGTGTATGGCTAGAATTGTATGATTACTGTATTCCGCGGGTGTAGTAGCTCTGGGTAGCACTTGGTATTGTTTCAAGAGCGCCCTTTCAAATTAGTATAAAAATAGTCAGCATAATGTTGATTAACTAGTAAAGAAATATACCTCGAACTTGACGGACCTTTACGCGTTTAAATCGCGCCATTTCATGACGTAATTGATTATGAATTCAGCTTACATGTACGGTAACTATACAGGTGAGCTGGTCAAGATTGGACAACTAATTTAACGCGGACTTTTCAAAATATTCAACAAAATGTTTATGAAATTATATAGTCATGAATGACATACAGTCCGTGCACTTCCGTGACGGGCTATCCGATGTCATGACATACGTATGCCCATTAGAGTGTAATGTAACGTAATTAACTATGACGTCATACAGTTATGGGAGAGATCGGATGCCGCCATTATATTACTAATCCTGATATGAGTATCGTTGTATTCCGCAAGCCTGGAATAGGATCCCCGTATATGGGTTTATTTAATCACGATTTATCCAGATGTATGAGTTCCCTTAGGAAGCCGTATTAAGCATAGGCTACAGACAAGAGAGTCAAATGTTATATCCCAGTTATGTCGAAACTACATAAGGTTTCTTGTCACAAGAATAAAAATCGACCAGTTCACTTGATCCGCCTTATCCTTACTTCCAATTGTAAAATGGCCGGCACATGCCATACACCACGAGTTATACAGTTGCAGCATGCACTTGTCGTATGCCAAGAGTTATTCAGCGCACGAATCCACACTCGTAAATGCGAAATAGCTCTTACTAAGAGTCCTACACTTAGCCAAACGCGGTGGTTCGATTTGAGGGGTTTCCCTCCAACCACGTCTCTTAATCATGATCACGACCGATTGGCGGAAATAGGCGTGCGGTCCCTATTCCTGGTCTGGTAAAGGTACGACTCGCCCATTTATGGCTAAGCTCCACCGTCCTGCTACACGTGTTGGTATCGCGTTACATAAGCTGAACCCTGAATTTTCAGAATCCAATTGTCAAAGTTATTATACAGGGCACATGTTGAGTGTTTTGACACTAATTTGAATGGGTGTTGCTGGTGCCTATGGCAGCAACAGCTCTCGGGCAAATTAGTTTCACAATACTCTACATAATGTTTATTAATATTCAAATCCACATAATTCGTACACATGTGTGCCGAAATGTGTGAGTTTTGAGACGAGTCACGTCCTATGGTGACTCTAACTAGCATGGCCCGTATTTGATTATGACGTCATATACTTGGGTGGCAGAGAAGATCTATTCATCGCTACAGGCGGATAATGCTCACTTAGAGCATTCCCACGCGTGCTGACAACTCTGACAACCCATGCCTAGATTCGTAAATGCCAGTACATAGACCATATACATGAGCGAGCCCACCCTTTGCGGTCTAGCTTACATCTAACCGGCCATTCATTTTAACCGTGATGATTACTCAGCAAATATCCTATAACCAGATTAGTAGATAGCTGGTACGCCAATGTCATGTAATGTGCACATTATGTGTGTGTGTGTGTGTGTGTGCGTGCGTGGGTGGGTGGGTGGGTGGGTGGGTGGGTGTGTGTGTGTGTGTGTGTGTGTGTGCGTGTGTGTGTGTGTGTGAGTGTGTGTGTGTGTGTGTATGTGTGTGTGTGTGTGTGTGTGTGTGTGTGTGTGTGTGTGTGTGTGTGTGTGTGTGTGTGTGTGTGTGTATTTTATGTTATTGACGCACTGGCAACGTGCGGCTTCAATTTCCACATGCTATCCAGCCGACAGTCATGTACCCATTAGTTTAATTTGTTGATCACCATCTCCGGTTGGGGGATTGAACCGCCATAGCATAGTATATGTATGTATGTATTTTTATTTAATTGACGCACTGGCAACGTACGGCTTCAATTTCCATGTGCTAACTTAGCCGACAGTATTGCACCCATTAGTTTAATTTGTTGATCACCATCTCCCGGTCGGGGGATCGAACCGCCATTCTGCAACTCCGCATAGCATCAGCAACACGACACCTTTCCACTGGACCACCGCGCCAAGACTAAAAGTCAAGGTTTGGCCGACCAGCTTTCACATATCTGATATACTGACACACTGACGATTCATATGGGACTATCTGTGGATGCACCTGCCACGATTCAATCCTAGGCTTTTTACGCCTATTATACTCTGACTCCAGCACGGCTCTGGCAGTATATGTATTTTTATTTTATTGACGCACTGGCAATGTGCGGCTTCAATTTCCATGTGCTAACTTAGCCGACAGTCATGCACCCATTAGTTTAATTTGTTGATCACCATCTCCCGGTCGGGGGATCGAACCGCCATTCCGCAACTCCACATAGCATCAGCGACCCGACATCTTTCCACTGGACCACCGCGCCAAGTCTAAAATTCAAGGTTTGGCCGACCAGCTTTCACATATCTGATATACTGACACACTGACGATTCATATGGGACTATCTGTGGATGCACCTGCCACGATTCAATCGTAGGCTTTTTACGCTTATTATACTCTGACTCCAGCACGGCTCTGGCAGTATATGTATTTTTATTTTATTGACGCACTGGCAACGTGCGGGTTCAATTTCCATGTGCTAACTTATCTGACAGTCATGCACCCATTAGTTTAATTTGTTGATCACCATCTCCCGGTCGGGGAATCGAACCGCCATTCTGCAACTCCGCATAGCATCAGCAACCCGACATCTTTCCACTGGACCACCGCGCCAAGACTAAAATCAAGGTTTGGCCAACCAGCTTTCACATATCTGATATACTGACACACTGACGATTCATATGGGACTATCTGTGGATGCACCTGCCACGATTCAATCCTAGGCTTTTTACGCCTATTATACTCTGACTCCAGCACGGCTCTGGCAGTATATGTATTTTTATTTTATTGACGCACTGTCAACGTGCGGCTTCAATTTCCATGCGCTACCTTAGCCGACAGTCATGCACCCATTAGTTTAATTTGTTGATCACCATCTCCCGGTCGGGGAATCGAACCGCCATTCTGCAACTCCGCATAGCATCAGCAACCCGACATCTTTCCACTGGACCACCGCGCCAAGACTAAAATCAAGGTTTGGCCGACCAGCTTTCACATATCTGATATACTGACACACTGACGATTCATATGGGACTATCTGTGGATGCACCTGCCACGATTCAATCCTAGGCTTTTTACGCCTATTATACTCTGACTCTAGCACGGCTCTGGCAGTATATGTATTTTTATTTTATTGACGCACGGCAACGTGCAGCTTCAATTTCCATGTGCTAACTTAGCCGACAGTCATGCACCCATTAGTTTAATTTGTT
This sequence comes from Chaetoderma sp. LZ-2023a, assembly GCA_034401795.1. Classification (NCBI taxonomy): domain Eukaryota; kingdom Metazoa; phylum Mollusca; class Caudofoveata; order Chaetodermatida; family Chaetodermatidae; genus Chaetoderma; species Chaetoderma sp. LZ-2023a. The sequence continues at coordinate 31,273,297 of CM067366.1, forward strand.
GATCACCATCTCCCGGTCGGGGGATCGAACCACCATTCTGCATCTCCGCATAGCATCAGCAACCCGACATCTTTCCAATGGACCACCGCGACAAGAGTAAAAGCCAAGGTTTGGCCGACCAGCATTCACATATCTGATATACTGACACACTGACGATTCATATGGGACTATCTGTGGATGCACCTGCCACGATTCAATCGTAGGCTTTTTACGCTTATTATACTCTGACTCCAGCACGGCTCTGGCAGTATATGTATTTTTATTTTATTGACGCACTGGCAACGTGCGGGTTCAATTTCCATGTGCTAACTTATCTGACAGTCATGCACCCATTAGTTTAATTTGTTGATCACCATCTCCCGGTCGGGGAATCGAACCGCCATTCTGCAACTCCGCATAGCATCAGCAACCAGGCATCTTTCCACTGGACCACCGCACCAAGACTATAATGTCAAGGATTGGCCGACCAGCTTTCACATGTCTGATATACTGACACACTGACGATTCATATGGGACTATCTGTGGATGCATCTGTCACAATCAATCCTAGGCTTTTACGCCTATTGTACTCTGACTCCAGCACGGCTCTGGCAGTATATGTATTTTTATTTTATTGACGCACTGGCAACGTGCGGCTTCAATTTCCATGTGCTAACTTAGCCGACAGTGATGCACCCGTTAGTTTAATTTGTTGATCACCATCTCCCGGTCGGGGGATCGAACCGCCATTCTGCAACTCCGCATAGCATCAGCAACCAGGCATCTTTCCACTGGACCACCGTACCAAGACTATAAAGTCAAGGATTGGTCGACCAGCTTTCACATGTCTGATATACTGACACACTGACGATTCATATGGGACTATCTGTGGATGCATCTGTCACAATCAATCCTAGGCTTTTATGCCTATTGTACTCTGACTCCAGCACGGCTCTGGCAGTATATGTATTTTTATTATTTTATTGACGCACTGGCAACGTGCGGCTTCAATTTCCATGTGCTAACTTAGCCGACAGTGATGCACCCATTAGTTTAATTTGTTGATCACCATCTCCCGGTCGGTGGATCGAACCACCATTCCGCAACTCCGCATAGCATCAGCAACCAGGCATCTTTCCACTGGACCACCGCACCAAGACTATAAAGTCAAGGATTGGCCGACGAGCTTTCACATGTCCGATATACTGACACACTGACGATTCATATGGGACTATCTGTGGATGCATCTGTCACAATCAATCCTAGGCTTTTACGCCTATTGTACTCTGACTCCAGCACGGCTCTGGCAGTATATGTATTTTTATTTTATTGACGCACTGGCAACGTGCGGCTTCAATTTCCATGTGATAAACTTAGCCGACAGTGATGCACCCATTAGTTTAATTTGTTTATCACCATCTCCCGGTCGGGGGATCGAACCGCCATTCTGCAACTCCACATATCATCAGCAACCAGGCATCTTTCCACTGGACCACCGCACCAAGACTATAAAGTCAAGGATTGGCCGACCAGCTTTCACATGTCTGATATACTGACACACTGACGATTCATATGGGACTATCTGTGGATGCATCTGTCACAAGCAATCCTAGGCTTTTACGCCTATTGTACTCTGACTCCAGCACGGCTCTGGCAGTATATGTATTTTTATTTTATTGACGCACTGGCAACGTGCGGCTTCAATTTCCATGTGCTAACTTAGCCGACAGTGATGCACCCGTTAGTTTAATTTGTTGATCACCATCTCCCGGTCGGGGGATCGAACCGCCATTCTGCAACTCCGCATAGCATCAGCAACCAGGCATCTTTCCACTGAACCACCGTACCAAGACTATAAAGTCAAGGATTGGCCGACCAGCTTTCACATGTCTGATATACTGACACACTGACGATTCATATGGGACTATCTGTGGATGCATCTGTCACAATCAATCCTAGGCTTTTATGCCTATTGTACTCTGACTCCAGCACGGCTCTGGCAGTATATGTATTTTTATTATTTTATTGACGCACTGGCAACGTGCGGCTTCAATTTCCATGTGCTAACTTAGCCGACAGTGATGCACCCGTTAGTTTGATTTGTTGATCACCATCTCCCGGTCGGTGGATCGAACCGCCATTCCGCAACTCCACATAGCATCAGCAACCAGGCATCTTTCCACTGGACCACCGCACCAAGACTATAAAGTCAAGGATTGGCCGACCAGCTTTCACATGTCCGATATACTGACACACTGACGATTCATATGGGACTATCTGTGGATGCATCTGTCACAATCAATCCTAGGCTTTTACGCCTATTGTACTCTGACTCCAGCACGGCTCTGGCAGTATATGTATTTTAATTTTATTGACGCACTGGCAACGTGCGGCTTCAATTTCCATGTGCTAACTTAGCCGACAGTGATGCACCCATTAGTTTAATTTGTTGATCTCCATCTCCTGGTCGGGGGATCGAACCACCATTCCGCAACTCCGCATAGCATCAGCAACCAGGCATCTTTCCACTGGACCACCGCACCAAGACTATAAAGTCAAGGATTGGCCGACCTGCTTTCACATGTCCGATATACTGACACACTGACGATTCATATGGGACTATCTGTGGATGCATCTGTCACAATCAATCCTATGCTTTTACGCCTATTGTACTCTGACTCCAGCACGGCTCTGGCAGTATATGTATTTTTATTTTATTGACGCACTGGCAACGTGCGGCTTCAATTTCCATGTGCTAACTTAGCCGACAGTGATGCACCCGTTAGTTTAATTTGTTGATCTCCATCTCCTGGTCGGGGGATCGAACCACCATTCTGCAACTCCGCATAGCATCAGCAACCAGGCATCTTTCCACTGGACCACCGCACCAAGACTATAAAGTCAAGGATTGGCCGACCAGCTTTCACATGTATGATATACTGACACACTGACGATTCATATGGGACTATCTGTGGATGCATCTGTTACAATCAATCCTAGGCTTTTACGCCTATTGTACTCTGACTCCAGCACGGCTCTGGCAGTATATGTATTTTTATTTTATTGACGCACTGGCAACGTGCGGCTTCAATTTCCATGTGCTAACTTAGCCGACTGTGATGCACCCGTTAGTTTAATTTGTTGATCACCATCTCCCGGTCGGGGGATCGAACCGCCATTCCGCAACTCCGCATAGCATCAGCAACCAGGCATCTTTCCACTGGACCACCGCACCAAGACTATAAAGTCAAGGATTGGCCGACCAGCTTTCACATGTCTGATATACTGACACACTGACGATTCATATGGGACTATCTGTGGATGCATCTGTCACAATCAATCCTAGGCTTTTACGCCTATTGTACTCTGACTCCAGCACGGCTCTGGCAGTATATGTATTTTTATTTTATTGACGCACTGGCAACGTGCGGCTTCAATTTCCATGTGCTAACTTAGCCGACAGTGATGCACCCGTTAGTTTAATTTGTTGATCACCATCTCCTGGTCGGGGGATCGAACCGCCATTCTGCAACTCCGCATAGCATCAGCAACCAGGCATCTTTCCACTGGACCACCGCACCAAGACTATGAAGTCAAGAATTGGCCGACCAGCTTTCACATGTCTGATATACTGACACACTGGCGATTCATATGGGACTATCTGTGGATGCATCTGTCACAATCAATCCTAGGCTTTTACGCCTATTGTACTCTGACTCCAGCACGGCTCTGGCAGTATATGTATTTTTATTTTATTGACGCACTGGCAACGTGCGGCTTCAATTTCCATGTGCTAACTTAGCCGACAGTGATGCACCCGTTAGTTTAATTTGTTTATCACCATCTCCCGGTCGGGGGATCGAACCGCCATTCTGCAACTCCACATATCATCAGCAACCAGGCATCTTTCCACTGGACCACCGCACCAAGACTATAAAGTCAAGGATTGGCCGACCAGCTTTCACATGTCTGATATACTGACACACTGACGATGCATATGGGACTATCTGTGGATGCATCTGTCACAATCAATCCTAGGCTTTTACGCCTATTGTACTCTGACTCCAGCACGGCTCTGGCAGTATATGTATTTTTATTGTATTGACGCGCTGGCAACGTGCGGCTTCAATTTCCATGTTCTAACTTAGCTGACAGTGATGCACCCGTTAGTTTAATTTGTTGATCACCATCTCCCGGTCGGGGTGATCGAACCGCCATTCTGCAACTCTGCATAGCATCAGCAACCAGACATCTTTCCACTGGACCACCGCACCAAGACTATAAAGTCAAGGATTGGCCGACAAGCTTTCACATGTCTGATATACTGACCCACTGACGATTCATATGGGACTATCTGTGGATGCATATGTCACAATCAATCCTAGGCTTTTACGCCTATTGTACTCTGACTCCAGCACAGCTCTGGCAGTATATGTATTTTTATTTTATTGACGCACTGGCAACGTGCAGGTTCAATTTCCATGTGCTAACTTAGCCGACAGTGATGCACCCGTTAGTTTAATTTGTTGATCTCCATCTCCCGGTCGGGGGAACGAACCGCCATTTTGCAACTCCGCATAGCATCAGTAACCAGGCATCTTTCCACTGGACCACCGCACCAAGACTATAAAGTCAAGGATTGGCCGACCAGCTTTCACATGTCTGATATACTGACACACTGACGATTCATATGGGACTATCTGTGGATGCATCTGTCACAATCAATCCTAGGCTTTTACGCCTATTGTACTCTGACTCCAGCACGGCTCTGGCAGTATATGTATTTTTATTTTATTGACGCACTGGCAACGTGCGGCTTCAATTTCCATGTGCTAACTTAGCCGACAGTGATGCACCCGTTAGTTTAATTTGTTGATCACCATCTCCTGGTCGGGGGATCGAACCGCCATTCTGCAACTCCGCATAGCATCAGCAACCAGGCATCTTTCCACTGGACCACCGCACCAAGACTATGAAGTCAAGAATTGGCCGACCAGCTTTCACATGTCTGATATACTGACACACTGGCGATTCATATGGGACTATCTGTGGATGCATCTGTCACAATCAATCCTAGGCTTTTACGCCTATTGTACTCTGACTCCAGCACGGCTCTGGCAGTATATGTATTTTTATTTTATTGACGCACTGGCAACGTGCGGCTTCAATTTCCATGTGCTAACTTAGCCGACAGTGATGCACCCGTTAGTTTAATTTGTTTATCACCATCTCCCGGTCGGGGGATCGAACCGCCATTCTGCAACTCCACATATCATCAGCAACCAGGCATCTTTCCACTGGACCACCGCACTAAGACTATAAAGTCAAGGATTGGCCGACCAGCTTTCACATGTCTGATATACTGACACACTGACGATGCATATGGGACTATCTGTGGATGCATCTGTCACAATCAATCCTAGGCTTTTACGCCTATTGTACTCTGACTCCAGCACGGCTCTGGCAGTATATGTATTTTTATTTTATTGACGCGCTGGCAACGTGCGGCTTCAATTTCCATGTTCTAACTTAGCCGACAGTGATGCACCCGTTAGTTTAATTTGTTGATCTCCATCTCCCGGTCGGGGGAACGAACCGCCATTTTGCAACTCCGCATAGCATCAGTAACCAGGCATCTTTCCACTGGACCACCGCACCAAGACTATAAAGTCAAGGATTGGCCGACCAGCTTTCACATGTCTGATATACTGACACACTGACGATTCATATGGGACTATCTGTGGATGTATCTGTCACAATCAATCCTAGGCTTTTACGCCTATTGTACTCTGACTCCAGCACGGCTCTGGCAGTATATGTATTTTTATTTTATTGACGCACTGGCAATGTGCGGCTTCAATTTCCATGTGCTAACTTAGCCGACAGTGATGCACCCGTTAGTTTAATTTGTTGATCACCATCTCCCAGTCGGGGGATCGAACTGCCATTCTGCAACTCCGCATAGCATCAGCAACCAGGCATCTTTCCACTGGACCACCGCACCAAGACTATAAAGTCAAGGATTGGCCGACCAGCTTTCACATGTCTGATATACTGACACATTGACGATTCATATGGGACTATCTGTGGATGCATCTGTCACAATCAATCCTAAGCTTTTACGCCTATTGTACTCTGACTCCAGCACGGCTCTGGCAGTATATGTATTTTTATTTTATTGACGCACTGGCAACGTGCGGCTTCAATTTCCATGTGCTAACTTAGCCGACAGTGATGCACCCGTTAGTTTAATTTGTTGATCACCATCTCCTGGTCGGGGGATCGAACCGCCATTCTGCAACTCCGCATAGCATCAGCAACCAGGTATCTTTCCACTGGACCACCGCACCAAGACTATGAAGTCAAGAATTGGCCGACCAGCTTTCACATGTCTGATATACTGACACACTGGCGATTCATATGGGACTATCTGTGGATGCATCTGTCACAATCAATCCTAGGCTTTTACGCCTATTGTACTCTGACTCCAGCACGGCTCTGGCAGTATATGTATTTTTATTTTATTGACGCACTGGCAACGTGCGGCTTCAATTTCCATGTGCTAACTTAGCCGACAGTGATGCACCCGTTAGTTTAATTTGTTTATCACCATCTCCCGGTCGGGGGATCGAACCGCCATTCTGCAACTCCATATATCATCAGCAACCAGGCATCTTTCCACTGGACCACCGCACCAAGACTATAAAGTCAAGGATTGGCCGACCAGCTTTCACATGTCTGATATACTGACCCACTGACGATTCATATGGGACTATCTGTGGATGCATATGTCACAATCAATCCTAGGCTTTTACGCCTATTGTACTCTGACTCCAGCACAGCTCTGGCAGTATATGTATTTTTATTTTATTGACGCACTGGCAATGTGCGGCTTCAATTTCCATGTGCTAACTTAGCCGACAGTGATGCACCCGTTAGTTTAATTTGTTGATCACCATCTCCCAGTCGGGGGATCGAACTGCCATTCTGCAACTCCGCATAGCATCAGCAACCAGGCATCTTTCCACTGGACCACCGCATCAAGACTATAAAGTCAAGGATTGGCCGACCAGCTTTCACATGTCTGATATACTGACACATTGACGATTCATATGGGACTATCTGTGGATGCATCTGTCACAATCAATCCTAAGCTTTTACGCCTATTGTACTCTGACTCCAGCACGGCTCTGGCAGTATATGTATTTTTATTTTATTGACGCACTGGCAACGTGCGACTTCAATTTCCATGTGCCAACTTAGCCGACAGTGATGCACCCGTTAGTTTAATTTGTTGATCACCATCTCCCGGTCGGGGGATCGAACTGCCATTCTGCAACTCCGCATAGCATCAGCAACCAGGCATCTTTCCACTGGACCACCGCACCAAGACTATAAAGTCAATGATTGGCCGACCAGCTTTCACATGTCTGATATACCGACACACTGACGATTCATATGGGACTATCTGTGGATGCATCTGTCACAATCAATCCTAGGCTTTTATGCCTATTGTACTCTGACTCCAGCACGGCTCTGGCAGTATATGTATTTTTATTTTATTGACGCACTGGCAACGTGCGGATTCAATTTCCATGTGCTAACTTAGCCGACAGTGATGCACCCGTTAGTTTAATTTGTTGATCACCATCTCCCGGTCGGGGGATCGAACCGCCATTCTGCAACTCCGCATACCATCAGCAACCAGGCATCTTTCCACTGGACCACTGCACCAAGACTATAAAGTCAAGGATTGGCCGACCAGCTTTCACATGTCTGATATACTGACACACTGACGATTCATATGGGACTATCTGTGGATGCACCTGCCACGATTCAATCGTAGGCTTTTTACGCTTATTATACTCTGACTCCAGCACGGCTCTGGCAGTATATGTATTTTTATTTTATTGACGCACTGGCAACGCGCGGGTTCAATTTCCATGTGCTAACTTAGCCGACAGTCATGCACCCATTAGATTAATTTGTTGATCACCATCTCCCGGTCGGGGGATCGAACCGCCATTCTGCAACTCCGCATAGCATCACCAACCAGGCATCTTTCCACTGGACCACCGCACCAAGACTATAAAGTCAAGGATTGGCCGACCAGCTTTCACATGTCTGATATACTGACACACTGACGATTCATATGGGACTATCCGTGGATGCATCTGTCACAATCAATCCTAGGCTTTTACGCCTATTGTACTCTGACTCCAGCACGGCTCTGGCAGTATATGTATTTTTATTTTATTGACGCACTGGCAATGTGCGGCTTCAATTTCCATGTGCTAACTTAGCCGACAGTGATGCACCCGTTAGTTTAATTTGTTGATCACCATCTCCTGGTCGGGGGATCGAACCGCCATTCTGCAACTCCGCATAGCATCAGCAACCAGGCATCTTTCCACTGGACCACCGCACCAAGACTATGAAGTCAAGAATTGGCCGACCAGCTTTCACATGTCTGATATACTGACACACTGGCGATTCATATGGGACTATCTGTGGATGCATCTGTCACAATCAATCCTAGGCTTTTACGCCTATTGTACTCTGACTCCAGCACGGCTCTGGCAGTATATGTATTTTTATTTTATTGACGCACTGGCAACGTGCGGCTTCAATTTCCATGTGCTAACTTAGCCGACAGTGATGCACCCGTTAGTTTAATTTGTTGATCACCATCTCCCGGTCGGGGGATCGAACCGCCATTCTGCAACTCCGCATAGCATCAGCAACCAGACATCTTTCCACTGGACCACCGCACCAAGACTATAAAGTCAAGGATTGGCCGACCAGCTTTCACATGTCTGATATACTGACCCACTGACGATTCATATGGGACTATCTGAAGATGCATATGTCACAATCAATCCTAGGCTTTTACGCCTATTGTACTCTGACTCCAGCACGGCTCTGGCAGTATATGTATTTTTATTTTATTGACGCACTGGCAACGTGCAGGTTCAATTTCCATGTGCTAACTTAGCCGACAGTGATGCACCCGTTAGTTTAATTTGTTGATCTCCATCTCCCGGTCGGGGGATCGAACCGCCATTTTGCAACTCCGCATAGCATCAGTAACCAGGCATCTTTCCACTGGACCACCGCATCAAGACTATAAAGTCAAGGATTGGCCGACCAGCTTTCACATGTCTGATATACTGACACACTGACGATTCATATGGGACTATCTGTGGATGTATCTGTCACAATCAATCCTAGGCTTTTACGCCTATTGTACTCTGACTCCAGCATGGCTCTGGCAGTATATGTATTTTTATTTTATTGACGCACTGGCAATGTGCGGCTTCAATTTCCATGTGCTAACTTAGCCGACAGTGATGCACCCGTTAGTTTAATTTGTTGATCACCATCTCCCAGTCGGGGGATCGAACTGCCATTCTGCAACTCCGCATAGCATCAGCAACCAGGCATCTTTCCACTGGACCACAACACCAAGACTATAAAGTCAAGGATTGGCCGACCAGCTTTCACATGTCTGATATACTGACACATTGACGATTCATATGGGACTATCTGTGGATGCATCTGTCACAATCAATCCTAAGCTTTTACGCCTATTGTACTCTGACTCCAGCACGGCTCTGGCAGTATATGTATTTTTATTTTATTGACGCACTGGCAACGTGCGGCTTCAATTTCCATGTGCTAACTTAGCCGACAGTGATGCACCCGTTAGTTTAATTTGTTTATCACCATCTCCCGGTCGGGGGATCGAACCGCCATTCTGCAACTCCACATATCATCAGCAACCAGGCATCTTTCCACTGGACCACCGCACCAAGACTATAAAGTCAAGGATTGGCCGACCAGCTTTCACATGTCTGATATACTGACACACTGACAATTCATATGGGACTATCTGTGGATGCATCTGTCACAATCAATCCTAGGCTTTTACGCCTATTGTACTCTGACTCCAGCACGGCTCTGGCAGTATATGTATTTTTATTTTATTGACGCACTGGCAATGTGCGGCTTCAATTTCCATGTGATAAACTTAGCCGACAGTGATGCACCCATTAGTTTAATTTGTTTATCAACATCTCCCGGTCGGGGGATCGAACCGCCATTCTGCAACTCCACATATCATCAGCAACCAGGCATCTTTCCACTGGACCACCGCACCAAGACTATAAAGTCAAGGATTGGCCGACCAGCTTTCACATGTCTGATATACTGACACACTGACAATTCATATGGGACTATCTGTGGATGCATCTGTCACAATCAATCCTAGGCTTTTATGCCTATTGTACTCTGACTCCAGCACGGCTCTGGCAGTATATGTATTTTTATTATTTTATTGACGCACTGGCAACGTGCGGCTTCAATTTCCATGTGCTAACTTAGCCGACAGTGATGCACCCGTTAGTTTAATTTGTTGATCACCATCTCCCGGTCGGTGGATCGAACCGCCATTCCGCAACTCCGCATAGCATCAGCAACCAGGCATCTTTCCACTGGACCACCGCACCAAGACTATAAAGTCAAGGATTGGCCGACCAGCTTTCACATGTCCGATATACTGACACACTGACGATTCATATGGGACTATCTGTGGATGCATCTGTCACAATCAATCCTAGGCTTTTACGCATATTGTACTCTGACTCCAGCACGGCTCTGGCAGTATATGTATTTTTATTTTATTGACGCACTGGCAACGTGCGGCTTCAATTTCCATGTGCTAACTTAGCCGACAGTGATGCACCCGTTAGTTTAATTTGTTGATCTCCATCTCCTGGTCGGGGGATCGAACCACCATTCCGCAACTCCGCATAGCATCAGCAACCAGGCATCTTTCCACTGGACCACCGCACCAAGACTATAAAGTCAAGGATTGGCCGACCAGCTTTCACATGTCCGATATACTGACACACTGACGATTCATATGGGACTATCTGTGGATGCATCTGTCACAATCAATCCTAGGCTTTTACGCCTATTGTACTCTGACTCCAGCACGGCTCTGGCAGTATATGTATTTTTATTTTATTGACGCACTGGCAACGTGCGGCTTCAATTTACATGTGATAAACTTAGCCGACAGTGATGCACCCATTAGTTTAATTTGTTTATCACCATCTCCCGGTTGGGGGATCGAACCGCCATTCTGCAACTCCATATATCATCAGCAACCAGGCATCTTTCCACTGGACCACCGCACCAAGACTATAAAGTCAAGGATTGGCCGACCAGCTTTCACATGTCTGATATACTGACACACTGACGATTCATATGGGACTCTCTGTGGATGCATCTGTCACAAGCAATCCTAGGCTTTTACGCCTATTGTACTCTGACTCCAGCACGGCTCTGGCAGTATATGCATTTTTATTTTATTGACGCACTGGCAACGTGCGGCTTCAATTTCCATGTGCTAACTTAGCCGACAGTGATGCACCCGTTAGTTTAATTTGTTGATCACCATCTCCTGGTCGGGGGATCGAACCGCCATTCTGCAACTCCGCATAGCATCAGCAACCAGGCATCTTTCCACTGGACCACCGCACCAAGACTATGAAGTCAAGAATTGGCCGACCAGCTTTCACATGTCTGATATACTGACACACTGGCGATTCATATGGGACTATCTGTGGATGCATCTGTCACAATCAATCCTAGGCTTTTACGCCTATTGTACTCTGACTCCAGCACGGCTCTGGCAGTATATGTATTTTTATTTTATTGACGCACTGGCAACGTGCGGCTTCAATTTCCATGTGCTAACTTAGCCGACAGTGATGCACCCGTTAGTTTAATTTGTTGATCACCATCTCCCGGTCGGGGGATCGAACCGCCATTCTGCAACTCCGCATAGCATCAGCAACCAGACATCTTTCCACTGGACCACCGCACCAAGACTATAAAGTCAAGGATTGGCCGACCAGCTTTCACATGTCTGATATACTGACCCACTGACGATTCATATGGGACTATCTGAAGATGCATATGTCACAATCAATCCTAGGCTTTTACGCCTATTGTACTCTGACTCCAGCACGGCTCTGGCAGTATATGTATTTTTATTTTATTGACGCACTGGCAACGTGCAGGTTCAATTTCCATGTGCTAACTTAGCCGACAGTGATGCACCCGTTAGTTTAATTTGTTGATCTCCATCTCCCGGTCGGGGGATCGAACCGCCATTTTGCAACTCCGCATAGCATCAGTAACCAGGCATCTTTCCACTGGACCACCGCATCAAGACTATAAAGTCAAGGATTGGCCGACCAGCTTTCACATGTCTGATATACTGACACACTGACGATTCATATGGGACTATCTGTGGATGTATCTGTCACAATCAATCCTAGGCTTTTACGCCTATTGTACTCTGACTCCAGCATGGCTCTGGCAGTATATGTATTTTTATTTTATTGACGCACTGGCAATGTGCGGCTTCAATTTCCATGTGCTAACTTAGCCGACAGTGATGCACCCGTTAGTTTAATTTGTTGATCACCATCTCCCAGTCGGGGGATCGAACTGCCATTCTGCAACTCCGCATAGCATCAGCAACCAGGCATCTTTCCACTGGACCACAACACCAAGACTATAAAGTCAAGGATTGGCCGACCAGCTTTCACATGTCTGATATACTGACACATTGACGATTCATATGGGACTATCTGTGGATGCATCTGTCACAATCAATCCTAAGCTTTTACGCCTATTGTACTCTGACTCCAGCACGGCTCTGGCAGTATATGTATTTTTATTTTATTGACGCACTGGCAACGTGCGGCTTCAATTTCCATGTGCTAACTTAGCCGACAGTGATGCACCCGTTAGTTTAATTTGTTTATCACCATCTCCCGGTCGGGGGATCGAACCGCCATTCTGCAACTCCACATATCATCAGCAACCAGGCATCTTTCCACTGGACCACCGCACCAAGACTATAAAGTCAAGGATTGGCCGACCAGCTTTCACATGTCTGATATACTGACACACTGACAATTCATATGGGACTATCTGTGGATGCATCTGTCACAATCAATCCTAGGCTTTTACGCCTATTGTACTCTGACTCCAGCACGGCTCTGGCAGTATATGTATTTTTATTTTATTGACGCACTGGCAATGTGCGGCTTCAATTTCCATGTGATAAACTTAGCCGACAGTGATGCACCCATTAGTTTAATTTGTTTATCACCATCTCCCGGTCGGGGGATCGAACCGCCATTCTGCAACTCCACATATCATCAGCAACCAGGCATCTTTCCACTGGACCACCGCACCAAGACTATAAAGTCAAGGATTGGCCGACCAGCTTTCACATGTCTGATATACTGACACACTGACAATTCATATGGGACTATCTGTGGATGCATCTGTCACAATCAATCCTAGGCTTTTATGCCTATTGTACTCTGACTCCAGCACGGCTCTGGCAGTATATGTATTTTTATTATTTTATTGACGCACTGGCAACGTGCGGCTTCAATTTCCATGTGCTAACTTAGCCGACAGTGATGCACCCGTTAGTTTAATTTGTTGATCACCATCTCCCGGTCGGTGGATCGAACCGCCATTCCGCAACTCCGCATAGCATCAGCAACCAGGCATCTTTCCACTGGACCACCGCACCAAGACTATAAAGTCAAGGATTGGCCGACCAGCTTTCACATGTCCGATATACTGACACACTGACGATTCATATGGGACTATCTGTGGATGCATCTGTCACAATCAATCCTAGGCTTTTACGCATATTGTACTCTGACTCCAGCACGGCTCTGGCAGTATATGTATTTTTATTTTATTGACGCACTGGCAACGTGCGGCTTCAATTTCCATGTGCTAACTTAGCCGACAGTGATGCACCCGTTAGTTTAATTTGTTGATCTCCATCTCCTGGTCGGGGGATCGAACCACCATTCCGCAACTCCGCATAGCATCAGCAACCAGGCATCTTTCCACTGGACCACCGCACCAAGACTATAAAGTCAAGGATTGGCCGACCAGCTTTCACATGTCCGATATACTGACACACTGACGATTCATATGGGACTATCTGTGGATGCATCTGTCACAATCAATCCTAGGCTTTTACGCCTATTGTACTCTGACTCCAGCACGGCTCTGGCAGTATATGTATTTTTATTTTATTGACGCACTGGCAACGTGCGGCTTCAATTTACATGTGATAAACTTAGCCGACAGTGATGCACCCATTAGTTTAATTTGTTTATCACCATCTCCCGGTTGGGGGATCGAACCGCCATTCTGCAACTCCATATATCATCAGCAACCAGGCATCTTTCCACTGGACCACCGCACCAAGACTATAAAGTCAAGGATTGGCCGACCAGCTTTCACATGTCTGATATACTGACACACTGACGATTCATATGGGACTCTCTGTGGATGCATCTGTCACAAGCAATCCTAGGCTTTTACGCCTATTGTACTCTGACTCCAGCACGGCTCTGGCAGTATATGCATTTTTATTTTATTGACGCACTGGCAACGTGCGGCTTCAATTTCCATGTGCTAACTTAGCCGACAGTGATGCACCCGTTAGTTTAATTTGTTGATCACCATCTCCCGGTCGGGGGATCGAACCGCCATTATGCAACTCCGCATAGCATCAGCAACCAGGCATCTTTCCACTGGACCACCGTACCAAGACTATAAAGTCAAGGATTGGCCGACCAGCTTTCACATGTCTGATATACTGACACACTGACAATTCATATGGGACTATCTGTGGATGCATCTGTCACAATCAATCCTAGGCTTTTATGCCTATTGTACTCTGACTCCAGCACGGCTCTGGCAGTATATGTATTTTTATTATTTTATTGACGCACTGGCAACGTGCGGCTTCAATTTCCATGTGCTAACTTAGCCGACAGTGATGCACCCGTTAGTTTAATTTGTTGATCACCATCTCCCGGTCGGTGGATCGAACCGCCATTCCGCAACTCCGCATAGCATCAGCAACCAGGCATCTTTCCACTGGACCACCGCACCAAGACTATAAAGTCAAGGATTGGCCGACCAGCTTTCACATGTCCGATATACTGACACACTGACGATTCATATGGGACTATCTGTGGATGCATCTGTCACAATCAATCCTAGGCTTTTACGCCTATTGTACTCTGACTCCAGCACGGCTCTGGCAGTATATGTATTTTTATTTTATTGACGCACTGGCAACGTGCGGCTTCAATTTCCATGTGATAAACTTAGCCGACAGTGATGCACCCATTAGTTTAATTTGTTTATCACCATCTTCCGGTCGGGGGATCGAACCGCCATTCTGCAACTCCACATATCATCAGCAACCAGGCATCTTTCCACTGGACCACCGCACCAAGACTATAAAGTCAAGGATTGGCCGACCAGCTTTCACATGTCTGATATACTGACACACTGACGATTCATATGGGACTCTCTGTGGATGCATCTGTCACAAGCAATCCTAGGCTTTTACGCCTATTGTACTCTGACTCCAGCACGGCTCTGGCAGTATATGCATTTTTATTTTATTGACGCACTGGCAACGTGCGGCTTCAATTTCCATGTGCTAACTTAGCCGACAGTGATGCACCCGTTAGTTTAATTTGTTGATCACCATCTCCCGGTCGGGGGATCGAACCGCCATTATGCAACTCCGCATAGCATCAGCAACCAGGCATCTTTCCACTGGACCACCGTACCAAGACTATAAAGTCAAGGATTGGCCGACCAGCTTTCACATGTCTGATATACTGACACACTGACAATTCATATGGGACTATCTGTGGATGCATCTGTCACAATCAATCCTAGGCTTTTATGCCTATTGTACTCTGACTCCAGCACGGCTCTGGCAGTATATGTATTTTTATTATTTTATTGACGCACTGGCAACGTGCGGCTTCAATTTCCATGTGCTAACTTAGCCGACAGTGATGCACCCGTTAGTTTAATTTGTTGATCACCATCTCCCGGTCGGTGGATCGAACCGCCATTCCGCAACTCCGCATAGCATCAGCAACCAGGCATCTTTCCACTGGACCACCGCACCAAGACTATAAAGTCAAGGATTGGCCGACCAGCTTTCACATGTCCGATATACTGACACACTGACGATTCATATGGGACTATCTGTGGATGCATCTGTCACAATCAATCCTAGGCTTTTACGCCTATTGTACTCTGACTCCAGCACGGCTCTGGCAGTATATGTATTTTTATTTTATTGACGCACTGGCAACGTGCGGCTACAATTTCCATGTGCTAACTTAGCCGACAGTGATGCACCCGTTAGTTTAATTTGTTGATCTCCATCTCCTGGTCGAGGGATCGAACCACAATTCCGCAACTCCGCATAGCATCAGCAACCAGGCATCTTTCCACTAGACCACCGCACCAAGACTATAAAGTCAAGGATTGGCCGACCAGCTTTCACATGTCCGATATACTGACACACTGACGATTCATATGGGACTATCTGTGGATGCATCTGTCACAATCAATCCTAGGCTTTTACGCCTATTGTACTCTGACTCCAGCACGGCTCTGGCAGTATATGTATTTTTATTTTATTGACGCACTGGCAACGTGCGGCTTCAATTTCCATGTGCTAACTTAGCCGACAGTGATGCACCCGTTAGTTTAATTTGTTGATCACCATCTCCCGGTCGGGGGATCGAACCGCCATTCCGCAACTCCGCATAGCATCAGCAACCAGGCATCTTTCCACTGGACCACCGCACCAAGACTATAAAGTCAAGGATTGGCCGACCAGCTTTCACATGTCTGATATACTGACACACTGGCGATTCATATGGGACTATCTGTGGATGCATCTGTCACAATCAATCCTAGGCTTTTACGCCTATTGTACTCTGACTCCAGCACGGCTCTTGCAGTATATGTATTTTTATTTTATTGACGCACTGGCAACGTGCGGCTTCAATTTCCATGTGCTAACTTAGCCGACAGTGATGCACACGTTAGTTTAATTTGTTGATCACCATCTCCTGGTCGGGGGATCGAACCGCCATTCTGCAACTCCGCATAGCATCAGCAACCAGGCATCTTTCCACTGGACCACCGCACCAAGACTATGAAGTCAAGAATTGGACGACCAGCTTTCACATGTCTGATATACTGACACACTGGCGATTCATATGGGACTATCTGTGGATGCATCTGTCACAATCATTCCTAGGCTTTTACGCCTATTGTACTCTGACTACAGCACGGCTCTGGCAGTATATGTATTTTTATTTTATTGACGCACTGGCAACGTGCGGCTTCAATTTCCATGTGCTAACTTAGCCGACAGTGATGCACCCGGTAGTTTAATTTGTTGATCACCATCTCCCGGTCGGGGGATCGAACCGCCATTCTGCAACTCCGCATAGCATCAGCAACCAGACATCTTTCCACTGGACCACCGCACCAAGACTATAAAGTCAAGGATTGGCCGACCAGCTTTCACATGTCTGATATACTGACCCACTGACGATTCATATGGGACTATCTGTGGATGCATATGTCACAATTAATCCTAGGCTTTTACGCCTATTGTACTCTGACTCCAGCACAGCTCTGGCAGTATATGTATTTTTATTTTATTGACGTACTGGCAACGTGCAGGTTCAATTTCCATGTGCTAACTTAGCCGACAGTGATGCACCCGTTAGTTTAATTTGTTGATCTCCATCTCCCGGTCGGGGGATCGAACCGCCATTTTGCAACTCCGCATAGCATCAGTAACCAGGCATCTTTCCACTGGACCACCGCACCAAGACTATAAAGTCAAGGATTGGCCGACCAGCTTTCACATGTCCGATATACTGACACACTGACGATTCATATGGGACTATCTGTGGATGCATCTGTCACAATCAATCCTAGGCTTTTACGCCTATTGTACTCTGACTCCAGAACGGCTCTGGCAGTATATGTATTTTTATTTTATTGACGCACTGGCAACGTGCGGCTTCAATTTCCATGTGATAAACTTAGCCGACAGTGATGCACCCATTAGTTTAATTTGTTTATCACCATCTCCCGGTCGGGGGATCGAACCGCCATTCTGCAACTCCACATATCATCAGCAACCAGGCATCTTTCCACTGGACCACCGCACCAAGACTATAAAGTCAAGGATTGGCCGACCAGCTTTCACATGTCTGATATACTGACACACTGACGATTCATATGGGACTCTCTGTGGATGCATCTGTCACAAGCAATCCTAGGCTTTTACGCCTATTGTACTCTGACTCCAGCACGGCTCTGGCAGTATATGCATTTTTATTTTATTGACGCACTGGCAACGTGCGGCTTCAATTTCCATGTGCTAACTTAGCCGACAGTGATGCACCCGTTAGTTTAATTTGTTGATACCAATCTCCCGGTCGGTGGATCGAACCGCCATTCCGCAACTCCGCATAGCATCAGCAACCAGGCATCTTTCCACTGGACCACCGCACCAAGACTATAAAGTCAAGGATTGGCCGACCAGCTTTCACATGTCCGATATACTGACACACTGACGATTCATATGGGACTATCTGTGGATGCATCTGTCACAATCAATCCTAGGCTTTTACGCCTATTGTACTCTGACTCCAGCACGGCTCTGGCAGTATATGTATTTTTATTTTATTGACGCACTGGCAACGTGCGGCTTCAATTTCCATGTGCTAACTTAGCCGACAGTGATGCACCCGTTAGTTTAATTTGTTGATCTCCATCTCCTGGTCGGGGGATCGAACCACCATTCCGCAACTCCGCATAGCATCAGCAACCAGGCATCTTTCCACTGGACCACCGCACCAAGACTATAAAGTCAAGGATTGGCCGACCAGCTTTCACATGTCCGATATACTGACACACTGACGATTCATATGGGACTATCTGTGGATGCATCTGTCACAATCAATCCTAGGCTTTTACGCCTATTGTACTCTGACTCCACCACGGCTCTGGCAGTATATGTATTTTTATTTTATTGACGCACTGGCAACGTGCGGCTTCAATTTCCATGTGCTAACTTAGCCGACAGTGATGCACCCGTTAGTTTAATTTGTTGATCTCCATCTCCTGGTCGGGGGATCGAACCACCATTCTGCAACTCCGCATAGCATCAGCAACCAGGCATCTTTCCACAGGACCACCGCACCAAGACTATAAAGTCAAGGATTGGCCGACCAGCTTTCACATGTATGATATACTGACACACTGACGATTCATATGGGACTATCTGTGGATGCATCTGTTACAATCAATCCTAGGCTTTTACGCCTATTGTACTCTGACTCCAGCACGGCTCTGGCAGTATATGTATTTTTATTTTATTGACGCACTGGCAACGTGCGGCTTCAATTTCCATGTGCTAACTTAGCCGACAGTGATGCACCCGTTAGTTTAATTTGTTGATCACCATCTCCCGGTCGGGGGATCGAACCGCCATTCCGCAACTCCGCATAGCATCAGCAACCAGGCATCTTTCAACTGGACCACCGCACCAAGACTATAAAGTCAAGGATTGGCCGACCAGCTTTCACATGTCTGATATACTGACACACTGACGATTCATATGGGACTATCTGTGGATGCATCTGTCACAATCAATCCTAGGCTTTTACGCCTATTGTACTCTGACTCCAGCACGGCTCTTGCAGTATATGTATTTTTATTTTATTGACGCACTGGCAACGTGCGGCTTCAATTTCCATGTGCTAACTTAGCCGACAGTGATGCACACGTTAGTTTAATTTGTTGATCACCATCTCCTGGTCGGGGGATCGAACCGCCATTCTGCAACTCCGCATAGCATCAGCAACCAGGCATCTTTCCACTGGACCACCGCACCAAGACTATGAAGTCAAGAATTGGACGACCAGCTTTCACATGTCTGATATACTGACACACTGGCGATTCATATGGGACTATCTGTGGATGCATCTGTCACAATCATTCCTAGGCTTTTACGCCTATTGTACTCTGACTCCAGCACGGCTCTGGCAGTATATGTATTTTTATTTTATTGACGCACTGGCAACGTGCGGCTTCAATTTCCATGTGCTAACTTAGCCGACAGTGATGCACCCGTTAGTTTAATTTGTTTATCACCATCTCCCGGTCGGGGGATCGAACCGCCATTCCGCAACTCCACATATCATCAGCAACCAGGCATCTTTCCACTGGACCACCGCACCAAGACTATAAAGTCAAGGATTGGCCGACCAGCTTTCACATGTCTGATATACTGACACACTGACGATGCATATGGGACTATCTGTGGATGCATCTGTCACAATCAATCCTAGGCTTTTACGCCTATTGTACTCTGACTCCAGCACGGCTCTGGCAGTATATGTATTTTTATTTTATTGACGCGCTGGCAACGTGCGGCTTCAATTTCCATGTGCTAACTTAGTTGACAGTGATGCACCCGGTAGTTTAATTTGTTGATCACCATCTCCCGGTCGGGGGGATCGAACCGCCATTCTGCAACTCCGCATAGCATCAGCAACCAGACATCTTTCCACTGGACCACCGCACCAAGACTATAAAGTCAAGGATTGGCCGACCAGCTTTCACATGTCCGATATACTGACACACTGACGATTCATATGGGACTATCTGTGGATGCATCTGTCACAATCAATCCTAGGCTTTTACGCCTATTGTACTCTGACTCCAGCACGGCTCTGGCAGTATATGTATTTTTATTTTATTGACGCACTGGCAACGTGCGGCTTCAATTTCCATGTGATAAACTTAGCCGACAGTGATGCACCCATTAGTTTAATTTGTTTATCACCATCTCCCGGTCGGGGGATCGAACCGCCATTCTGCAACTCCACATATCATCAGCAACCAGGCATCTTTCCACTGGACCACCGCACCAAGACTATAAAGTCAAGGATTGGCCGACCAGCTTTCACATGTCTGATATACTGACACACTGACGATTCATATGGGACTCTCTGTGGATGCATCTGTCACAAGCAATCCTAGGCTTTTACGCCTATTGTACTCTGACTCCAGCACGGCTCTGGCAGTATATGCATTTTTATTTTATTGACGCACTGGCAACGTGCGGCTTCAATTTCCATGTGCTAACTTAGCCGACAGTGATGCACCCGTTAGTTTAATTTGTTGATCACCATCTCCCGGTCGGGGGATCGAACCGCCATTCTGCAACTCCGCATAGCATCAGCAACCAGGCATCTTTCCACTGGACCACCGTACCAAGACTATAAAGTCAAGGATTGGCCGACCAGCTTTCACATGTCTGATATACTGACACACTGACAATTCATATGGTACTATCTGTGGATGCATCTGTCACAATCAATCCTAGGCTTTTATGCCTATTGTACTCTGACTCCAGCACGGCTCTGGCAGTATATGTATTTTTATTATTTTATTGACGCACTGGCAACGTGCGGCTTCAATTTCCATGTGCTAACTTAGCCGACAGTGATGCACCCGTTAGTTTAATTTGTTGATCACCATCTCCCGGTCGGTGGATCGAACCGCCATTCCACAACTCCGCATAGCATCAGCAACCAGGCATCTTTCCACTGGACCACCGCACCAAGACTATAAAGTCAAGGATTGGCCGACCAGCTTTCACATGTCCGATATACTGACACACTGACGATTCATATGGGACTATCTGTGGATGCATCTGTCACAATCATTCCTAGGCTTTTACGCCTATTGTACTCTGACTCCAGCACGGCTCTGGCAGTATATGTATTTTTATTTTATTGACGCACTGGCAACGTGCGGCTTCAATTTCCATGTGCTAACTTAGCCGACAGTGATGCACCCGTTAGTTTAATTTGTTGATCTCCATCTCCTGGTCGGGGGATCGAACCGCCATTCCGCAACTCCGCATAGCATCAGCAACCAGGCATCTTTCCACTGGACCACCGCACCAAGACTATAAAGTCAAGGATTGGCCGACCAGCTTTCACATGTCCGATATACTGACACACTGACGATTCATATGGGACTATCTGTGGATGCATCTGTCACAATCAATCCTAGGCTTTTACGCCTATTGTACTCTGACTCCAGCACGGCTCTGGCAGTATATGTATTTTTATTTTATTGACGCACTGGCAACGTGCGGCTTCAATTTCCATGTGATAAACTTAGCCGACAGTGATGCACCCATTAGTTTAATTTGTTTATCACCATCTCCTGGTCGGGGGATCGAACCGCCATTCTGCAACTCCACATATCATCAGCAACCAGGCATCTTTCCACTGGACCACCGCACCAAGACTATAAAGTCAAGGATTGGCCGACCAGCTTTCACATGTCTGATATACTGACACACTGACGATTCATATGGGACTCTCTGTGGATGCATCTGTCACAAGCAATCCTAGGCTTTTACGCCTATTGTACTCTGACTCCAGCACGGCTCTGGCAGTATATGCATTTTTATTTTATTGACGCACTGGCAACGTGCGGCTTCAATTTCCATGTGCTAACTTAGCCGACAGTGATGCACCCGTTAGTTTAATTTGTTGATCACCATCTCCCGGTCGGGGGATCGAACCGCCATTCTGCAACTCCGCATAGCATCAGCAACCAGGCATCTTTCCACTGGACCACCGTACCAAGACTATAAAGTCAAGGATTGGCCGACCAGCTTTCACATGTCTGATATACTGACACACTGACAATTCATATGGTACTATCTGTGGATGCATCTGTCACAATCAATCCTAGGCTTTTATGCCTATTGTACTCTGACTCCAGCACGGCTCTGGCAGTATATGTATTTTTATTATTTTATTGACGCACTGGCAACGTGCGGCTTCAATTTCCATGTGCTAACTTAGCCGACAGTGATGCACCCGTTAGTTTAATTTGTTGATCACCATCTCCCGGTCGGTGGATCGAACCGCCATTCCACAACTCCGCATAGCATCAGCAACCAGGCATCTTTCCACTGGACCACCGCACCAAGACTATAAAGTCAAGGATTGGCCGACCAGCTTTCACATGTCCGATATACTGACACACTGACGATTCATATGGGACTATCTGTGGATGCATCTGTCACAATCATTCCTAGGCTTTTACGCCTATTGTACTCTGACTCCAGCACGGCTCTGGCAGTATATGTATTTTTATTTTATTGACGCACTGGCAACGTGCGGCTTCAATTTCCATGTGCTAACTTAGCCGACAGTGATGCACCCGTTAGTTTAATTTGTTGATCTCCATCTCCTGGTCGGGGGATCGAACCGCCATTCCGCAACTCCGCATAGCATCAGCAACCAGGCATCTTTCCACTGGACCACCGCACCAAGACTATAAAGTCAAGGATTGGCCGACCAGCTTTCACATGTCCGATATACTGACACACTGACGATTCATATGGGACTATCTGTGGATGCATCTGTCACAATCAATCCTAGGCTTTTACGCCTATTGTACTCTGACTCCACCACGGCTCTGGCAGTATATGTATTTTTATTTTATTGACGCACTGGCAACGTGCGGCTTCAATTTCCATGTGCTAACTTAGCCGACAGTGATGCACCCTTTAGTTTAATTTGTTGATCTCCATCTCCTGGTCGGGGGATCGAACCACCATTCTGCAACTCCGCATAGCATCAGCAACCAGGCATCTTTCCACAGGACCACCGCACCAAGACTATAAAGTCAAGGATTGGCCGACCAGCTTTCACATGTATGATATACTGACACACTGACGATTCATATGGGACTATCTGTGGATGCATCTGTTACAATCAATCCTAGGCTTTTACGCCTATTGTACTCTGACTCCAGCACGGCTCTGGCAGTATATGTATTTTTATTTTATTGACGCACTGGCAACGTGCGGCTTCAATTTCCATGTGCTAACTTAGCCGACAGTGATGCACCCGTTAGTTTAATTTGTTGATCACCATCTCCCGGTCGGGGGATCGAACCGCCATTCCGCAACTCCGCATAGCATCAGCAACCAGGCATCTTTCCACTGGACCACCGCACCAAGACTATAAAGTCAAGGATTGGCCGACCAGCTTTCACATGTCTGATATACTGACACACTGACGATTCATATGGGACTAGCTGTGGATGCATCTGTCACAATCAATCCTAGGCTTTTACGCCTATTGTACTCTGACTCCAGCACGGCTCTTGCAGTATATGTATTTTTATTTTATTGACGCACTGGCAACGTGCGGCTTCAATTTACATGTGCTAACTTAGCCGACAGTGATGCACACGTTAGTTTAATTTGTTGATCACCATCTCCTGGTCGGGGGATCGAACCGCCATTCTGCAACTCCGCATAGCATCAGCAACCAGGCATCTTTCCACTGGACCACCGCACCAAGACTATGAAGTCAAGAATTGGACGACCAGCTTTCACATGTCTGATATACTGACACACTGGCGATTCATATGGGACTATCTGTGGATGCATCTGTCACAATCATTCCTAGGCTTTTACGCCTATTGTACTCTGACTCCAGCACGGCTCTGGCAGTATATGTATTTTTATTTTATTGACGCACTGGCAACGTGCGGCTTCAATTTCCATGTGCTAACTTAGCCGACAGTGATGCACCCGTTAGTTTAATTTGTTGATCACCATCTCCCGGTCGGGGGATCGAACCGCCATTCTGCAACTCCGCATAGCATCAGCAACCAGGCATCTTTCCACTGAACCACCGTACCAAGACTATAAAGTCAAGGATTGGCCGACCAGCTTTCACATGTCTGATATACTGACACACTGACGATTCATATGGGACTAGCTGTGGATGCATCTGTCACAATCAATCCTAGGCTTTTACGCCTATTGTACTCTGACTCCAGCACGGCTCTTGCAGTATATGTATTTTTATTTTATTGACGCACTGGCAACGTGCGGCTTCAATTTCCATGTGCTAACTTAGCCGACAGTGATGCACACGTTAGTTTAATTTGTTGATCACCATCTCCTGGTCGGGGGATCGAACCGCCATTCTGCAACTCCGCATAGCATCAGCAACCAGGCATCTTTCCACTGGACCACCGCACCAAGACTATGAAGTCAAGAATTGGACGACCAGCTTTCACATGTCTGATATACTGACACACTGGCGATTCATATGGGACTATCTGTGGATGCATCTGTCACAATCATTCCTAGGCTTTTACGCCTATTGTACTCTGACTCCAGCACGGCTCTGGCAGTATATGTATTTTTATTTTATTGACGCACTGGCAACGTGCGGCTTCAATTTCCATGTGCTAACTTAGCCGACAGTGATGCACCCGTTAGTTTAATTTGTTTATCACCATCTCCCGGTCGGGGGATCGAACCGCCATTCTGCAACTCCACATATCATCAGCAACCAGGCATCTTTCCACTGGACCACCGCACCAAGACTATAAAGTCAAGGATTGGCCGACCAGCTTTCACATGTCTGATATACTGACACACTGACGATGCATATGGGGCTATCTGTGGATGCATCTGTCACAATCAATCCTAGGCTTTTACGCCTATTGTACTCTGACTCCAGCACGGCTCTGGCAGTATATGTATTTTTATTTTATTGACGCGCTGGCAACGTGCGGCTTCAATTTCCATGTGCTAACTTAGTTGACAGTGATGCACCCGGTAGTTTAATTTGTTGATCACCATCTCCCGGTCGGGGGATCGAACCGCCATTCTGCAACTCCGCATAGCATCAGCAACCAGACATCTTTCCACTGGACCACCGCACCAAGACTATAAAGTCAAGGATTGGCCGACCAGCTTTCACATGTCTGATATACTGACCCACTGACGATTCATATGGGACTATCTGTGGATGCATATGTCACAATTAATCCTAGGCTTTTACGCCTATTGTACTCTGACTCCAGCACAGCTCTGGCAGTATATGTATTTTTATTTTATTGACGTACTGGCAACGTGCAGGTTCAATTTCCATGTGCTAACTTAGCCGACAGTGATGCACCCGTTAGTTTAATTTGTTGATCTCCATCTCCCGGTCGGGGGATCGAACCGCCATTTTGCAACTCCGCATAGCATCAGTAACCAGGCATCTTTCCACTGGACCACCGCACCAAGACTATAAAGTCAAGGATTGGCCGACAAGCTTTCACATGTCTGATATACTGACACGTTGACGATTCATATGGGACTATCTGTGGATGCATCTGTCACAAGCAATCCTAGGCTTTTACGCCTATTGTACTCTGACTCCAGCACGGCTCTGGCAGTATATGTATTTTTATTTTATTGACGCACTGGCAACGTGCGGCTTCAATTTCCATGTGCTAACTTAGCCGACAGTGATGCACCCGTTAGTTTAATTTGTTGATCACCATCTCCCGGTCGGGGGATCGAACCGCCATTCTGCAACTCCGCATAGCATCAGCAACCAGGCATCTTTCCACTGAACCACCGTACCAAGACTATAAAGTCAAGGATTGGCCGACCAGCTTTCACATGTCTGATATACTGACACACTGACGATTCATATGGGACTATCTGTGGATGCATCTGTCACAATCAATCCTAGGCTTTTATGCCTATTGTACTCTGACTCCAGCACGGCTCTGGCAGTATATGTATTTTTATTATTTTATTGACGCACTGGCAACGTGCGGCTTCAATTTCCATGTGCTAACTTAGCCGACAGTGATGCACCCGTTAGTTTGATTTGTTGATCACCATCTCCCGGTCGGTGGATCGAACCGCCATTCCGCAACTCCACATAGCATCAGCAACCAGGCATCTTTCCACTGGACCACCGCACCAAGACTATAAAGTCAAGGATTGGCCGACCAGCTTTCACATGTCCGATATACTGACACACTGACGATTCATATGGGACTATCTGTGGATGCATCTGTCACAATCAATCCTAGGCTTTTACGCCTATTGTACTCTGACTCCAGCACGGCTCTGGCAGTATATGTATTTTAATTTTATTGACGCACTGGCAACGTGCGGCTTCAATTTCCATGTGCTAACTTAGCCGACAGTGATGCACCCATTAGTTTAATTTGTTGATCTCCATCTCCTGGTCGGGGGATCGAACCACCATTCCGCAACTCCGCATAGCATCAGCAACCAGGCATCTTTCCACTGGACCACCGCACCAAGACTATAAAGTCAAGGATTGGCCGACCTGCTTTCACATGTCCGATATACTGACACACTGACGATTCATATGGGACTATCTGTGGATGCATCTGTCACAATCAATCCTATGCTTTTACGCCTATTGTACTCTGACTCCAGCACGGCTCTGGCAGTATATGTATTTTTATTTTATTGACGCACTGGCAACGTGCGGCTTCAATTTCCATGTGCTAACTTAGCCGACAGTGATGCACCCGTTAGTTTAATTTGTTGATCTCCATCTCCTGGTCGGGGGATCGAACCACCATTCTGCAACTCCGCATAGCATCAGCAACCAGGCATCTTTCCACTGGACCACCGCACCAAGACTATAAAGTCAAGGATTGGCCGACCAGCTTTCACATGTATGATATACTGACACACTGACGATTCATATGGGACTATCTGTGGATGCATCTGTTACAATCAATCCTAGGCTTTTACGCCTATTGTACTCTGACTCCAGCACGGCTCTGGCAGTATATGTATTTTTATTTTATTGACGCACTGGCAACGTGCGGCTTCAATTTCCATGTGCTAACTTAGCCGACAGTGATGCACCCTTTAGTTTAATTTGTTGATCTCCATCTCCTGGTCGGGGGATCGAACCACCATTCTGCAACTCCGCATAGCATCAGCAACCAGGCATCTTTCCACAGGACCACCGCACCAAGACTATAAAGTCAAGGATTGGCCGACCAGCTTTCACATGTATGATATACTGACACACTGACGATTCATATGGGACTATCTGTGGATGCATCTGTTACAATCAATCCTAGGCTTTTACGCCTATTGTACTCTGACTCCAGCACGGCTCTGGCAGTATATGTATTTTTATTTTATTGACGCACTGGCAACGTGCGGCTTCAATTTCCATGTGCTAACTTAGCCGACAGTGATGCACCCGTTAGTTTAATTTGTTGATCACCATCTCCCGGTCGGGGGATCGAACCGCCATTCCGCAACTCCGCATAGCATCAGCAACCAGGCATCTTTCCACTGGACCACCGCACCAAGACTATAAAGTCAAGGATTGGCCGACCAGCTTTCACATGTCTGATATACTGACACACTGACGATTCATATGGGACTAGCTGTGGATGCATCTGTCACAATCAATCCTAGGCTTTTACGCCTATTGTACTCTGACTCCAGCACGGCTCTTGCAGTATATGTATTTTTATTTTATTGACGCACTGGCAACGTGCGGCTTCAATTTCCATGTGCTAACTTAGCCGACAGTGATGCACACGTTAGTTTAATTTGTTGATCACCATCTCCTGGTCGGGGGATCGAACCGCCATTCTGCAACTCCGCATAGCATCAGCAACCAGGCATCTTTCCACTGGACCACCGCACCAAGACTATGAAGTCAAGAATTGGACGACCAGCTTTCACATGTCTGATATACTGACACACTGGCGATTCATATGGGACTATCTGTGGATGCATCTGTCACAATCATTCCTAGGCTTTTACGCCTATTGTACTCTGACTCCAGCACGGCTCTGGCAGTATATGTATTTTTATTTTATTGACGCACTGGCAACGTGCGGCTTCAATTTCCATGTGCTAACTTAGCCGACAGTGATGCACCCGTTAGTTTAATTTGTTTATCACCATCTCCCGGTCGGGGGATCGAACCGCCATTCTGCAACTCCACATATCATCAGCAACCAGGCATCTTTCCACTGGACCACCGCACCAAGACTATAAAGTCAAGGATTGGCCGACCAGCTTTCACATGTCTGATATACTGACACACTGACGATGCATATGGGGCTATCTGTGGATGCATCTGTCACAATCAATCCTAGGCTTTTACGCCTATTGTACTCTGACTCCAGCACGGCTCTGGCAGTATATGTATTTTTATTTTATTGACGCGCTGGCAACGTGCGGCTTCAATTTCCATGTGCTAACTTAGTTGACAGTGATGCACCCGGTAGTTTAATTTGTTGATCACCATCTCCCGGTCGGGGGATCGAACCGCCATTCTGCAACTCCGCATAGCATCAGCAACCAGACATCTTTCCACTGGACCACCGCACCAAGACTATAAAGTCAAGGATTGGCCGACCAGCTTTCACATGTCTGATATACTGACCCACTGACGATTCATATGGGACTATCTGTGGATGCATATGTCACAATTAATCCTAGGCTTTTACGCCTATTGTACTCTGACTCCAGCACAGCTCTGGCAGTATATGTATTTTTATTTTATTGACGTACTGGCAACGTGCAGGTTCAATTTCCATGTGCTAACTTAGCCGACAGTGATGCACCCGTTAGTTTAATTTGTTGATCTCCATCTCCCGGTCGGGGGATCGAACCGCCATTTTGCAACTCCGCATAGCATCAGTAACCAGGCATCTTTCCACTGGACCACCGCACCAAGACTATAAAGTCAAGGATTGGCCGACAAGCTTTCACATGTCTGATATACTGACACGTTGACGATTCATATGGGACTATCTGTGGATGCATCTGTCACAAGCAATCCTAGGCTTTTACGCCTATTGTACTCTGACTCCAGCACGGCTCTGGCAGTATATGTATTTTTATTTTATTGACGCACTGGCAACGTGCGGCTTCAATTTCCATGTGCTAACTTAGCCGACAGTGATGCACCCGTTAGTTTAATTTGTTGATCACCATCTCCCGGTCGGGGGATCGAACCGCCATTCTGCAACTCCGCATAGCATCAGCAACCAGGCATCTTTCCACTGAACCACCGTACCAAGACTATAAAGTCAAGGATTGGCCGACCAGCTTTCACATGTCTGATATACTGACACACTGACGATTCATATGGGACTAGCTGTGGATGCATCTGTCACAATCAATCCTAGGCTTTTACGCCTATTGTACTCTGACTCCAGCACGGCTCTTGCAGTATATGTATTTTTATTTTATTGACGCACTGGCAACGTGCGGCTTCAATTTCCATGTGCTAACTTAGCCGACAGTGATGCACACGTTAGTTTAATTTGTTGATCACCATCTCCTGGTCGGGGGATCGAACCGCCATTCTGCAACTCCGCATAGCATCAGCAACCAGGCATCTTTCCACTGGACCACCGCACCAAGACTATGAAGTCAAGAATTGGACGACCAGCTTTCACATGTCTGATATACTGACACACTGGCGATTCATATGGGACTATCTGTGGATGCATCTGTCACAATCATTCCTAGGCTTTTACGCCTATTGTACTCTGACTCCAGCACGGCTCTGGCAGTATATGTATTTTTATTTTATTGACGCACTGGCAACGTGCGGCTTCAATTTCCATGTGCTAACTTAGCCGACAGTGATGCACCCGTTAGTTTAATTTGTTTATCACCATCTCCCGGTCGGGGGATCGAACCGCCATTCTGCAACTCCACATATCATCAGCAACCAGGCATCTTTCCACTGGACCACCGCACCAAGACTATAAAGTCAAGGATTGGCCGACCAGCTTTCACATGTCTGATATACTGACACACTGACGATGCATATGGGGCTATCTGTGGATGCATCTGTCACAATCAATCCTAGGCTTTTACGCCTATTGTACTCTGACTCCAGCACGGCTCTGGCAGTATATGTATTTTTATTTTATTGACGCGCTGGCAACGTGCGGCTTCAATTTCCATGTGCTAACTTAGTTGACAGTGATGCACCCGGTAGTTTAATTTGTTGATCACCATCTCCCGGTCGGGGGATCGAACCGCCATTCTGCAACTCCGCATAGCATCAGCAACCAGACATCTTTCCACTGGACCACCGCACCAAGACTATAAAGTCAAGGATTGGCCGACCAGCTTTCACATGTCTGATATACTGACCCACTGACGATTCATATGGGACTATCTGTGGATGCATATGTCACAATTAATCCTGGGCTTTTACGCCTATTGTACTCTGACTCCAGCACAGCTCTGGCAGTATATGTATTTTTATTTTATTGACGTACTGGCAACGTGCAGGTTCAATTTCCATGTGCTAACTTAGCCGACAGTGATGCACCCGTTAGTTTAATTTGTTGATCTCCATCTCCCGGTCGGGGGATCGAACCGCCATTTTGCAACTCCGCATAGCATCAGTAACCAGGCATCTTTACACTGGACCACCGCACCAAGACTATAAAGTCAAGGATTGGCCGACAAGCTTTCACATGTCTGATATACTGACACGTTGACGATTCATATGGGACTATCTGTGGATGCATCTGTCACAAGCAATCCTAGGCTTTTACGCCTATTGTACTCTGACTCCAGCACGGCTCTGGCAGTATATGTATTTTTATTTTATTGACGCACTGGCAACGTGCGGCTTCAATTTCCATGTGCTAACTTAGCCGACAGTGATGCACCCGTTAGTTTAATTTGTTGATCACCATCTCCCGGTCGGGGGATCGAACCGCCATTCTGCAACTCCGCATAGCATCAGCAACCAGGCATCTTTCCACTGAACCACCGTACCAAGACTATAAAGTCAAGGATTGGCCGACCAGCTTTCACATGTCTGATATACTGACACACTGACGATTCATATGGGACTATCTGTGGATGCATCTGTCACAATCAATCCTAGGCTTTTATGCCTATTGTACTCTGACTCCAGCACGGCTCTGGCAGTATATGTATTTTTATTATTTTATTGACGCACTGGCAACGTGCGGCTTCAATTTCCATGTGCTAACTTAGCCGACAGTGATGCACCCGTTAGTTTGATTTGTTGATCACCATCTCCCGGTCGGTGGATCGAACCGCCATTCCGCAACTCCACATAGCATCAGCAACCAGGCATCTTTCCACTGGACCACCGCACCAAGACTATAAAGTCAAGGATTGGCCGACCAGCTTTCACATGTCCGATATACTGACACACTGACGATTCATATGGGACTATCTGTGGATGCATCTGTCACAATCAATCCTAGGCTTTTACGCCTATTGTACTCTGACTCCAGCACGGCTCTGGCAGTATATGTATTTTAATTTTATTGACGCACTGGCAACGTGCGGCTTCAATTTCCATGTGCTAACTTAGCCGACAGTGATGCACCCATTAGTTTAATTTGTTGATCTCCATCTCCTGGTCGGGGGATCGAACCACCATTCCGCAACTCCGCATAGCATCAGCAACCAGGCATCTTTCCACTGGACCACCGCACCAAGACTATAAAGTCAAGGATTGGCCGACCTGCTTTCACATGTCCGATATACTGACACACTGACGATTCATATGGGACTATCTGTGGATGCATCTGTCACAATCAATCCTATGCTTTTACGCCTATTGTACTCTGACTCCAGCACGGCTCTGGCAGTATATGTATTTTTATTTTATTGACGCACTGGCAACGTGCGGCTTCAATTTCCATGTGCTAACTTAGCCGACAGTGATGCACCCGTTAGTTTAATTTGTTGATCTCCATCTCCTGGTCGGGGGATCGAACCACCATTCTGCAACTCCGCATAGCATCAGCAACCAGGCATCTTTCCACTGGACCACCGCACCAAGACTATAAAGTCAAGGATTGGCCGACCAGCTTTCACATGTATGATATACTGACACACTGACGATTCATATGGGACTATCTGTGGATGCATCTGTTACAATCAATACTAGGCTTTTACGCCTATTGTACTCTGACTCCAGCACGGCTCTGGCAGTATATGTATTTTTATTTTATTGACGCACTGGCAACGTGCGGCTTCAATTTCCATGTGCTAACTTAGCCGACTGTGATGCACCCGTTAGTTTAATTTGTTGATCACCATCTCCCGGTCGGGGGATCGAACCGCCATTCCGCAACTCCGCATAGCATCAGCAACCAGGCATCTTTCCACTGGACCACCGCACCAAGACTATAAAGTCAAGGATTGGCCGACCAGCTTTCACATGTCTGATATACTGACACACTGACGATTCATATGGGACTATCTGTGGATGCATCTGTCACAATCAATCCTAGGCTTTTACGCCTATTGTACTCTGACTCCAGCACGGCTCTGGCAGTATATGTATTTTTATTTTATTGACGCACTGGCAACGTGCGGCTTCAATTTCCATGTGCTAACTTAGCCGACAGTGATGCACCCGTTAGTTTAATTTGTTGATCACCATCTCCTGGTCGGGGGATCGAACCGCCATTCTGCAACTCCGCATAGCATCAGCAACCAGGCATCTTTCCACTGGACCACCGCACCAAGACTATGAAGTCAAGAATTGGCCGACCAGCTTTCACATGTCTGATATACTGACACACTGGCGATTCATATGGGACTATCTGTGGATGCATCTGTCACAATCAATCCTAGGCTTTTACGCCTATTGTACTCTGACTCCAGCACGGCTCTGGCAGTATATGTATTTTTATTTTATTGACGCACTGGCAACGTGCGGCTTCAATTTCCATGTGCTAACTTAGCCGACAGTGATGCACCCGTTAGTTTAATTTGTTGATCACCATCTCCTGGTCGGGGGATCGAACCGCCATTCTGCAACTCCGCATAGCATCAGCAACCAGGCATCTTTCCACTGGACCACCGCACCAAGACTATGAAGTCAAGAATTGGCCGACCAGCTTTCACATGTCTGATATACTGACACACTGGCGATTCATATGGGACTATCTGTGGATGCATCTGTCACAATCAATCCTAGGCTTTTACGCCTATTGTACTCTGACTCCAGCACGGCTCTGGCAGTATATGTATTTTTATTTTATTGACGCACTGGCAACGTGCGGCTTCAATTTCCATGTGCTAACTTAGCCGACAGTGATGCACCCGTTAGTTTAATTTGTTTATCACCATCTCCCGGTCGGGGGATCGAACCGCCATTCTGCAACTCCACATATCATCAGCAACCAGGCATCTTTCCACTGGACCACCGCACCAAGACTATAAATTCAAGGATTGGCCGACCAGCTTTCACATGTCTGATATACTGACACACTGACGATGCATATGGGACTATCTGTGGATGCATCTGTCACAATCAATCCTAGGCTTTTACGCCTATTGTACTCTGACTCCAACACGGCTCTGGCAGTATATGTATTTTTATTTTATTGACGCACTGGCAACGTGCGGCTTCAATTTCCATGTGCTAACTTAGCCGACAGTGATGCACCCGTTAGTTTAATTTGTTGATCACCATCTCCTGGTCGGGGGATCGAACCGCCATTCTGCAACTCCGCATAGCATCAGCAACCAGGCATCTTTCCACTGGACCACCGCACCAAGACTATGAAGTCAAGAATTGGCCGACCAGCTTTCACATGTCTGATATACTGACACACTGGCGATTCATATGGGACTATCTGTGGATGCATCTGTCACAATCAATCCTAGGCTTTTACGCCTATTGTACTCTGACTCCAGCACGGCTCTGGCAGTATATGTATTTTTATTTTATTGACGCACTGGCAACGTGCGGCTTCAATTTCCATGTGCTAACTTAGCCGACAGTGATGCACCCGTTAGTTTAATTTGTTGATCACCATCTCCTGGTCGGGGGATCGAACCGCCATTCTGCAACTCCGCATAGCATCAGCAACCAGGCATCTTTCCACTGGACCACCGCACCAAGACTATGAAGTCAAGAATTGGCCGACCAGCTTTCACATGTCTGATATACTGACACACTGGCGATTCATATGGGACTATCTGTGGATGCATCTGTCACAATCAATCCTAGGCTTTTACGCCTATTGTACTCTGACTCCAGCACGGCTCTGGCAGTATATGTATTTTTATTTTATTGACGCACTGGCAACGTGCGGCTTCAATTTCCATGTGCTAACTTAGCCGACAGTGATGCACCCGTTAGTTTAATTTGTTTATCACCATCTCCCGGTCGGGGGATCGAACCGCCATTCTGCAACTCCACATATCATCAGCAACCAGGCATCTTTCCACTGGACCACCGCACCAAGACTATAAAGTCAAGGATTGGCCGACCAGCTTTCACATGTCTGATATACTGACACACTGACGATGCATATGGGACTATCTGTGGATGCATCTGTCACAATCAATCCTAGGCTTTTACGCCTATTGTACTCTGACTCCAGCACGGCTCTGGCAGTATATGTATTTTTATTTTATTGACGCGCTGGCAACGTGCGGCTTCAATTTCCATGTTCTAACTTAGCTGACAGTGATGCACCCGTTAGTTTAATTTGTTGATCACCATCTCCCGGTCGGGGGATCGAACCGCCATTCTGCAACTCTGCATAGCATCAGCAACCAGACATCTTTCCACTGGACCACCGCACCAAGACTATAAAGTCAAGGATTGGCCGACAAGCTTTCACATGTCTGATATACTGACCCACTGACGATTCATATGGGACTATCTGTGGATGCATATGTCACAATCAATCCTAGGCTTTTACGCCTATTGTACTCTGACTCCAGCACAGCTCTGGCAGTATATGTATTTTTATTTTATTGACGCACTGGCAACGTGCAGGTTCAATTTCCATGTGCTAACTTAGCCGACAGTGATGCACCCGTTAGTTTAATTTGTTGATCTCCATCTCCCGGTCGGGGGAACGAACCGCCATTTTGCAACTCCGCATAGCATCAGTAACCAGGCATCTTTCCACTGGACCACCGCACCAAGACTATAAAGTCAAGGATTGGCCGACCAGCTTTCACATGTCTGATATACTGACACACTGACGATTCATATGGGACTATCTGTGGATGTATCTGTCACAATCAATCCTAGGCTTTTACGCCTATTGTACTCTGACTCCAGCACGGCTCTGGCAGTATATGTATTTTTATTTTATTGACGCACTGGCAATGTGCGGCTTCAATTTCCATGTGCTAACTTAGCCGACAGTGATGCACCCGTTAGTTTAATTTGTTGATCACCATCTCCCAGTCGGGGGATCGAACTGCCATTCTGCAACTCCGCATAGCATCAGCAACCAGGCATCTTTCCACTGGACCACCGCACCAAGACTATAAAGTCAAGGATTGGCCGACAAGCTTTCACATGTCTGATATACTGACCCACTGACGATTCATATGGGACTATCTGTGGATGCATATGTCACAATCAATCCTAGGCTTTTACGCCTATTGTACTCTGACTCCAGCACAGCTCTGGCAGTATATGTATTTTTATTTTATTGACGCACTGGCAACGTGCAGGTTCAATTTCCATGTGCTAACTTAGCCGACAGTGATGCACCCGTTAGTTTAATTTGTTGATCTCCATCTCCCGGTCGGGGGAACGAACCGCCATTTTGCAACTCCGCATAGCATCAGTAACCAGGCATCTTTCCACTGGACCACCGCACCAAGACTATAAAGTCAAGGATTGGCCGACCAGCTTTCACATGTCTGATATACTGACACACTGACGATTCATATGGGACTATCTGTGGATGTATCTGTCACAATCAATCCTAGGCTTTTACGCCTATTGTACTCTGACTCCAGCACGGCTCTGGCAGTATATGTATTTTTATTTTATTGACGCACTGGCAATGTGCGGCTTCAATTTCCATGTGCTAACTTAGCCGACAGTGATGCACCCGTTAGTTTAATTTGTTGATCACCATCTCCCAGTCGGGGGATCGAACTGCCATTCTGCAACTCCGCATAGCATCAGCAACCAGGCATCTTTCCACTGGACCACCGCACCAAGACTATAAAGTCAAGGATTGGCCGACCAGCTTTCACATGTCTGATATACTGACACATTGACGATTCATATGGGACTATCTGTGGATGCATCTGTCACAATCAATCCTAAGCTTTTACGCCTATTGTACTCTGACTCCAGCACGGCTCTGGCAGTATATGTATTTTTATTTTATTGACGCACTGGCAACGTGCGGCTTCAATTTCCATGTGCTAACTTAGCCGACAGTGATGCACCCGTTAGTTTAATTTGTTGATCACCATCTCCTGGTCGGGGGATCGAACCGCCATTCTGCAACTCCGCATAGCATCAGCAACCAGGTATCTTTCCACTGGACCACCGCACCAAGACTATGAAGTCAAGAATTGGCCGACCAGCTTTCACATGTCTGATATACTGACACACTGGCGATTCATATGGGACTATCTGTGGATGCATCTGTCACAATCAATCCTAGGCTTTTACGCCTATTGTACTCTGACTCCAGCACGGCTCTGGCAGTATATGTATTTTTATTTTATTGACGCACTGGCAACGTGCGGTTTCAATTTCCATGTGCTAACTTAGCCGACAGTGATGCACCCGTTAGTTTAATTTGTTGATCACCATCTCCCAGTCGGGGGATCGAACTGCCATTCTGCAACTCCGCATAGCATCAGCAACCAGGCATCTTTCCACTGGACCACCGCATCAAGACTATAAAGTCAAGGATTGGCCGACCAGCTTTCACATGTCTGATATACTGACACATTGACGATTCATATGGGACTATCTGTGGATGCATCTGTCACAATCAATCCTAAGCTTTTACGCCTATTGTACTCTGACTCCAGCACGGCTCTGGCAGTATATGTATTTTTATTTTATTGACGCACTGGCAACGTGCGACTTCAATTTCCATGTGCCAACTTAGCCGACAGTGATGCACCCGTTAGTTTAATTTGTTGATCACCATCTCCCGGTCGGGGGATCGAACTGCCATTCTGCAACTCCGCATAGCATCAGCAACCAGGCATCTTTCCACTGGACCACCGCACCAAGACTATAAAGTCAATGATTGGCCGACCAGCTTTCACATGTCTGATATACCGACACACTGACGATTCATATGGGACTATCTGTGGATGCATCTGTCACAATCAATCCTAGGCTTTTATGCCTATTGTACTCTGACTCCAGCACGGCTCTGGCAGTATATGTATTTTTATTTTATTGACGCACTGGCAACGTGCGGATTCAATTTCCATGTGCTAACTTAGCCGACAGTGATGCACCCGTTAGTTTAATTTGTTGATCACCATCTCCCGGTCGGGGGATCGAACCGCCATTCTGCAACTCCGCATACCATCAGCAACCAGGCATCTTTCCACTGGACCACTGCACCAAGACTATAAAGTCAAGGATTGGCCGACCAGCTTTCACATGTCTGATATACTGACACACTGACGATTCATATGGGACTATCTGTGGATGCACCTGCCACGATTCAATCGTAGGCTTTTTACGCTTATTATACTCTGACTCCAGCACGGCTCTGGCAGTATATGTATTTTTATTTTATTGACGCACTGGCAACGCGCGGGTTCAATTTCCATGTGCTAACTTAGCCGACAGTCATGCACCCATTAGATTAATTTGTTGATCACCATCTCCCGGTCGGGGGATCGAACCGCCATTCTGCAACTCCGCATAGCATCACCAACCAGGCATCTTTCCACTGGACCACCGCACCAAGACTATAAAGTCAAGGATTGGCCGACCAGCTTTCACATGTCTGATATACTGACACACTGACGATTCATATGGGACTATCCGTGGATGCATCTGTCACAATCAATCCTAGGCTTTTACGCCTATTGTACTCTGACTCCAGCACGGCTCTGGCAGTATATGTATTTTTATTTTATTGACGCACTGGCAATGTGCGGCTTCAATTTCCATGTGCTAACTTAGCCGACAGTGATGCACCCGTTAGTTTAATTTGTTGATCACCATCTCCTGGTCGGGGGATCGAACCGCCATTCTGCAACTCCGCATAGCATCAGCAACCAGGCATCTTTCCACTGGACCACCGCACCAAGACTATGAAGTCAAGAATTGGCCGACCAGCTTTCACATGTCTGATATACTGACACACTGGCGATTCATATGGGACTATCTGTGGATGCATCTGTCACAATCAATCCTAGGCTTTTACGCCTATTGTACTCTGACTCCAGCACGGCTCTGGCAGTATATGTATTTTTATTTTATTGACGCACTGGCAACGTGCGGCTTCAATTTCCATGTGCTAACTTAGCCGACAGTGATACACCCGTTAGTTTAATTTGTTGATCACCATCTCCCGGTCGGGGGATCGAACCGCCATTCTGCAACTCCGCATAGCATCAGCAACCAGACATCTTTCTACTGGACCACCGCACCAAGACTATAAAGTCAAGGATTGGCCGACCAGCTTTCACATGTCTGATATACTGACCCACTGACGATTCATATGGGACTATCTGAAGATGCATATGTCACAATCAATCCTAGGCTTTTACGCCTATTGTACTCTGACTCCAGCACGGCTCTGGCAGTATATGTATTTTTATTTTATTGACGCACTGGCAACGTGCAGGTTCAATTTCCATGTGCTAACTTAGCCGACAGTGATGCACCCGTTAGTTTAATTTGTTGATCTCCATCTCCCGGTCGGGGGATCGAACCGCCATTTTGCAACTCCGCATAGCATCAGTAACCAGGCATCTTTCCACTGGACCACCGCATCAAGACTATAAAGTCAAGGATTGGCCGACCAGCTTTCACATGTCTGATATACTGACACACTGACGATTCATATGGGACTATCTGTGGATGCATCTGTCACAATCAATCCTAAGCTTTTACGCCTATTGTACTCTGACTCCAGCACGGCTCTGGCAGTATATGTATTTTTATTTTATTGACGCACTGGCAACGTGCGGCTTCAATTTCCATGTGCTAACTTAGCCGACAGTGATGCACCCGTTAGTTTAATTTGTTTATCACCATCTCCCGGTCGGGGGATCGAACCGCCATTCTGCAACTCCAAATATCATCAGCAACCAGGCATCTTTCCACTGGACCACCGCACCAAGACTATAAAGTCAAGGATTGGCCGACCAGCTTTCACATGTCTGATATACTGACACACTGACAATTCATATGGGACTATCTGTGGATGCATCTGTCACAATCAATCCTAGGCTTTTACGCCTATTGTACTCTGACTCCAGCACGGCTCTGGCAGTATATGTATTTTTATTTTATTGACGCACTGGCAATGTGCGGCTTCAATTTCCATGTGATAAACTTAGCCGACAGTGATGCACCCATTAGTTTAATTTGTTTATCACCATCTCCCGGTCGGGGGATCGAACCGCCATTCTGCAACTCCACATATCATCAGCAACCAGGCATCTTTCCACTGGACCACCGCACCAAGACTATAAAGTCAAGGATTGGCCGACCAGCTTTCACATGTCTGATATACTGACACACTGACAATTCATATGGGACTATCTGTGGATGCATCTGTCACAATCAATCCTAGGCTTTTATGCCTATTGTACTCTGACTCCAGCACGGCTCTGGCAGTATATGTATTTTTATTATTTTATTGACGCACTGGCAACGTGCGGCTTCAATTTCCATGTGCTAACTTAGCCGACAGTGATGCACCCGTTAGTTTAATTTGTTGATCACCATCTCCCGGTCGGTGGATCGAACCGCCATTCCGCAACTCCGCATAGCATCAGCAACCAGGCATCTTTCCACTGGACCACCGCACCAAGACTATAAAGTCAAGGATTGGCCGACCAGCTTTCACATGTCCGATATACTGACACACTGACGATTCATATGGGACTATCTGTGGATGCATCTGTCACAATCAATCCTAGGCTTTTACGCCTATTGTACTCTGACTCCAGCACGGCTCTGGCAGTATATGTATTTTTATTTTATTGACGCACTGGCAACGTGCGGCTTCAATTTCCATGTGCTAACTTAGCCGACAGTGATGCACCCGTTAGTTTAATTTGTTGATCTCCATCTCCTGGTCGGGGGATCGAACCACCATTCCGCAACTCCGCATAGCATCAGCAACCAGGCATCTTTCCACTGGACCACCGCACCAAGACTATAAAGTCAAGGATTGGCCGACCAGCTTTCACATGTCCGATATACTGACACACTGACGATTCATATGGGACTATCTGTGGATGCATCTGTCACAATCAATCCTAGGCTTTTACGCCTATTGTACTCTGACTCCAGCACGGCTCTGGCAGTATATGTATTTTTATTTTATTGACGCACTGGCAACGTGCGGCTTCAATTTCCATGTGATAAACTTAGCCGACAGTGATGCACCCATTAGTTTAATTTGTTTATCACCATCTCCCGGTCGGGGGATCGAACCGCCATTCTGCAACTCCACATATCATCAGCAACCAGGCATCTTTCCACTGGACCACCGCACCAAGACTATAAAGTCAAGGATTGGCCGACCAGCTTTCACATGTCTGATATACTGACACACTGACGATTCATATGGGACTCTCTGTGGATGCATCTGTCACAAGCAATCCTAGGCTTTTACGCCTATTGTACTCTGACTCCAGCACGGCTCTGGCAGTATATGCATTTTTATTTTATTGACGCACTGGCAACGTGCGGCTTCAATTTCCATGTGCTAACTTAGCCGACAGTGATGCACCCGTTAGTTTAATTTGTTGATCACCATCTCCCGGTCGGGGGATCGAACCGCCATTATGCAACTCCGCATAGCATCAGCAACCAGGCATCTTTCCACTGGACCACCGTACCAAGACTATAAAGTCAAGGATTGGCCGACCAGCTTTCACATGTCTGATATACTGACACACTGACAATTCATATGGGACTATCTGTGGATGCATCTGTCACAATCAATCCTAGGCTTTTATGCCTATTGTACTCTGACTCCAGCACGGCTCTGGCAGTATATGTATTTTTATTATTTTATTGACGCACTGGCAACGTGCGGCTTCAATTTCCATGTGCTAACTTAGCCGACAGTGATGCACCCGTTAGTTTAATTTGTTGATCACCATCTCCCGGTCGGTGGATCGAACCGCCATTCCGCAACTCCGCATAGCATCAGCAACCAGGCATCTTTCCACTGGACCACCGCACCAAGACTATAAAGTCAAGGATTGGCCGACCAGCTTTCACATGTCCGATATACTGACACACTGACGATTCATATGGGACTATCTGTGGATGCATCTGTCACAATCAATCCTAGGCTTTTACGCCTATTGTACTCTGACTCCAGCACGGCTCTGGCAGTATATGTATTTTTATTTTATTGACGCACTGGCAACGTGCGGCTTCAATTTCCATGTGATAAACTTAGCCGACAGTGATGCACCCATTAGTTTAATTTGTTTATCACCATCTCCCGGTCGGGGGATCGAACCGCCATTCTGCAACTCCACATATCATCAGCAACCAGGCATCTTTCCACTGGACCACCGCACCAAGACTATAAAGTCAAGGATTGGCCGACCAGCTTTCACATGTCTGATATACTGACACACTGACGATTCATATGGGACTCTCTGTGGATGCATCTGTCACAAGCAATCCTAGGCTTTTACGCCTATTGTACTCTGACTCCAGCACGGCTCTGGCAGTATATGCATTTTTATTTTATTGACGCACTGGCAACGTGCGGCTTCAATTTCCATGTGCTAACTTAGCCGACAGTGATGCACCCGTTAGTTTAATTTGTTGATCGCCATCTCCCGGTCGGGGGATCGAACCGCCATTATGCAACTCCGCATAGCATCAGCAACCAGGCATCTTTCCACTGGACCACCGTACCAAGACTATAAAGTCAAGGATTGGCCGACCAGCTTTCACATGTCTGATATACTGACACACTGACAATTCATATGGGACTATCTGTGGATGCATCTGTCACAATCAATCCTAGGCTTTTATGCCTATTGTACTCTGACTCCAGCACGGCTCTGGCAGTATATGTATTTTTATTATTTTATTGACGCACTGGCAACGTGCGGCTTCAATTTCCATGTGCTAACTTAGCCGACAGTGATGCACCCGTTAGTTTAATTTGTTGATCACCATCTCCCGGTCGGTGGATCGAACCGCCATTCCGCAACTCCGCATAGCATCAGCAACCAGGCATCTTTCCACTGGACCACCGCACCAAGACTATAAAGTCAAGGATTGGCCGACCAGCTTTCACATGTCCGATATACTGACACACTGACGATGCATATGGGACTATCTGTGGATGCATCTGTCACAATCAATCCTAGGCTTTTACGCCTATTGTACTCTGACTCCAGCACGGCTCTGGCAGTATATGTATTTTTATTTTATTGACGCACTGGCAACGTGCGGCTACAATTTCCATGTGCTAACTTAGCCGACAGTGATGCACCCGTTAGTTTAATTTGTTGATCACCATCTCCTGGTCGGGGGATCGAACCGCCATTCTGCAACTCCGCATAGCATCAGCAACCAGGCATCTTTCCACTGGACCACCGCACCAAGACTATGAAGTCAAGAATTGGACGACCAGCTTTCACATGTCTGATATACTGACACACTGGCGATTCATATGGGACTATCTGTGGATGCATCTGTCACAATCATTCCTAGGCTTTTACGCCTATTGTACTCTGACTACAGCACGGCTCTGGCAGTATATGTATTTTTATTTTATTGACGCACTGGCAACGTGCGGCTTCAATTTCCATGTGCTAACTTAGCCGACAGTGATGCACCCGGTAGTTTAATTTGTTGATCACCATCTCCCGGTCGGGGGATCGAACCGCCATTCTGCAACTCCGCATAGCATCAGCAACCAGACATCTTTCCACTGGACCACCGCACCAAGACTATAAAGTCAAGGATTGGCCGACCAGCTTTCACATGTCTGATATACTGACCCACTGACGATTCATATGGGACTATCTGTGGATGCATATGTCACAATTAATCCTAGGCTTTTACGCCTATTGTACTCTGACTCCAGCACAGCTCTGGCAGTATATGTATTTTTATTTTATTGACGTACTGGCAACGTGCAGGTTCAATTTCCATGTGCTAACTTAGCCGACAGTGATGCACCCGTTAGTTTAATTTGTTGATCTCCATCTCCCGGTCGGGGGATCGAACCGCCATTTTGCAACTCCGCATAGCATCAGTAACCAGGCATCTTTCCACTGGACCACCGCACCAAGACTATAAAGTCAAGGATTGGCCGACCATCTTTCACATGTCCGATATACTGACACACTGACGATTCATATGGGACTATCTGTGGATGCATCTGTCACAATCAATCCTAGGCTTTTACGCCTATTGTACTCTGACTCCAGAACGGCTCTGGCAGTATATGTATTTTTATTTTATTGACGCACTGGCAACGTGCGGCTTCAATTTCCATGTGATAAACTTAGCCGACA
This sequence comes from Chaetoderma sp. LZ-2023a, assembly GCA_034401795.1. Taxonomy (NCBI): domain Eukaryota; kingdom Metazoa; phylum Mollusca; class Caudofoveata; order Chaetodermatida; family Chaetodermatidae; genus Chaetoderma; species Chaetoderma sp. LZ-2023a. The sequence goes on from CM067366.1 coordinate 31,317,617, forward strand.
GTGATGCACCCATTAGTTTAATTTGTTTATCACCATCTCCCGGTCGGGGGATCGAACCGCCATTCTGCAACTCCACATATCATCAGCAACCAGGCATCTTTCCACTGGACCACCGCACCAAGACTATAAAGTCAAGGATTGGCCGACCAGCTTTCACATGTCTGATATACTGACACACTGACGATTCATATGGGACTCTCTGTGGATGCATCTGTCACAAGCAATCCTAGGCTTTTACGCCTATTGTACTCTGACTCCAGCACGGCTCTGGCAGTATATGCATTTTTATTTTATTGACGCACTGGCAACGTGCGGCTTCAATTTCCATGTGCTAACTTAGCCGACAGTGATGCACCCGTTAGTTTAATTTGTTGATCACAATCTCCCGGTCGGTGGATCGAACCGCCATTCCGCAACTCCGCATAGCATCAGCAACCAGGCATCTTTCCACTGGACCACCGCACCAAGACTATAAAGTCAAGGATTGGCCGACCAGCTTTCACATGTCCGATATACTGACACACTGACGATTCATATGGGACTATCTGTGGATGCATCTGTCACAATCAATCCTAGGCTTTTACGCCTATTGTACTCTGACTCCAGCACGGCTCTGGCAGTATATGTATTTTTATTTTATTGACGCACTGGCAACGTGCGGCTTCAATTTCCATGTGCTAACTTAGCCGACAGTGATGCACCCGTTAGTTTAATTTGTTGATCTCCATCTCCTGGTCGGGGGATCGAACCACCATTCCGCAACTCCGCATAGCATCAGCAACCAGGCATCTTTCCACTGGACCACCACACCAAGACTATAAAGTCAAGGATTGGCCGACCAGCTTTCACATGTCCGATATACTGACACACTGACGATTCATATGGGACTATCTGTGGATGCATCTGTCACAATCAATCCTAGGCTTTTACGCCTATTGTACTCTGACTCCACCACGGCTCTGGCAGTATATGTATTTTTATTTTATTGACGCACTGGCAACGTGCGGCTTCAATTTCCATGTGCTAACTTAGCCGACAGTGATGCACCCGTTAGTTTAATTTGTTGATCTCCATCTCCTGGTCGGGGGATCGAACCACCATTCTGCAACTCCGCATAGCATCAGCAACCAGGCATCTTTCCACAGGACCACCGCACCAAGACTATAAAGTCAAGGATTGGCCGACCAGCTTTCACATGTATGATATACTGACACACTGACGATTCATATGGGACTATCTGTGGATGCATCTGTTACAATCAATCCTAGGCTTTTACGCCTATTGTACTCTGACTCCAGCACGGCTCTGGCAGTATATGTATTTTTATTTTATTGACGCACTGGCAACGTGCGGCTTCAATTTCCATGTGCTAACTTAGCCGACAGTGATGCACCCGTTAGTTTAATTTGTTGATCACCATCTCCCGGTCGGGGGATCGAACCGCCATTCCGCAACTCCGCATAGCATCAGCAACCAGGCATCTTTCAACTGGACCACCGCACCAAGACTATAAAGTCAAGGATTGGCCGACCAGCTTTCACATGTCTGATATACTGACACACTGACGATTCATATGGGACTATCTGTGGATGCATCTGTCACAATCAATCCTAGGCTTTTACGCCTATTGTACTCTGACTCCAGCACGGCTCTTGCAGTATATGTATTTTTATTTTATTGACGCACTGGCAACGTGCGGCTTCAATTTCCATGTGCTAACTTAGCCGACAGTGATGCACACGTTAGTTTAATTTGTTGATCACCATCTCCTGGTCGGGGGATCGAACCGCCATTCCGCAACTCCACATATCATCAGCAACCAGGCATCTTTCCACTGGACCACCGCACCAAGACTATAAAGTCAAGGATTGGCCGACCAGCTTTCACATGTCTGATATACTGACACACTGACGATGCATATGGGACTATCTGTGGATGCATCTGTCACAATCAATCCTAGGCTTTTACGCCTATTGTACTCTGACTCCAGCACGGCTCTGGCAGTATATGTATTTTTATTTTATTGACGCGCTGGCAACGTGCGGCTTCAATTTCCATGTGCTAACTTAGTTGACAGTGATGCACCCGGTAGTTTAATTTGTTGATCACCATCTCCCGGTCGGGGGATCGAACCGCCATTCTGCAACTCCGCATAGCATCAGCAACCAGACATCTTTCCACTGGACCACCGCACCAAGACTATAAAGTCAAGGATTGGCCGACCAGCTTTCACATGTCCGATATACTGACACACTGACGATTCATATGGGACTATCTGTGGATGCATCTGTCACAATCAATCCTAGGCTTTTACGCCTATTGTACTCTGACTCCAGCACGGCTCTGGCAGTATATGTATTTTTATTTTATTGACGCACTGGCAACGTGCGGCTTCAATTTCCATGTGATAAACTTAGCCGACAGTGATGCACCCATTAGTTTAATTTGTTTATCACCATCTCCCGGTCGGGGGATCGAACCGCCATTCTGCAACTCCACATATCATCAGCAACCAGGCATCTTTCCACTGGACCACCGCACCAAGACTATAAAGTCAAGGATTGGCCGACCAGCTTTCACATGTCTGATATACTGACACACTGACGATTCATATGGGACTCTCTGTGGATGCATCTGTCACAAGCAATCCTAGGCTTTTACGCCTATTGTACTCTGACTCCAGCACGGCTCTGGCAGTATATGCATTTTTATTTTATTGACGCACTGGCAACGTGCGGCTTCAATTTCCATGTGCTAACTTAGCCGACAGTGATGCACCCGTTAGTTTAATTTGTTGATCACCATCTCCCGGTCGGGGGATCGAACCGCCATTCTGCAACTCCGCATAGCATCAGCAACCAGGCATCTTTCCACTGGACCACCGTACCAAGACTATAAAGTCAAGGATTGGCCGACCAGCTTTCACATGTCTGATATACTGACACACTGACAATTCATATGGTACTATCTGTGGATGCATCTGTCACAATCAATCCTAGGCTTTTATGCCTATTGTACTCTGACTCCAGCACGGCTCTGGCAGTATATGTATTTTTATTATTTTATTGACGCACTGGCAACGTGCGGCTTCAATTTCCATGTGCTAACTTAGCCGACAGTGATGCACCCGTTAGTTTAATTTGTTGATCACCATCTCCCGGTCGGTGGATCGAACCGCCATTCCGCAACTCCGCATAGCATCAGCAACCAGGCATCTTTCCACTGGACCACCGCACCAAGACTATAAAGTCAAGGATTGGCCGACCAGCTTTCACATGTCCGATATACTGACACACTGACGATTCATATGGGACTATCTGTGGATGCATCTGTCACAATCATTCCTAGGCTTTTACGCCTATTGTACTCTGACTCCAGCACGGCTCTGGCAGTATATGTATTTTTATTTTATTGACGCACTGGCAACGTGCGGCTTCAATTTCCATGTGCTAACTTAGCCGACAGTGATGCACCCGTTAGTTTAATTTGTTGATCTCCATCTCCTGGTCGGGGGATCGAACCGCCATTCCGCAACTCCGCATAGCATCAGCAACCAGGCATCTTTCCACTGGACCACCGCACCAAGACTATAAAGTCAAGGATTGGCCGACCAGCTTTCACATGTCCGATATACTGACACACTGACGATTCATATGGGACTATCTGTGGATGCATCTGTCACAATCAATCCTAGGCTTTTACGCCTATTGTACTCTGACTCCACCACGGCTCTGGCAGTATATGTATTTTTATTTTATTGACGCACTGGCAACGTGCGGCTTCAATTTCCATGTGCTAACTTAGCCGACAGTGATGCACCCTTTAGTTTAATTTGTTGATCTCCATCTCCTGGTCGGGGGATCGAACCACCATTCTGCAACTCCGCATAGCATCAGCAACCAGGCATCTTTCCACAGGACCACCGCACCAAGACTATAAAGTCAAGGATTGGCCGACCAGCTTTCACATGTATGATATACTGACACACTGACGATTCATATGGGACTATCTGTGGATGCATCTGTTACAATCAATCCTAGGCTTTTACGCCTATTGTACTCTGACTCCAGCACGGCTCTGGCAGTATATGTATTTTTATTTTATTGACGCACTGGCAACGTGCGGCTTCAATTTCCATGTGCTAACTTAGCCGACAGTGATGCACCCGTTAGTTTAATTTGTTGATCACCATCTCCCGGTCGGGGGATCGAACCGCCATTCCGCAACTCCGCATAGCATCAGCAACCAGGCATCTTTCCACTGGACCACCGCACCAAGACTATAAAGTCAAGGATTGGCCGACCAGCTTTCACATGTCTGATATACTGACACACTGACGATTCATATGGGACTAGCTGTGGATGCATCTGTCACAATCAATCCTAGGCTTTTACGCCTATTGTACTCTGACTCCAGCACGGCTCTTGCAGTATATGTATTTTTATTTTATTGACGCACTGGCAACGTGCGGCTTCAATTTCCATGTGCTAACTTAGCCGACAGTGATGCACACGTTAGTTTAATTTGTTGATCACCATCTCCTGGTCGGGGGATCGAACCGCCATTCTGCAACTCCGCATAGCATCAGCAACCAGGCATCTTTCCACTGGACCACCGCACCAAGACTATGAAGTCAAGAATTGGACGACCAGCTTTCACATGTCTGATATACTGACACACTGGCGATTCATATGGGACTATCTGTGGATGCATCTGTCACAATCATTCCTAGGCTTTTACGCCTATTGTACTCTGACTCCAGCACGGCTCTGGCAGTATATGTATTTTTATTTTATTGACGCACTGGCAACGTGCGGCTTCAATTTCCATGTGCTAACTTAGCCGACAGTGATGCACCCGTTAGTTTAATTTGTTTATCACCATCTCCCGGTCGGGGGATCGAACCGCCATTCTGCAACTCCACATATCATCAGCAACCAGGCATCTTTCCACTGGACCACCGCACCAAGACTATAAAGTCAAGGATTGGCCGACCAGCTTTCACATGTCTGATATACTGACACACTGACGATGCATATGGGGCTATCTGTGGATGCATCTGTCACAATCAATCCTAGGCTTTTACGCCTATTGTACTCTGACTCCAGCACGGCTCTGGCAGTATATGTATTTTTATTTTATTGACGCGCTGGCAACGTGCGGCTTCAATTTCCATGTGCTAACTTAGTTGACAGTGATGCACCCGGTAGTTTAATTTGTTGATCACCATCTCCCGGTCGGGGGATCGAACCGCCATTCTGCAACTCCGCATAGCATCAGCAACCAGACATCTTTCCACTGGACCACCGCACCAAGACTATAAAGTCAAGGATTGGCCGACCAGCTTTCACATGTCTGATATACTGACCCACTGACGATTCATATGGGACTATCTGTGGATGCATATGTCACAATTAATCCTAGGCTTTTACGCCTATTGTACTCTGACTCCAGCACAGCTCTGGCAGTATATGTATTTTTATTTTATTGACGTACTGGCAACGTGCAGGTTCAATTTCCATGTGCTAACTTAGCCGACAGTGATGCACCCGTTAGTTTAATTTGTTGATCTCCATCTCCCGGTCGGGGGATCGAACCGCCATTTTGCAACTCCGCATAGCATCAGTAACCAGGCATCTTTCCACTGGACCACCGCACCAAGACTATAAAGTCAAGGATTGGCCGACAAGCTTTCACATGTCTGATATACTGACACGTTGACGATTCATATGGGACTATCTGTGGATGCATCTGTCACAATCAATCCTAAGCTTTTACGCCTATTGTACTGTGACTCCAGCACGGCTCTGGCAGTATATGTATTTTTATTTTATTGACGCACTGGCAACGTGCGACTTCAATTTCCATGTGCCAACTTAGCCGACAGTGATGCACCCGTTAGTTTAATTTGTTGATCACCATCTCCCGGTCGGGGGATCGAACTGCCATTCTGCAACTCCGCATAGCATCAGCAACCAGGCATCTTTCCACTGGACCACCGCACCAAGACTATAAAGTCAATGATAGGCCGACCAGCTTTCACATGTCTGATATACTGAAACACTGACGATTCATATGGGACTATCTGTGGATGCATCTGTCACAATCAATCCTAGGCTTTTATGCCTATTGTACTCTGACTCCAGCACGGCTCTGGCAGTATATGTATTTTTATTTTATTGACGCACTGGCAACGTGCGGATTCAATTTCCATGTGCTAACTTAGCCGACAGTGATGCACCCGTTTGTTTAATTTGTTGATCACCATCTCCCGGTCGGGGGATCGAACCGCCATTCTGCAACTCCGCATAGCATCAGCAACCAGGCATCTTTCCACTGGACCACAGCACCAAGACTATAAAGTCAAGGATTGGCCGACCAGCTTTCACATGTCTGATATACTGACACACTGACGATTCATATGGGACTATCTGTGGATGCACCTGCCACGATTCAATCGTAGGATTTTTACGCTTATTATACTCTGACTCCAGCACGGCTCTGGCAGTATATGCATTTTTATTTTATTGACGCACTGGCAACGCGCGGGTTCAATTTCCATGTGCTAACTTAGCCGACAGTCATGCACCCATTAGATTAATTTGTTGATCACCATCTCCCGGTCGGGGGATCGAACCGCCATTCTGCAACTCCGCATAGCATCAGCAACCAGGCATCTTTCCACTGGACCACCGCACCAAGACTATAAAGTCAAGGATTGGCCGACCAGCTTTCACATGTCTGATATACTGACACACTGACGATTCATATGGGACTATCTGTGGATGCATCTGTCACAATCAATCCAAGGCTTTTACGCCTATTGTACTCTGACTCCAGCACGGCTCTGGCAGTATATGTATTTTTATTTTATTGACGCACTGGCAAAATGCGGCTTCAATTTCCACATGCTAACCCGCCGACAGTCATGCACCCATTAGTTTAATTTGTTAATCTTCATCTCCCCGGCTGAGGATCGAACCGCCTTACTGCAACTCCGCATGGCATCAGCAACCAGACATATTCCCCTGGACCACCGCGCCACATGTCTGATAGACTGACACTCTGACGATTCATATGAGAGTATTTATGGATGCATCTGCCACTATTCAATCCTAGGTTTTTTAAGCCTATTGTACTCTGACTCCACCACGGCTCTGGCAGTACATGTATTTATTTTATTGACACACTGGCAACGCGCGGCTTCAATTTCCACATGCTAACCAGCCGGCAGCCGTGTGAGTCTCTTACGATGTTCTCCTTCAGGGTACTACATTATAGAAAACACCTCACACCATGCTGTGATGGAACGCATGATAAATCTGTTTCGGTAGAGCGGTTGCAATAAATGGAATACACACTACTGCTTTGTACTAACTCAATCGAGATGGATAAGGAGATGTCTCATGAATTAGATCAGAATATACATTGATACATATATTTAACCTCAAACGCAGCATGTAGTATTGCTGATATATCTTCACACGAATTGCGCAGTGCATTGTCGGTGTAGTGGTGGATATTCTACCCTTAATCGGACCAGATGGAAAAGCTCTTTTGAAATGATCGCAAGCGTCAACAGTATCTGAGCATTTGGAGCAAACAATGGCACGCTGTACACGCGAGTACACATTCGGGTCCAATAAAGTTAATGGTTTTCTCGCCCAATTGCCCGCACAACATTGTCATGATGCCGTTCGCTGTGGTATTCAAAACATGTATTCGGCACGCATGGGCAAATACGTCAACAGCATACTCGTCTTTATTAATGATTAATGTAGCTCAGATAATCCATGTTAAACACTGCGAGCGTAGCAAGTTAATGGCTCAAATGGGAATTGCACCGGTCTTATATAAACCGATATTTTATCTTAATGATGTAATTCGACACATGTGTGGCACACGACTAAGTGCCAGTTGCATTTCGCCCGCAAATGTATGCCGACCCCTTCGGGTCGAACATAGCTAACGGGTGTCACATTGTCGATGTATTTGTGGCATCCAAGCATGCATAGTGTACATTCATTGGATAATGACGGTATCAGCAAATTGATATTCATCAATGATTAACTACGACCAGACGATTCGTGACATCAATCTTTGCTACTGTAACCCGGCAAAGAGAAACAGCTAATCTTACAGGATGTAAACGTAGTAAATCTCATGGAACCAATTGAAGAACGCGTAGAACAATATGGCTCAACTTAGACCAGATAACAATACAATCAGGTACGATTTGTTTCTTACTCTTAGCAATATACTGAATCATCCGGCCTCAATGGTGGACCGTCTGTTCAGCCATGTATGCTAACGTTAAAATCAAGTGGTAGTATGGTACACATCGCATTCCACCCATTCGTGTATAATTATAATCTCCACAGACCCCCGTACTTCTCACGCCTTGTTATTAGCAATTGGAGTATGTGTCGCAGGCGCATCTATACCACCAGGCCATTACTATTTCTACAAATATGTTCAGAATGGCAGATATGTAGTTAGTTGTAGTGGACGTAACCAGATGTTCTGCCTAGTTCTTTATTTACTGCATATGTATCAGTGACTCTAGTAAAGCATCTCGGTCTCCAACGTTCGCATTATTATCATATATGCCACATATATACAACTAATTAACAGCTATTCATCATTGATATGTAGGATTGCACTCCGAATTTACATACTATAACACTGGTCATTATAATTGTGCTACTTACTAATATATTACTCATGCATAAATGTACATGTTGGTTCCATTATTCCTTTTAGGATTATATAGCTAACGGGTCTTTCCCGTGCACCTATCGGCCATATGACATCACAATATACTATGTGACGTGTATGGTGGCGCCATATCAATTGCGTCGGTAATGACATAGATAGGTTCGTCAAGAACGCATACTCGGTGACGGATTAAGCGTTGTTGGACGAATTGTATATCTGAATAGTAGGACACTCATTTGATTGGGCGCTGTTGCTGCCATAGGCAGGAACAGCATCAGTCAATTTAGTGTCAAAATATTCAACCGCTTACCTGCATAGTTTTCTGGAAATTGGATGTCAGTGAGTCCAAGGATCGGTCGACACTGAAACGCACGAGCATAGCCGGAGATGCGCGGGGCATAGCTAAACCCGGTCCCACCAGTACAAGGGATACACACGCGCAGCCCGTTTGCACATCTCATTTCATATAATAGTGCCGACATAGTCTACGATTGTCCTAATAACAATACCAGAGACTAAGACTGACTCATAAAGGGTCTCACTGCCGCGTAGAGCTAGTTAACCCCTCTTGTATCGACAGCGCCGCAAAGCATTCTACTTAGGTCAATTAACGCTTTAATGGTCAATATTTTACAGTTTGCAAACAATAATGTGTCTGTTGTCGAGCAAATCGACATTACTCAATACCAATAATGCTGTTTATGTTGTGGCCGGCTTGAAAGTGGTCAAGAAAATCCTGTTTTTTGGCTAGTGTCTGTTTGCCTGCGGAGACAATGTGTTTTTGGAGATCTTGGCCATTACATCGTTGGGAGAGAGAGGGAGAGAGAGATAGAGAGAGAGAGAGAGAGAGAGAGGAGAGAGAGAGAGAGGGCGGGGGAGAGAGAGAGAGAGAGAGCGAGAGAGAGCGAGAGAGAGAGAGAGAGAGAGAGAGAGAGAGAGAGAGATAATCTGGGGCGTCAATGTCATGTATCTAAATCAATTTAGCTCTAAATCAGTATTAGCCCAATATTGGCCCAGTACCGGATAAATGAGCTGTAGTAGCTGGGTTGTAGGCAGCCCCACTTTACACTGACTAAAGCATAGCCATCTTATACACGTAGCCGGCAAGTGCGCATACCTTGACTATTAGGACAGGTTTCCCGATTGCGGGTGACGCAAGTTCATTACAATATAAATGCTCATGTTCGACTACCTCACACAGATTATCAGCAGCATATATATTCTTTTAGCAATTGGGAGAGAAATTTAACAGAAACGAATTTATGTATTTTGTCAGAAATACAATAATATTGTATTGGCTATGTTAATCTGACGCATTAGTCCACAATGTAATAGAATTAATAACAAACACACACTAGTTCGGTGACAATAATAAAGTACGGAACTGAAATTATGACTTTGAGAGGGCCATAGCCACTCTATGCTGCCTAACTCTGCGGGATAAACTAGTATGTCTTAATTAGTATGTCTTAATATATATATATATATATATATATATATATATATATATATATAAATATATATAAAACACTACCATCATGACCTTATGCTACAACTGATAACGTGATTACATCGATAGAAGATAACTGATTGCATCACTATCCAATTTTACCTTTCCAGAGTATCCACCAACCATATGGCGTCATAATGAAATGCGTGATGTGTACAATGGCATCATAATGAATGACGTATAAGTACGTCACGAACGCATGTTGGAAGCCGGTCTATGAGTTGTTGTACAACTTGTTTGCTTTTATTATTTAATAAACATTCTGTTGAATATTTTGAAACTAAGTTAACTGGACGCTGTGCTGGCAGCAAAAGCACCCAGTCAAATTCGTTGCAAAATATTCAACAGCTTCCCTGTATAGTTTTCAGGAAATTGATAGCTAGAGCATTTTGGGGCTCGATCAATTCCAACACGGTGATGTGTGGGTGGAGCTTAGCTAGTAATGGGCGAGGCATAGCTAAAATGGAAAGGCCCATCAGTGTCCGCCCAGGAAACTTTCATAAATGACAAAATTTCCTCCAAGAATAAAAACATTAACTGGCAGATCAGATCAATTAAACTCCGTGCGCTTAAAAGACGCATCCATCTAGATCGGATCAAAATCAGGATCTCTGAAGCTACTTGTCAAATTTGTCTCACATTTTAACGCCGTCTCGGATTTCATGTCTCAAAAATACAGTGCGAAGAAACGGAAGGGCGACCCTTTGGCATCTCTGATTTCACTTTGAATGTATACGGCTAACTGTCCGCTAAAACGCTCATGTAATACTACGTTGTTCCAGTTCGTGTCCTTCCATACCTAGAACTATACTAGTGGCATATGTGCTACGCGTTAGCCTGCGTACAACAAGCGCGGTGGCTCTCTACAGTGCCCTGATCATTTCACATCTGCTAATTCACAATGCACGATGACTGATTACTGAATAATGAGAAACGCGGCAGTGTCCTGGCTGTGGTTGTCATTGGCATGGGCAGAGAACATCTCGACAGCATCTTCTAATTAATATCCTGTCAAGTAAGCCAATCTATAGACTGGAAAGACCGATCATGATAGAGTCTTTAGAGAGCAGTCATTCTCCCCGTTATGGGGACGTAATCGATTACGTTCAACCCTCTGTTCCTGAAATGTCAGAAAGCCAACACAATTCTTTACGAATTAAAAAGGATTACATTGAATATTTTGAAACTAATTTGACTGGGAGCTGTTGCTGCATATGACAGCAACAATTCTTGTCAAATTAGGTTCGAAATAGGCAACAACTCGCCTGAATGGTTTGTCTTGATATTACAATTCTGTGAATCATGGTTCAAATATGTATGTGGTTCCGAGATATTACAAGCATGATAATCAATCGTCCACTGTATGCATGTCGGTAATTAGTTCCCCAAACGAGTACGCGATTTGGAATTGTTTGAAACTTTGACAGCTGGAGTCACGGAATCTAAATAATTTCAATGTGGCTATATGGGTATGCGGGTGGATATTTTGAACGCTACAGCCCCCAGACAAATTAGTTTCAGAATAATCATCATAATGTTTCTTAAACCGTAAATTCAGAACGGATATACAATTGACCTTTACAACTTTAGCTATGTTCGGGCATTCCTATCTAAGCTCTACCCACACTTCGCCCGCGTTGGCATCGACCGATCCATGGACACGCTGACTATCATTTTCCAGAAAACTATACTGGCAAGTTGTTGAATATTTTGAAACTAATTTGACTGGGTGATGTAGGCAGCAACATCACCCGATCACAGTTGTTTCAAGATATTCAACAGCATGTTTATTAAACAGTGAAGACATACAATTCGTACATCCACGCTTAGTCCGTCATCCTATATGCGTTCGTGACGAACTTAACTACGCCATTCATGATGTCATTGATAATACCGTAATCCTACATGTCACGTTGCTAATTATGATGTCATATGATTGATGGGTGCATTGAGTTATTTTCTTGACAGAATTCTACCATTTTCGTGACGACAAACTCACGTCATTTTGCTTCTGACGGCAGGAACTAAGTAGCACATCTGATTATGGCCGGGTACTTAAGTTACATATGGTGTCCACCCAGTCAAGATACGTGTTTGATGTAGCACGCTAATCAAGCAACTCGATATGTTGCTCCTGCTGACATCCTTGCCAAATACGCTGCATGTCAGGGAACGTCGCAACGAAAATGGCGTACGTCGTCCCCTGACGAAAGTGGAAACATCCGTCACGTAAGTATTTGGGTTGAACGCCGTTGTTAAATTTGTAATTAACTAGAACATTATGTTCAATAATTTGAAACGAATTTGACTAGTAGTTGCTGTTGCTATGACAGCCAGCAACATTCTGGAGTAAAATTACTTTAAGCATCGTTAAACGATTACCTGTATAGTTACTATGAACATTAGGTTCTGCGAACAAAGGTTTCAAAATTGTTAAATCCAATTGCCGCTCACGTACCGAGTTGGCGGAGCTTAGCCAGACATGAGTGGTCATAGCTATAAATGAATCCATCGATTGGATACCCAACCATTTAAACACCGATGTCCGGCTGAAAATAGCACACATCATTCCCGTAACCACGTGGGTTCCCAGAGTCGCAATCCCTAGGTAACTATGCAGGCAAGCTGTTGACTAATTTGAAAACGGAAATTGACAGGAGCATGTTAGTGTTATAAACAAAACATTTTTTTTCGATTTCAGTCGTTCACGCTACGCGTGTTAAACACTTGCCAGGAAAATGCCTGGAAGAAATATTAGAAATCAGCCACGCAGAATATGCCTGGAGTGTCTTAAGAGTATTACCTCAAGTTTGTGAAAGGCTTGCACGATACACAGACATCGGGGAGGACCCCGAGAGCATACAGATCCGCTACGTTACATATAACAAACAGATCATAAAATAAGTAACACGTTTCTGAAATGTGAATAGTAATATACTTTTGAACGCGAGGTAAGAAATGTTGCGTTACATATTTTGCACTAAGTAGCAATGCATTCGAATCCACTTATCTTCAAAATATTCAACAGTACGTTTTATTATATTTTATAAACATATTAGGTTATTTCTGAGCTGTACTGACGTGTAATATTGCAATTGTGCACGGTTTTTGAAGTTGGGAATAGAGGAGGTTAGAATTAAGTGTAGCGATAAATCCGTTTGGTGCTGGAATTGAATTTGTATGCTTCAGCAACCGCTAGCGAAATAGTTAGGGATTTTGAAAGTGATTTTATATAAATATGGCCACACTGAGTGCACACCGAGCTAAGTTTGTACCGATGCTACGCCGACGTACATTTGACACGTTTGATTACTGTATCAAAAAATCTCCTGCAATGACAGCCCTGAGCGACCGACCGATCGGCGGACAGACCGACTGACTAACCGCCCGACTGACCGACCAAAACACCCGCCTGACCGGCCACCAGACGAAGGCAACTAACTAGTCATTTGGCCAACCAGCCCTATAGCCATCCAGCCAGCTAGACAACCTGCCAGCCAGCCAGGGAGTCAGCCAGCCAGCCAGCCAGCCAGCCAGCCAGCCAGCCAGCCAGCCAGCGAGCCAGCCAGCCAGCGAGCAAACAAGCCACTAACCAACCATCTCACCAACCAATCAACCACCCATCCAAACAACTAACCAAATTACCAACCAACTCACCAACCAGCTAACCAACCAACCAACCAACCAACCAACCAACCAACCAACCAACCAACCAACCAACCAACCAACCAACCAACCGACCAGCCAGCCAACCAACCAAGCAACCAACCATCCAACCGACCGACCAACCAACCACCCAGCCACCCAACAAAGCGACCAACAAAGCCGTCAAACAAACAATCACCCAACCGACCAAACAACTAATCAGCCAGCCAACTAAACAATCAGACAAATAAAGAACCAACCAACCACACATCCAAGAAAACAAACACGCAATCAACTAAACAACCAAACAAACAATCACTAATTCGACCAAACAACTAGCTAGCCAGCCACTGAACTAGCCAGTATGTTTGCCAACCATCCAAACAACCAACTACACATCCAACACACTAACAAACCAACACACCTACCAACAATCCAAACGACCAATCCATCAAACAACCAAACACCAAAAATCCCAATCAACCAAACAACCAACCACCCAAATAACTAACCAACCAACTAACCAACCAACCAACCAAACGACCAACCGACCGATCAATCAAACAAACACTCAACCGGGCAACCTACCAACTAACCTACCAACTAAACACCAAAACATTCAACCAACCGGTCAAAAAGCTAACCAAGATACATGATGTTTATTGAGCTGTTACCCGCAGAGATGATAAATCAACTTACAGAACTAGTCAATGAATTGAACTGATAATGCCATTAATGGCGGGTGACTGTACATATCCTTGATTCGCTCATACATTGCCCAGTCTGAAAACCCCATTTGCGTGGATATGTGCCATGCACAGCAAGAGTAAATATACAATGGTGTAGTTTAGCCAAACCCACACGAGTTCATAAAACGCTTGTCTTCGACTATCTATTGAATACGAATCAGTTCTCGGTAGCCACCTGGCGATATTAGATATAGCGCCGGACACTAGGGTTGTGTTCCCACTAGAGAGTTAATCCGAAGTAACGGATTAACTCTCTTGTGTGAGCAAGGTCTAAATCGTCTGACCATGCATATGTATCCATACTTTCATCGTCTCAGCAACACACCTGAATAACGATGTGTCTGTCTGACAATACGGATTTATAGCTGAAGCAATTTACTCAACACAGCAGTAATCAGTTTCCAGACAGCGCACGATGAAATGCAATTATTGGACCCACGTGTCGGGAGCCTGCTTCTAGAGAACGACTTCTTCGAGAAGAAACTAGATGGACATTGGCCAAATTACAGTTTTCAAGTTCCATCAACGAGAGAGACAGGTGCACTGGATTTAACCCATCGTGTGTCAACTTCACCTTTTAATGGTCAAACTGGCCAAAACAGTGGTCTTGAGGCATGTCTATTAGAAGGTCAAGAGAAGAGTATTTTTGAAAATTAACAACTGGAATGGCTGGCTCCATAACCGAGCCAGTCATTCCAGTGGTTAATTTTCAAACATACTATTCTCTTGACCTGCAAATGGATACTTGGTAAGCCAAAGATTGCATTTTCTTCACCATTACCCCTGTAATGGTTAAGCCGGTCAAGCATTTCAGAGATAAATTTACAACGAAATGGTCTTCTAATATTAAAATTTCTTGAAACGTGTTGACCATTAACATGCATAATTGATGTAAGTAGTATTGTATCGCTTTGGGGCGCTGTTGACGCAAGTGCGGTTAAGATACGTGTTGATTTATGTGATATGTGCCCAAAACTATTGGACGCCGTATTGGTTGCATCTACTATATGTACAGACTCGGATTTTCAAACAAGAAGTTCACATCTGTGCCGGGCACTGGCCATTTGTTTGTCAGCTCTTAGGGTGTATGTATGTGGTACATGTTTACGGACTCCCCGCAAGAGATGCAAAAGCACTAAACACATTAAATGAGTACTGCAAATCATGGAAATTATACGTAAATGTGTCCAAAACAAAAGCCATAGTTTTCCCTCGAGGCAAAGTCAGAAAGCTGCCCATCTTTAGGCGACGAAAAAGTGGAGATTGTGGAAGACTATTACTATTTAGGAATTCAATTTAGTACAACGGGTGATTCTCTAGAGCTATAAAACACCTGATTACCGAAGCCAGTAGAGTCATGCTCGGCTTATTATCAAGAGCAAGATCACCTCATCTACCCATTGATGTCCAATTAGATCTTTTCTAAGCAATGGTGCTGCCAATTCTATATGGTTGTGAAATATGGGGAGTCGAAAATGTGGACACTCAGAGAAAGTACATACACGATTCTGTAACAATACTTGGGGTAAAAAACACAACACATTCAGCGTTGATCTATGGCGAGCTTGGCCAATATCCACTCCGGTTAATAAATATAAAGATGGTCTGCTTCTGGGGAAAACTGGTTAACGGCAAAGCATCCAAAATCTCCGTCAAGTTATACAAATTGTTTCTCCACCTATATAAAGACAATTAGTTTAGATGGTCTTGGATTCTACATATTAAAACAATTCTGGATGATGTTGGCTTATTCAACCTATGGCTAAGCCAAACCCCTTGCAATATAGAATCGCTAAATGCTACGGTAAAGCAACGCCTTTGTGGCCAGTATCTTCAAACCTGGAGGGGGAACTTTTCGAGAGTAGCATATGCATTTCATATAGACTTTTCAAAGACGATCTAAAACTAGAACATTATCTTACCTCTCTCCCGGTACCATTATGGAAGCCACTGCAAATTTAGAACCAGTAGCCATAAATTACTGATAGAACAGGGAAGACGTGACGGGATCTTGCGGAGACATGCACGACTCTGTGTAATATGCCAGGAAAACAGTCTGGGTGATGAGTTCCATTACCTGTTTGGATGTCCGGGGGGAGGAACCTTTACCTTGACAAATACTTCAGAGTATGCCCAAACACAATTAAGATGAATCAGCTATTCAACAGTCAGAAAGAATCAGAAACAACTAATATCACTGTGTAAATGTGTGGACGCCATTATGCAACGATTCAGAAAAAAACCCTATGAACACCAACGGGAGATGCTACGTGAGGTATACGCACGAGTGGCCACCTGCGAGAACTTGCTATGCAAGGAGAAAAGAGCCTAAGATACGAGCCCCCATTACCTCCTAGAACGCCCCGACTAATGCACATCGAGTTCCCGCAATACTTAATGTAAACGCCCAACCAATGAAGCATGAATCTTCGTATATACCCAAGTAACTGGCATGAACCAGGAACTATTTAACCCATTATGTACGAATTCGACCAAACACGGCCTATGCATTGCCGTTAAGGAATGCCCGTTTGCATGTCGGGAGAGGACTGGTGGGGATTTACCACTGGTAATACTGGAATGTCTGCTCTCATAACCGAGCCAGTCATTCCAGTGGTGAGTTTTCAGAAGTACTTTTGTCTAGGCATGCACATGGCCATTCAATAAGCACATATTCTGACTTTTTGATCAATGTAGTAATTACTTTGTTAAAGGTAACATGATGAAACACTTCGTTCCCACAGAAGCTGTGGCTGCAACTGCTGCCACAAATACTACTGCCACTACTACTACTACTACTACTACTACTACTACTACTACTACTACTACTACTACCATCCACTACAGGCATTCCGGCCCATAGTAATAACATCCAGCCTTGGATGAGAGTAGGAGGTCCTCAAGGACTAGTGACAGAAAGCTCCTGAGTACACCTTGGAGGACCGCCAGCCCTCGCAACAAAATTCGAACACCCAGACTGGACATATCCATCATTCTCGCTTGAGGGTTGCTAACGGTTCTTGCTGGGGAGTGTTGCTCTTTGTCACATAGCGCATGCCATGCAAAGAGCAAGCGATTTTCAGCATGAATTGCATAAGGCTATCGGACGGGGGTCGTGGATGGGCTAAGTCAGGATGTAAGTCTAAAATTGTGACGTTTATGGGATTGCCTCTCATAGGCCCTATGGCGTCCACTAGGGATTGGCTTGACTGGAGGAGTTGTGCTGCTATCCACGCTGCATAACCAGAACACTAGAAGATTACTATCAAATGAGCCTGCAGCAACACCCGCAGTAGCCTAGGAACAAGAAAATATTTTTTTTGTAA
Organism: Chaetoderma sp. LZ-2023a; assembly: GCA_034401795.1. Lineage (NCBI taxonomy): Eukaryota > Metazoa > Mollusca > Caudofoveata > Chaetodermatida > Chaetodermatidae > Chaetoderma > Chaetoderma sp. LZ-2023a. The sequence continues at coordinate 31,335,565 of CM067366.1, forward strand.
TGCTAATATTGGTGATCACAATACGGCTACAATGACGAGAAATATGATCCTGACAATCTTAATAACGATCTTAAGAATATATTATTAATTATTTATTAGAAATATTGCACATAGCTTCTCTATAAAACTAATGTTGTCATGAGAATAAAATTAATTGTAAATGTAATTGTCAAAAAACCAATAATAGGCCAGCGAATTTGTCATGCCAATTCCAGCAAGAGCATTTGGTCAAGTTATTGCCAACTTAATTAGGATGCAATGCCAGTGCTACTTGCTACTCATGTGATACAAAAAAGCTATGCTGCACTGGCATTCAGTCTAGCGTGTATGAAGACCAATTTACCTGTAAGTTGTTGCTAACTATGACAGCAACAGCTTTTTCAAATTGGTATCCTTATAATCAGCCGGCTATCTGCAAATATCGTTTACCTAGCGATGTAATTGAGGATTCCAGTTTTAACTATGCCCCGTCCATCTTTACCTAAGCTCCACCGCGTGTTGACCGGGTAGAGATCAATCGATCTCCGCACTTTTCGAATCTAACTTTCTAGAAGCGATACAGGTAAGTTGCTGAGTATCTCGAAATTAATTTGACAGCAACAGCACCCAGTTATATTAGCTTCAAAGTAATCAACGTAATGTTGAGTAAATAGTAAAGGCATGTAATTCAAACAGCAGTGCTTAGTGCGTCATCGATTAAGCGTTCGTGACGAACTTATTTCTGTCATTCATGACGTGATTGATTATGATATCAGCATACCCGTCGCGTAGTTGATTATGACGTCAACTGATTGATGGATACACTCGAATCCTCCATTTGAGTGAGCACATGCCTAAATACGTGGTTACACCTCAACGGCTCGCTAACAAATGGAAAGCTGCATGTGCAGATGGAGTCATCTTGTTTGAGAAATCACTAGCATTACAAACAGTAGATGTAAATAATCTGGCGCCCAACAATTGATGGGCCCAATCTGTCAATAAACTATGTGCCGTCATAACCAATTATGTAAAGAATTATGTGTTTTACATATTGTCTTACTTCACCATCAACTACGTAAAGAATTACACCGTTACGTCTGGAGAGCATGTTTAAATGGTCGTCAGTTACACGAATTTGATATATTTCTACTATTTAATACATATTATGTCGAATGTCATAGACAGCAACAACGCCTAGTCCAATTAGTTTCAAAGAGTCAACAACTTACATGTATAGTGTATTGGAAATTGAGATTCAGGGAGTTCGGGTTTCGATCGATCCCAACACGGGCAGCGCGTAGCTATAGATGGGTGTGCATAGATAAATGGGGATTCATCCAATCCAAGGACTATGGAGTCAGGACATTGCATACTCGATAAATTGCAATGAAATCTACAAGCATCGCATATCTCGTGCACACGTTTCTCTACCTAATGATTTCGGGCCGTGCACTCAGAAGACTAATTAGGAGTTTGCTTTCATTATACAACGTATTGTTCTGCCAAAGAACAACTTGTCTGATTCTTTCAACATAATATCTGCCATAGAAATCAATTAAATACCACATCCGAATTGAACTATCATTAACCGCACACTTTCTTTTCCTAATACGAATTATGTGTTGGGATAAGATATACATGCTGTAATTAGAGACGCCGTTCTGATACTAGATTTAAGTTTTACTCAAGTTCAGTATCATCTTGTAGGATTTTATATATTTTCAGTTGCATGTTTAAAAGACTAATTTGCCTGGCAGAAACATTCCTGTCAAATTAGTTTCAACACATTCAACAACTTACAAATATAGCGGCATTGGAAATGGGATTCTACCAAATCGGGTTCACCGGTTTTCTGAAAGTACCACCTCACCCGACCCCGCCCCACCGCCCATATCATTCCAAAAGAAATTGCTTATTCTAACCGAGTAATCTAGCGGGATAGGGCTTGGCCATAGATAACTTAATTATCCACTTCCTGCCGATAGGGAACGTTGGGCATAACAATTTACACTGATTGCTGGCACGTATTTGCCTCGCAGAAGTTGTTTCACAGTTATTCACTCTGCGCGCTAATTGCAGGTCGGTGCTAGATAAACTTGATTTCTATAGCATGTCTGTAATTTGGAATCAAGGAGGGATCAGCTTCCATCTATGATCCACCCATCTGTAGTTAAGATCCGCCCTCGCTTTGGGCGTGTTAGTATCAACGTTTATACGTTGAACCCTGAATTGTCAGAATCCCAATTCCATGGTAACCCTGCTGCTAATATGTTGAATATTTTGAACCGCATTCGGTGAAGGATGTTGCTGTCTGTGGAAGCAACAGGGCCTGTGGCAGCAACAGGCCATTGTGAAATTAGTTTCAAAATATTCAACAGTTGTTTATTCAATAATAAATTCCTTACATATTTAAACTGCGAACGGGTGGCGAACGTTTGAAAGGCCACACCGGCATACGCGCATACGCCATTTATTGCGCATTTCTTTTATTGTAACGCCTTATGTTGAATGCCAGATCGGATTCATCGATTGGACATCTCTAATAGGTTATGGCATCTCGCCGTGTAATCACCTATATAACAATACCACGATGCAGTACATGTGCAGACTGCGGTTCCCAGGCGGTGTCGATTCATTTGTCGTTTGTCTTTTGCCAATAAACTCACGGCAGGATAAGATAAATTCCACCTGTTTTCTGCCAGCTTGCCATTTTAGTGGCCCATATTTACGTAACACGATAACCGAGACACGGTGTTGCGTGCAAGTAGCTAGGCAATACGCAAATATGTTGGTACTTTTAACCAAATTTGACAATTACACTGTTACACTAGACACAGGAAATGCCTTTCAAATTTACGGTTATGTACCCGCCATGACCACTACTAAGCCACTGTCCTTCGTTGATCTGTTAACATTGAGGCACTTTGCGCAGTTTACTACTATCTATGGATGGCATACATTTGAGAGGAATACATTCGCTAAAAGCCCTCGCATCATATAACTAACATATTGATACAATGTTCTTATGCCATCGCTAATCATCTCCCAAACCCACCAACGCTGTCTTAACCATTTAACAATTGAATACATGCACGCCATTTCTGGGATAATGATACGACGATAAGATATCTAGGCCTGAAATATAAAATCAATACATGTGTGTAATGTGTGTTGCAGTAATGCCAATTGAGCATGTTATATTCTATACTGAACTCTTTACAATGAAGCTATTTCATATTGGTACTTTACTTTTGAGATTGTGCTACACAAGTGGAGGAGGAGCAGAGACGACTGATTGAGTTACTCTTATCAGCGAATGTTCGCCACAGTTATCCAGTTTTGACAACATTCCAATGAAAATCACACACACACAGCTGTCAACTCGTCAAAACAAAGCAAACTACACTCTAAGCGTGGTGTAATACCTAAACACCCATAGATTATATATGTTATGGAATGACAATATGTCTTGAAAATCATATCTCTCTCGAATCCTATTTTCTATTACAAGTGATGGGCATCATATCACGTCTATTGCTTCTTAATGGAGAACGGTTGGTACAGCTGCCAATCTCTGATCAGAACAGCTGAGACAAAAACGCGAAAAATAATGTTCATACAATATATGTATATACTAGATGTTCTGGTGAATAATTCAAAACGGATCTGCCTGTATTAGAACCATGTTCCTGTTAAATTATGTTAACCCTATTCAATAGCTTACCTGTATGGCTGCCACGAATGTGACATTTTGAGACACCGCCAATAAATGATTAATGCGGTGATTTCAGGGTCAAGTTACCAACGGTCAAGGCCACCTAAGAGTTGGCGACACAAGATCATGTGGCATGGCACACTCCATTATTGTATCTCATTGTATCTGGGTAGTTAGAATGTCGATATGTTATGCTTTTGCAAGAGATGGAAATTTCCAATTTATTTTCAGTTTTCATGGTCTTATGCCGCAACCATAAGACCCATAGTAGCCCAAATAAAATACGTCACATTTGAATATTTGGACAGAGTACTGTTTGATAGTTCTGTCCGTGTGCATGAGTCCATTTAATAGCTAACATAAATTACTTTAGCATGCATTGCGGTGACTGTCTTGACGATATATGATTGGCACACAGGAATCAGTAACGGTCTACTACTGTTCTGTATAGACCTAACGCGCATTTGTTTTGGTTAGCATGTGATTTACAAGGTGACATGTCATGATGTATTATCGATGCTCTATGGAGGAGTCCAGTTTATCCATCAACCATATGGCATCGTGATCAGCTATGTGACATGTGGCATGACATCATAATCAACTATGCCATGTATGGCATGGTTAAGTTTGTCAGGAATTCGTAATTGATGACGGACTCTGATTACATTAAGTACATGATATCGTGTATGGCTGTGATACATCGTCCTACCTATTATATATCGCGTTAAAATGCATCTGCATATATCCTGCTTATACTATTCCTGTTGTAATATGTTGTGCTTAGGGGGGTGGAAAAAATGGTCATGTCAATTGGCCAGTGAGAAGCGGCGAATATCTCCGCATATACCTCTTTATTATTTAAGAAACATGTTGTTAAATATTGTAAGGCTAAGTTGGCGGGACTCTGTTGCTGTCATATACTGCAACAACACGCAGTGAAATTAGTCTGAAAATAGTCAACAGCCTTTCTGGAAATTGAGATTCAGCGAGTGCCGTGATCGATCCATCGGAACATAGTCAAAACGTGCATGGAGCTTAGCTAGAGATCGACGGGCATGGCTATACCGGAATTCATCTATTGATTCCCAATTGCAGACATGTTTTAGGAATTCAATTTATGCTGAACCTAGGTAGAATTTGCGCTCAGAATGTTATATTGACATATTGTGAAGCGAAAATTTGGCAGTCAATGACGTGCTAGCAAGCAGAGACGGTCCCGCTGACAGTGCGAGAATAATAAGGTTATCAGTGGCCATTCCTGGACCTGCCAGCGTACTCAGTCAGCATGTGCGATTTCCTGTGGAATGGTTTGATGGGGACATGTATGCGTTCGTTAACCCTAATCTGTCATCAAGAATACACATCTAGTTGTTTACGAATAGAAGAGTAGTCTTTGGTTATCGAGCCAGTTATTTCAATGGAAAGTTTTCCAAATTAGCCTTCACTCGGTATTGAATGTATATCTCACGATCACAGCATAATTCGTAGTGGCCAGCATGAGTGTTAAAGCGTTAACTAATTTGAGATAGGTAGGCAGACATCCGCTATTTATGCGGCTCTCTCCATGATAATAATGCAATACTGCAAAGTGTACACATTGAGTACGGGGGTGGGGGGGTGTAACCTCTTTAATCACAGAATATATGTAGTATCTCAACAAATAATCCCATTCCATATTAGCTATGACTCGCCCATCTCAAGCTAACCGCCACCCACACCTCACTCGTGCTGGGATTCGTCGATCTCTAAGCACACTCACTATCAATTTCCAGAAACTATACATGTACGCCGTTGAATATGTTGCAAATAATTGGACGTGGAACTGTTGCTGCCTATACCAAAATAGTTTCAAATTACATATGTATACATATATATATATATATATATAATATATTATATATATGGTATCTCAACAAATACTCCCAATCGGCCTTTCCATTTTAGCTATGCCTCGCCCATCTCTAGTTGAGCTCCATCCTCGCCTCACTCGTGTTGTGATCCATCGATCTCTAAACCCTCTGACTATCAATTTCCAGAAAACTATACAGGTAAGCTGTTGAATATTTTGTAACTAATTTGACTTGATGCTGTTGCTGCCTACGCCTGCAACAGCACCCACTCAAATTATTCAACAGCATAGTTGTTAAATAGTAGAGACATACAATGTGTACAACGTGTCGAACTATTAAGAGCTAAAGACAGGCCATATAGAACCATTTATGACGTAATGATTATGGCGTCATCCTGCACGCCGAGTATCTAATTATGACGTCATATGATGCTATTACTATGGAAAGGTCCATTAAGTACTTGATTTCGTGACACGTTTAGGCAGTGTACGCGATTGTATTTTAAAGTGGGGAACCCGGCAGTGTTATACACACAATATATGGCTGTGATAAATCGTTCTACCTATTATAGATCGCGTTAAAATGCATCTGCATATATCCTGCATAGACTAGTCCTGCTTTAATATGTACTGCTGTGTATGATGGAAGAAATAATCGTGGCAATTGGCCAGAGAGAAACGGCTAATATCTCCGCAATTATGCCATCTATCTGATAAGAATTAAGACATCTGCATACGCGTGCAGCATAGCAGCATAATGTGTCTAAGTGCAAGGACATTCTACGCGATTTCAAAAAGGGATATTGTATTTAATTGATTTCGCCGACATGGTCTGATTTACTGTAATTTAAATTTACGACCCTAAGAGAAAGAATTAAACTAACGTATCCGAAATAATAGGCTGAATTAGTAAAACAAACTGTTATTTCGTCATCCCTGTCCAAGTTCAAGCCCGCTAAATGGGCCAATCTATATGTTATAGTTTGCTCTCCAGGTAGCCCTCATCCATGTCCTAGCCACTTGCTTCCAATAATTACAATTCTTAGTGTGCTGTCTGAAAACTGATGAGTCGTGTGACGCACGAATTGCTCCAGGAATGAATGTTTGCTGTCTGGAAGACCGGCCCTCGGAGTGATATGTTCCTTAGACGGTGAGAGGTGCAGACACATTGGCATGGTCAGGCGATACACTGTCTGGTTGGGGTATTTAATATGGCCATTTTACGTAGGTAGCTGAAGACATCTAGTTCTTAGAATCGTGCACAATTTGGTATCACATACTCCATCGAGTATTACCGGTCGTGGCTTTGATACACTTTGAGATATATCTCTGCACCTAGTTAGGCGAGCAAAGGACAATACCCTGGTAAATGCTCGTCACTCATGCATATGGCACCTTTGACTGAGATATCAGTAGCAGTTTGCTGTTTCTTGATGGACATAATGAACCATACACCTTTCTAAGCATGTGTTGTATGGAGCGCGCGTGACAGACGGATCCAGCCTTGGCTATGCCGCCTGATCATACCTAAGCTCCTCCCATTTTGCACGCGTCAATTGAGTTTAACACATTGAACTACGAAATCTCAGAATAACAATTCCACAGCATATATCTAGATATAATGTATCTATAAACTAAAGTAACTCGTAATATTCACCTTAATGCGTTATTTTTCATTTGTGTAACTCGTTATTATATATTTTGTTCAACCCAATACGACCCACCGCCCATCATACATTCGAGAAATCCCCAGTATCCAATTATAGATCTATTGTTGAATTAGAACGTAATTGACCCTGCCTATAGTAGTTGTATACTCAATTCTTGTAATTGAGTAAGCATTTTGGCCAGAGGGATTCATTGCTCTATTAATCAGCGATTTACCACACGCATTCATATTGTGTGCTGCCTGATCAATGAACGATGTGCACCGTCAAAGGCGATACTCAATACAACAACGACAGACAGCATCACTACTCTATTAGCAGTTTAGCATAGCGGCACTGACAGCACAGTTCTGTGTCCAGCGTTCGTCCAATGGACATTGACCCCTCTTGTATCAACATCGCATTAAACCACTAGAATACCATTCATTTCAATTCACTGTTTAGCCCTTTAACCCTAATGTCAGCCAAATACGGCCGTTGTAGTGTGCTTGAGAAATGCCCATTTGCATACCAAGAGAAGAATCATCTTCGTTTTTAAGAATTTATCACGGGAATACTGGCTCGATAAGCAAGCCAGTCATTCCAGTGGTAAATTAAAAAAAATAGTCTTCTCTTGGTCTGCAAATGGACATTGTATGACAAAATTGAAATGTGTAAAAAGTAATTCAAGAGTTAAAGGGTTAATTGACAATATCTTTCGAGAAAATTCAGATTTTTGTAGCCAAAAAGAGCATTTCTGTAATTTTATTACGAACATTCACAAAAAGGTACATTTCTGTTATCCTTCAACTGGACAGTCATTAACAATGCAATGGTAAAGAAAATTCAAATTTCTGCAAGTGTCCAAATGCAACCCAGGATGAGTATTTTTTTAAACTGTGCCACTGGAATGACTCGATTTCAAAGATAGTATTATTTTATACTGCAAATGGGCATTTATAAAGATCACCGCATATGTCATTTTAGACCAACTTGACCACCACAAGGTTACGTTGGTACAGGAGAGGTTAACCGATTACACGAGGATCACAATGAAATCGCCCGATGAAATCAAAAACTATGTTTCCACCACTAATATAATTATTCTTAAATGCTCTCCAGATGACCACAGACTATGTAGACAGACCCGTATTATAAGAATTGTATAACTGACTATACCATTCACTCCCGTATGCATGTGCACCATTATCGCCAGCATCATAACCCCTAACGCGATGCGCTATTTTCTGGTTGATCGTTTATAATCTAGAATATTCATATTTGGAAAAACCGTAATAGACAATATCATGGAGCCAACTTTACACACATTGTCGAGTATGGTACCAGAACTGGCAGCTGATTCGGGAAGATACAGTGATGCTGTTGGTCCTGTCTCGTGGTTGTGGTACAAATCTACGTAAAGCTGATACACTTTTTACATATCAACACTTTTTCAGGACTATGCGATTTGATGAAATTACACAATACATACATGTACGGAACGAGACACTGAGTCGTAAGATATCGTCGCATCTGGCGCCAAACACATATAGTCGGGCCTTACTACCATAAAGGGTCTCCGATTTGCTTACATAATTATATGCAACATAATTACATTTTAGCAGTACATATACGATTTATACAGACCAATATGCTTAATATTCATTCCATTGCCAGTATACTATAGAATGCCGTTCTGACATAGATAACATGAACGACATAAACGATGAATGGAGCACAGTCTGACGACTTCCTTGACCATGCATGTATATTCCCATGTTGGACGCCACTACGGAATGGCAGCGGGCCAATGTTTTACATGTGAATGAGTGAGCAAAAACATTAGGTTTATGTGCCCCTAAGGTGTACTACCCTATGCACATCGTCAAAGATTCTGCCAGTTCTCAGAGAAATGAAGCCGGTTGTGATTACTTTTTTCACGAACTCGCCCATCAGACACGTTAGGGATAGACCAGGCGTGTTTGATCAGACGCGCACATAACTGGCATCATACTCAAGTACGTCACGCGTTAGATGACGTCACGATTAGAGTAGAATTGAATGTCGTTGATGAATTTTGAATTTTTAAAAAAATATTTTGAAACTAATTTGAGTGGACGATGTTGTTGCCACATCTTGCATTTAAATACATTTCCAAATAATCAGAATCTTACTGGTATCGTTACATTTAAATTTTGATTATGGTTTAACATTTCAAATCTGTTGCAATACGCATAAAATGTGGTCATAGATTGGCTAGATCATGGTGGTGGAGAGAGTGGGGTTGAGTGGTGTGCATAGATTGAAATATATCCCTCTCGCCTTTGATCGAGGAATTGTGTAATTGAGGAATTCAGTGCGCCCATCAATCATATGCCGGCGTAATCAACTACGTGACGTGTAGGTTGACGTCATAATAACTTACCCCATGGCAGACGCGCTTAAGTCGGTCACGGACGCTTGCTCAATTGGTGACGTACTAAGCGATATTATATTACTTGCATGTTTTTGCTATTTCCGAAACATGCTGTTGAATATTTTGAAACTAATATGAATAGGCTCTATGGCAGCAATAGCACCCGGTCAAAATCGTTTCAAAATCGTCAACGGCTTGCCTGTATAGCTGTCTGGAACATGATAGGCAGGGTGTTCTTTGATCGATCAATCACATCGCGGGCGAAGTGTGGGCGGGGATCAGTTAAAGATGGGCGTGGCTTAGATAAGCCCGGATTCCTCAATTATAAAGTAGGGAACGGGGATACTGAGACAACATCGCCTTACAATGTAACCTATTTAGAGCCTAAAACAGATTAATTTGTTGTGCCATCGCAGATCGTGGTAGCAGGTCTTGCTCTATTCCTGAAATGGGGAGAAGGTATACAAGTATCAATTTCTCGTTAAGTTCAACGTACTTTGCATGGGTGGTAGAGTCGATTTTAGCACATTGGACACTGCAATCTCAGAATCTCAATTTTAAGATAACTGTACATGTACATTTTTAACATTATTAACTTGTAAAGTCACCAAAGACATACAATTTGTACACTTTCGTGTGCGATAGGTATATAGAGGGGGCGAGGTTGGGTAAGGAAGTGGGTGGGGGGTGTGCAAGGGACAAGAGAAATGATGGACGGTGGCGGGAGTAAGGGAAGGAAGAAGGGATCGAGCTTGAAAGACCGAGAGCGCGTGAGATAAGGAGAGAGAGAGAGAGAGAGAGAGAGAGAGAGAGAGAGAGAGAGACAGAGAGAGAGATAGAGAGAGAGATAGAAAGAGGGAGAGAGGGAGAGAGGGCGAGATCGAGAGCGAGAGAGGGGGAGCGAGCAAACGAGAGAGAGCGAGAGAGAGGGGGGGGTGGATGAAGGGAGGGGGGATAGAGGGTGGCAGGAGGGAGGGAAGAAGGGAGGGAGGAGGGCGAGAGAGAGAGAGATAGAGAGATAGAGAGAGAAAGAAAGCGAGAGAGAGGTGGGTGGGTGGGTGGGAGAGATACAGAGTGAGAGACAAGGACAAAGACAGAGACAGAGACAGATTATGTAGTAATAAATTCTCCTGGCGATAAGGAATTTGCTTAATTTGTCTGAATTGAAATGTATAATCCACACGCCGTTTATCATTTATCAACATCCACATATTGTGTCTGAGTATGCGGTCTATCGGAGTCTTATGTAGCCAAACCTAGCTTGAGTGTAAGCTGCTTTTATATTGACGAGTTGACAGCTGTGTGTCGAGATTTCCATTAAAATTGTCCCACAACTGAATTAACCAGGAACAGATTCGCAAATCCGCTTGACTCAATCTGTCACGTGTGTCATTCTCCATATAGGATCTCTTTAGTACAGGTAGTCCGATTGATATAGGAAGATAGTGTGCTGGGCTGGGGTTTCACAGCTTGAAATAGATCTCTCCGTTGGCTCCCCTGCAGGACCAATTATGTAATGGAGGAACCAGTTTTAGGTATGCCCTGCTACGTTTTAGGTAAGCTCCACCCACCCTTCGCCCGTGAGGTGGGCTGGGGGTGCAGTGACAGAACTAGATAGAGGGAGAGGGAGAGGGAGAGGGAGAGGGAGAGGGAGAGGGAGAGAGAGAGAGAGAGAGAGAGAGAGAGAGAGAGAGAGAGAGAGAGAGAGAGAGAGAGAGGGGATGGATGGGGCGAGGGAAAGGGGGTGGAGGGAGGGAGGGAGGAAGGGAGGGAGGGGGGCGAGAGAGAGATAGAGAGAGAGAAAGAGAGAGAGAGGTGGGTGGGTGGGTGGGTGGGAGAGATACAGAGTGAGAGACAAGGACACAGACAGAGACAGAGACAGAGACAAATTATGTAGTAATAAATTCTCCTGGCGATAATGAATTTTCTTAATTTGTCTGAATTGAAATGTATAATCCACACGCCATTTATCATTTATCAACATCCACATATTGTGTCTGAGTATGCGGTCTATTACAGGCTTATGTATTCAAACCTGGCTTGAGTGTACGCTGCTTTTATATTGACGAGTTGACAGCTGTGTGTCGAGATTTCCATTAAAATTGTCCCACAACTGAATTAGCCAGGAACAGATTCGCCAATCCGCTTGACTCAATCTGTCACGTGTGTCATTTCCCATATAGGATCTCTTTAGTACAGGTAGGCCGAATGATATAGGAAGATAGGGGGCTGGGCTGGGGTTTCACAGCTTAAAATAGATCCCTCTGTTGTCTCCCCTGCAGGACCAATTATGTAATGGAGGAACCAGTTTTAGGTATTCCCCGCTAAGTTTTAGGTAAGCTCCACCCACCCTTCGCCCGCGAGGTGGGCTGGGGGTGCAGTGACAGAACTAGATAGAGGGAGAGGGAGAGGGAGAGAGAGAGAGAGAGAGAGAGCGAGACAGAGAGAGAGATAGAGAGAGAGCGGGAGAGAGAGGGAGAGCGAGAGAGAGAGAGAGAGAGAGAGAGAGAGAGATAGAGAGAGAGAGGGAGAGAGGGCGAGATCGAGAGAGAGAGGAGGGAGCGAGCGAGCGAACGAGAGAGAGAGAGAGAGAGAGAGAGAGAGAGAGAGAGATTGAGAAAGAGAGAGGGAGAGATAGGGAGAGAGAGAGAGAGAGAGAGAGAGAGAAAGAGCGAGACAGTGAGAGAGAGGGAGAGCGAGAGAGAGAGAGAGAGAGAGGCAGAGAGAGGGAGGGGAACGAGCGAACGAGAGAAATAGAGAGAGAGAGAGAGAGAGAGAGAGAGAGAGAGAGAGAGAGAGAGAGACAGACCATATACTAATTCATTTTCTTGACGATAATGATTCTGCATAATGTATCTAATTTGAAATGTATAATCTCCACGACATTTACCATCTATCACAATTATATGGATGTGCTTAGTTTGAGTCTGACTGTTGTGTGGATGTGTATCTCGGCCTAATGTATTCAATCATGGGTTGGTTGTAAGCCGCATTTGTATTGAAGCGTTGACAGCTGCGTGTGATGATTTTCATTAAAATTGTCCCGCAATTGAAATTTTCATTACATTTTTCCCGCAATTGAATTAGTCTGGTACACAATCGGCGATCAGCTTGAATAAATCTGTCAAGTGTGCCATTCTTCATTAGTACAGGTGTACCTAGTAACATATGCACAGACATATAATCGCTTGCCTATGTATCGCGTAGTATGAAGACTATTTGTAAAAGCGTGTATTTGAATGCTGTTGCTGAATTGTATGTGCCACACATGTTGTCTTGAAATCGTATGCCGATTTATGGCACTCAATCATGTGTTGTGCCAGTATACGATGTGGCCAATGGTTACTGCGTCTTTGGAGAGATGATCATGCATGGCACCGGATGATTTTGGCAATTCGTTTGCTCGAGGCTAGCGGTGAGCTGCGTGTGTTGCTAGGGAAACTCATCTTGCCGGGGCTATATATCACTCATCGATCTGTTCAGACAGTGATCATATGGCATAATGCTACAGCCGCTGCGAATGGATGATTCCAGTTTTGCCATAAATTAAAAGACGTCATAATCAAATACGTAATGTGTAGTATGATGTTCATACTTAGGTGCTAATGGCCGAAGCCCTGCTATACGTATTGCATCTATATATGATTTATAATAAAATAGGCAGCAACAGCACCCAGTCACATTAGTTTCAGAATATGCAAAAGCTGACATGTATAGTTTTCTGGAAATTGATAATCAAGGACTTCAGGGATCCATCGACTCAAAACTGAGCGAATTATGGATGGGGCGTAGCTAAAGAGTGGTGGGCTTAGCTAAAATGGCTTTCTCCATTACTGTGATCTATCCATACAATAAATATTGTCGACGAGAGGTGCATCCATGCAATACTCTAGCTCTGTGTCTATCTTGGCATGTGTGTGTATAACAATGTCATCACCTTAGAAGCTTCGCTCGCGGACACCAGACCGTGCTACCCTGTTCGTCACAGAGAATGCCCATTGAAAAATAAGGAACGTTGTTGCGTTCTGACTGTGAGCAGTATGGTAATCGTGGTGGGCCATTTAACAGTCTGGTGTAATTAAGTTAGGACAATGACAAGCAACGGAATATTGAATCTTGAAAAAACCTCTTGATCGAGTATTTAGATAACAATGGCCCAGCCCATTTACTCGCGTAAATGCAATCGATTATACTAGGCGCACAGTGTTATGCCGTTCTGGGGTAGTACTGTGAGACCAATCAATCATCCAATGTCTGTATAAAGATGCGCTGTTATTCCATGTAGAGCGAAGTGGTGCATGTCTCAAAACGAAAACTAAGACGGCACAGTATCAATAGAGAAGATTAGGTTGCATATGTGCATAGGATGATGACAGTCCACATTGGTTAATGATATGTTGTTCTTCAAATTTCAAACCTAGTATTATATATATATATATATATATATATATATATATATATATATATATATATATATATATATATATATATATATATATATATATATATATATATATATATATATATATATATATTAAGTGCCCCATGTACTCGAGCATTTAAATTAATGGCCTGACAATCATCACACAAACTTAGGCTTTGCACATCCCTTATCAAAATCAAACATCCACGTAAACAGACTAATTTTGGCACAACTAGCCGTACGAGTGTAAGGGAATTGCAATGGACCGTTGCAGTTTTAGCCATGACTGTTCGATCCCTGCTTACGCCGCTCCGCCAACGCGGTGCCCGTGATGGGATCGATCGATCCCCGAACGCCCTGACTATTACTTTCCAGAAAACTATTCAGGTATTTTGAAACTAATTTCTGTGGGTATTTGTTTATGGCAGCAACAGCGTTCACTCAAATTAGTTTCAAAATATTCAACAGCATGCTTATTAAACAGTATACATATATGGGCATACATTTCGTACACACACGCTTAGTAAGTCACAAATTAAGTGCTCGCGACGTACGTATATACGACATTCATGGCGTTATTGATTATGATGTCACCATTCATGCGAGGTAGTTGATTATGACATCAGATAATGAATGGATACCCTGGACATGTCCATTCTTGGGGGACCAGTATATATAAAGAGAGAATCTATTTCTAGCCATGTCCAGCCAATTTCAGCACGTGTTAGAATCAAATTGAAACTTTCACACTTGAATTACCAGAATATATCTTTCAGCGTAACTATATTAATAATATGTTGATAGTTTTGTAACTAATTTGGCGGGTGTGGTAGGCGGTTGTGCTGCTGCTGTTTCTGCCTCCGTTCGCGTGATTTGCCACAGTTTCATATGCCCGATGGGGAACCAAGTGTTTCATACAATTTCCCAATATATGCTTGAAGAACCGTTTATCTAATGTCTGCTAGAAGTCATACATTTATGGAAAGGTGTTGATCAGTAATGTTCCATTAACATGTGTCAATAATGCTGTGCTGGTTCAGAATATTCCAACAGGGAAACAATAATGGTTATCACGTGATTGGATCCTTCCAGTTTTCGCTCATCTCCGCCCATTCCTAGTCAAGCTCCGCCCACAAATCGCCTGAATCCATCGATCTCTGATCTCTCCGACGTTCAATTTCTAGAAAGCTATACAGACAAGCCGTTACATATTTTGAACTCATTTGATTGGGCGCTGTTGCTGCCTAGGGCAGCAACAGCGCCCAGTCAAATTAGTTTCACAATATTCAACATAATGTGTATTAAATGGTAACGACATACAATTCGTACAACGTGTCGTCGGGCTATTACGCATTACAGATGGACTATATATGGCCTACACGTCACGTAGTTAATTATGCCATCATATTTGAGCAAGGACATGGATTCAAGAATGTTCTGTATATAGATAGCATAGACGAAGAGAATCGATATGAGTAATTAACGACTGATGTCCATTTTATGGTTGTATTGGCCATCCTAGATTCCATCTGAAAAACTACAAATTCCAACATATTAAACTTGGGATAGGCTCTGTAGTTTGCTATTTGGTAGCCCTAACATTAAGAAAACCGATATGATTTTGTTCATTTATTGTCCCCCGCCAAGTACTGTGTGTATCGCCTTAGTAATGGGTTGCATGTATGAATTGAATCACCGTATCCGTGTGGGGGTGATGGGGCGTAGGGGTGGGGTTGTTGGGGCGGGAGGGGGGTGGGGGTGGCGGTGGTGCTCCTTAGACATGGGAGTCGAAACAAAAGTCTAGTTAAACAGCGCACAATATTATTATACCTATGCCGACTTAGACAATGTGCCCCATTACACGTTATACTGAAGCAATACGGATGCCATAACAAATAAATAGATTTACAGGTAAACTGTGGTGTTATAACTACAGTTGTGGTAATGGGATCATGGAATTGGTAAATCACTATGTGGCACCAATGCTGGTGTATTCATAGAATCGGTTATGCATGAGGGAAACATGGACAGTCCATGACTATGAATATATTGTAGGCATATGCAGCAAGATCTTCCAGACAAATTAGTTTCAAAATATTCAACATAATACACTTTACATCATACCCAGCCTTTTCTAGTGTGCACGCGTTAAATGGATGATTACGCCCGCTTGTATTAATGGCCACACTGTCAAAGCCTACTTTGCATTGAGACATGGCTATTTAAAAGGCCAGAGTAGAATATTTTTGAATATTTACCGCTAGGATGACTGGCTCGTTAAGCGAGGCAGTCGTTTTATTGGTAACTTTTAAAAGATACTATTCTCTAAGGCCTGCTGATAGACACTGGCTAAGGAATACCTTTAATTCTATTTATCTCCCCCCCCCCCCCTTCAATGGCCAAGCCGGTGAAAACAATATCATGGTAGATTTACAAAAAAATAGTCTGCTAAAATTAAAATATCTTGAAAGATATTGACCATCAAAATGGTGATGTATCTCTTTACTGCGCTGCTTCTAGGGCGCGCTGGCCTAACAAAACATCGATCCGATGCATCAATCACCAGCCACCGATTGGATACACGTAATCGGGCTCATTTACATCGACGTGGAGTCATGTTTAAATGGCCTATTTACAGCGGAGTTGGGCATCACTGACTTATATTAAGAGACAACCTGTCTATTATTGAGCGATAATGCGGCAATTTAAGATGCGTGTACTATGTATTAAGCATATACACGATATATGAAAACAAGTACATGCATACCCCCGTAAAACCGCATCCTCTTACTCGCCTAATCAACCATCTCTAGTGGTGCGGTATTTCACTTTTCTTAGCGCCTTTCTCGTAGAATAGAATAGCAGACAAAGAGTTTTGCAAGGAATAACGGTATATTTAACTTGCACATATTACACCCGCCACCTTATTCACATGCCTTTCAGTTGTGTAGCTGTCTCGGACCAGTACCTTCCGAGATATCCAGAGATCCATAATTTGGTCAGATCCTATACTGACCTCCCGCAGTAAAGCTGGGCGTTGCGTTACAATTGAACCCAATATCAGAGAAATGTGCACCCGAATGCAATACTACCTTCAACGCAATGGACGATTGTAATAAATCCTGCGTGTGAAGGCCTACCATGAAAAATATACATACGTTGCGATTTTCAAAATAGCCAGTCATCTTTCTCAAACAGAACGTGGCCTAACATTACATCCTAGATACACATCTATCTTATTGCAGCATCTATGAACAGGTTGCAACTGTTATGACCACACCTGTTTACCACTCTGTCTTGTTCTCAGCCAAAGCCTTTAGCTATCCATTTCGTGCCGACAAACATAAGCCATTTCTGACGTCAGGAAATAGCAACACATCTGATTATGGTATCACCAATTCGAGACAGATTTCTGTTATAGCATGCTAATTAAGCAAGTCGGTCGACCTGTTACTTTGTGCGACATCCTCTGCCAAATTTGTTAAATGTAAGATACCGTCACAACGAAAATGGTGTTGTTCCGTAACGAAAGTGGAAACATCCGTCCCGAAAGTATTTGGATTCAACGCTGTTGCTGAATTTGTAATTTACTACACTGTGTTGAATACTTTGAAACACATTTGACTAGTCGTTGCTGTTGCTATAATCGCCAGCAACATCCTCGAATCAAAATTACCTTAAACATCGTTAACAGGTTACCTGCATATTGCCCATGCCAATTAGCTTCTGGGAACACAGGTTTCAAACTTGTTAAATTCAATTGCAGCCCACGTACCAAGTGGGCGCAGCTTAGCCAGACATGGGTGCGACATGGCTAGAAATGAATCCCTCGATTGAATAACTAACCATTTACTCACCGGTATCCGCCTGGAAACAATACATATCATTCCCGTAACCCCGTGAGTTCCCCAAATCCCAATTTCTAGGTAACTATACAGGAAAGTTGTTGCATATTTTGAAAAGGCAATTGACAGGAACATATTAGCGTTATAAACAAAAGCTTTTTTCGAATTCAGACATTCACGCTACGTGTGTTAAACACTTGCCAGGAAAATGCCTGGACGATATAATATAAATCAGCCAAGCAGAATGTGTCTGGAGTGTCTTAAGATTATGCGTCGAGTGTGTGAAAGACTTGCTCGATACACTGATATCAGAGAGGACCCGGAGAGCATACAGATATGCTACGTTGGTCATAAATAGGTTTCTGAAACGTGTATAGTAATAGAATTGTGAACACAATGTTGTGTTAAATAGTTTGCATTAAGTAGCAATACATTCGAATCCAATTATGTTCAAAAGTCAATTGTACGTTTTATTTTATTTTATAAATATGTTAGTTTATTTCTGAGCTGTGCTGAAGTGTAATATTGCAATTGTGCATGGCTTTTGAAGTTGGGAATATAGGAGGTTAAAATTAAGTGTAGCGATAAATGCTTTTGACGCTGGAATTGCATTTGTATGCTTCAGCAACCTTTACCGAAATAGTTACAGATTTTGAAAGTGATTTTATATAGATATGGTGCAATTCTATATCAGTTGGCCACACAGAGGTCCCATAGATCTACTTTTGTACTGCGGACACACTGACCTACTTTTTCACCGTTGCTACACTGACATTCTTTTGTTTGATTACTATATGGAAAAATCTCTTGCAATGACAGCCCCGAGCGACCGACCGCCCGACCGACCAACTGAACGACCAAACGACTGACTGACAGACCGACTGACTAACAGACTGACCAGCGGGCCGACGGGCCGACTGACTGACCACCAGAGGAAAGCAACTCACGAGGCAAGCAGGCAGCCATCCTGTTCCCCAGCCAGCCAGCTAGACAGCCACCCACCAACCAACCAACCAAACAACCAGCTAGCCAGCCAATGAGTCAGCCATCAAGTCAGTAAGCAAGCCAGACAGCCTGCCGACCAACCAACCGCACACGCCACTGACTAAGTCATCAACCAATCAACAAACAAACAAACCAACCAACCAAACAACCAACTGGCCAGCCGACCGACCAGTCAACCATCATACCAGCCAATCACCCCTACCAACCAACAAAGCCGCAACACAAACAACCACACAAACCAACCAAACAACCAATCAAAAAACAACTATCCAATCAGCCAAATAACCAAGCAACCAATTAAACATCCAAGCAAAATAACACGCAATCAACCTAACAAGCAATCACTCATTCAACCAAACAACTAGCTAGTCAATTAACGAACTAGCCAGTCTGCCTGCCAACCAACCGAGCAATCAACTAAACATCCAACCCACTAATCAACCAAGATACCTATCAACCAACGTAACCACCAAACAGCCAACCATCCAAACAACCAAACAACCAACCAACCAAACGACCAACCAAACAAACAACCAACAGCCCGACCAACCAATCAACCAACCAAGGAACCATGCGATCTACCAGCCAACCTACCAACTAAACAGAAACACTATCAGCCAACCAGTCAACCAACTACCCATAATACATGGTAATTATTGAGCTGTTACCCGCAGATAAAATAAATCAACTTACAGAGCTAGTCAGTAAATTGAACTGATGGTGTGTGACTGTGCATATCCTTGATTCTCTCATACATTGGCCAGTCTATGAACCCCCTTTGCGTGTACATGTACATTGCACGGCAACATTAAATACCCAATTGTGTAGTTTAGCCCATCCTGCAGGAGTCCATAAAACGTGTGTCTTCGACTATGTATTGAATACGAATTAGCTCTCGGTAGTATCCTGGCAATATTAGATATAGTGCCAGACACTACAGTTGTATTTGCACTAGAAAGTTAATCCGAAGTAACGGATTAAGCTTCTTGTGTGAGCAGGGTCTAAATCGCCTGACCATGCATATTCATCCAAACTTTCATCGTCTGACAAGTCAGTCTGACAATACGTATTTATAGTCGGAGTAATTTACTCAACACAGAGCTAATCAGTTTCCAGACAGCACACGATGAAATGAAAATCTTGAATCCACGTGTCAGGGCCTAGTTCCTAGAGGACGACTTCTTCGATAAGAAACTAGATGGAAATTGGCCAAATTAATGTGTTCGTGTTCCATCAACAAGAGAGACATGTGCACATGATTTAACCCAATCCCAATACCCACTTAACCTTTTGATGGTCAAACTGACCAACACAGTGGTCTTGTGGCATGTCTATTAGAATGCCAAGAGAAGAATACTTTTGAACATTAACAACTGGAATGACTGGCTTGTTTTCCATGACAGAGAGAGAGCGAACGCATATTATCCCTGGCATGTCATAACATATCATGTTTTTTTTATTAATTCAGTGGCACCCTTGTAACTGACATCAAATGTATTGGCGGACAGTAGGTATTTGATTACAATTGGTTTACTATTTTAAATTGCATAGCAAGGCCAACATCGCAGACTATTATTTGTTTCAGAAGACGTATCCGTGTGCACTCCTCTCAATATATCTAACCATAGGCATCCGTTCTTACATAACTGTGTGCGTGTGTGTGCGTGCGTGCGTGCGTGCATGTTTGCGTGTGTATGTGAACTCCTTTCACCGCCCACCCACATCACTCATCTGTTTTGCCGCTATATTGGCATACCCACTAATCAACACTATTTAACAATATCATAAGCTATGATTCATAACATAAAATGACTATCATCTAGTTATGAATAAGCGTGCACTATTCTAAACATATGCTGCCTCTTTCTACGATGAGAGTACACAAAACGCTATTAGAGACTATATGAAAGTAATAGATTCCATTGATTTTCTTCTGATTGCATCATGTCCTTACAGAGGACACTGTGTTGGGCACTATGTGAATGAATCCATGGACGGCAAAAGTTGCCACGAATAAATTGGCTAAAAGCCCTCGCATCTCGGGATCATATCTCTAACTAACATATTGATACAATAGCCTTATGTCATCGCTAATCAACTCCCAAATCCGCCACCGCTGTCTTAACCATTCAACAATTGAATCCATGCACGTCATGCCTGGGATAATGATACGACGATAACATATCTATGCCTGAGATATAAAATCAATACATGTGTGTAATGCGTGTTGCAGTAATGCCAATTGAGCATATTATTTTCTAATATGGACTCCCTAAAATGACGCTATTTCATATTGGTATTTTACTTTGAGATGGTGCAACACAAATGTTAACTTATGTGGAGGAGCAGCCACGACTGATTGATTTACTCTTATCAGCGAATATCTGCCACATTAATCAAGTTTTCACAAAATTCCAAAAAAACCCACCAACACAGCTGTCAACTCGTCAGAGCAAATCAGCCTACGATCTATGCGTGATGTAATACCTAAGCACCCATAGATTATATATGTCACGAAATGACAATATGTTTGAAAATCATATCTCTCTCGAATCATATTTTCTGTTACAATTGATGGACATTATATCACGTCTCTTGCTTCTTAATGGGAACGGTTAGTACAGTTGCCAATCTCTCATCAGAACTGCTGAGAAAGAAACACGAAAAATAATGGACATACAATACATGTATATAATAGATGTTCTGGTGAGTATTTCAAAACGGATCACTCTCTATTAGCGTCATGTTCCTGCTAAATTAGGCTAAACATATTCAATAGCTTGCCTGTCTGGCTGCCACTAATGTGACGTTCTGATACATCGCCGATAGATGCATAATTTGGTGATTTTGGGGGTGAAGTTGTCAACCGTAAAGGTCACCCAAGTGGATGGCATGGCCAGACTCGGACCTCTCATGAATGCATGCTACGGAATGGGAGCTGTTCAGTGAATGGACTGTGCATAGCTGGAAAGTATATTATTAATGTAATCATATTGGCGAGTGACTAAATTTGGTCAGGAAAATCTAAATATGTGCATATTGGTTATCTGTTTGCAGGCCAAGAGAAAACTATTGCTGACAATTTACAACTAGAATGACTAGCTCTATTATCGAGCGAGTCATTCCAGTTGTGCATGTCTAAAAGTATTTTTCTCTTGGCTAGCAAATGGGTATTCTTCAAGACGACTACAAAGGTCAGTTGTGGCGGGTTTTGCAATGAAAGGGTTAATTGATTGATAAACTGGAAAGGTTCAGTCCTTGGCGACATCTAACACGCAAATGTACACGTCATAAAGACAGTCATCAATTAACTGCGCCCCATCATGACGGCATGCATGCGCGTTGGCGACACAAGATGATGTGACATCTCACAATCCACTATTGTATCTTATAGTATATGGGTACTTAGAATGTCGGTATGGTATGCTGTTGCAAGAGTGGAGATATTCGAATTTATTTTCACTTTTCATGCTCCTATGCCACAACCATAAGATCCACCATAGCCCAAATGAAACACGCCACATTTGAATATGTGGACAGATTACGGTTTGATAGTTCTGTCCGTTCACAACATAAACATAAATTACTTTCGCATGTATTACGGTGACTGTTTTGATAATGTATGAATGGCACACAGGAATCATCAACAGTCTAATAATGCTCTGTATATATGTAGCACACATTTGTGTGGGTTAATATGTGAGTAATGAGGTGGCGTGCTATGATATATTATCGATGCTCTATGGAGGAGTCCAGTTTATCCATCAATCCTATCGCTTGGTAATCAACTATGCGACATGTTGGATGGCGTCATAATCAGCTATGTCAAGTATGACGCAGCTAAGTTTGTTCAAGAATTCGTAATTGATGACGGATTAAGCGGTATTGTACGAATTGTATGTCTTTATTAGTCAATAAACATGTTGTTAAATATTGTAAGGCTAATTTGGCGGGGCTCTGTTGCTGCCATAAGCTGCATCAACACGCAGTAAAATTAGTCTGAAAATAGTCAACAGCCTTTCTGGAAATTGAGATCCAGCGAGTGCAGTGATCGATCCATAGGAACATCTACTGATTCCCAAATACAGACATGTTTTAGGAATGCAATTTATGCTGAACCTAGTTAGAATTAGTGCTCACAATGATATATTGACATATTGTGAAGCAAAATTTGATAGTCAATGGCGTGCTAGCAATTACAGACAGTTCCGCTGACAGTGAGAGAATAATAACGTTATCAGTGGCCATTCCTTGATTTGCAAGCGTAATCGGTCAGCATGGGCGATTTGGATTGGTGTGATGGACACACTCATTAGTGCGTTAATCCTAAACTGTCGTCAAGAATAAATCTCCATTTCCAAATGAATAGAAGATTAGTCTTTTGTTATCGAGCCAGTTATTTCAATCGTAAGTTTTCCAATTTAGTATTCACTCGGTAGTGAAATGTATATCTCACGATCACCGCAGAATTCGTAGTGGCAAGCATGAGTGTTAAAGCGTTAACTAACTTTATATAGTTAGGCAGCCATCCGCTATTTACATGGCTCTCTCGATGATAATAATGCAATAATGCAAAGTTTGCAAATTGAGTAGGAGAATAAGTTCTTTAATCACATAATATATATGCAAGTTCACGCCCACTAAATGGGCCAATCTATATGTTATAGTTTTCTCTCCAAGTAACCCTCATCCATGTCCATGCCACTTGCTTCCAATAATTACAATTCTTAGTGTGCTGTCTGAAAACTGATTAGTCGTGCAAAGCACGAATTGTTTCAGGAATGAATGTTTGCTGGCAGGCAGAGCAGTCCTCGGACTGATATGTTCGTGAGACGGTGAGAGGTGCAGCCAAATTGACATGGCCAGGCGATATATTGTCTGGCTGGAGTATTTACTATAGCCAGTTTACGAATGTAGCTGAAGACACCAGTTTTTAGAATGGTGCAAAATCTGCCACCTGATCATATCTAAGCTCCAATTTGCATGCATGAATTGCGTTTAACATATTGAACTACCCCCATCTCAGAATGACAATTCCATGGCACATATCTAGATAAGGTGTTGAATATCTATAAACTAAATTAACTCGTAATATTCAACTTGATGCGTTATATTCAATACAATGTCCGCACATCACACATTCGAGAAATCACCAGTATCCAATTATGTATATATTGTTGCATTAGAACTTAATTAGCCCTGCTATGCAGGTTTACATTTCTAAAGATCACTGCAGATGCCATGTTAGACCAACTTAACAATCAAAGTGTTACGCTGACCCAGGGGATGTTAACCCACTACACAAGGAGCACGATGCAATCACCAAAATGGCATTAAAAGCTATGTTTCCACCGCTAATATAAGTATTATTAAGTGCTCGCCAGCTGACCACAGATTCGGATTATAAGAATTTGTTAACAGACTGTATAATTCATTCCCGTACACATGTACACCATTACCTCCAGCATTCTGCCCTGTAGGTGGGGCTTAGAATACACCTTCCGTATCCACTGCGTGTCGTAAGAGGCGACTAAAGGAGGTAAGGGTGATGTAATCCTGACAGAAACCTCGGGTGCTGAAGACGGAGGTTCCAGGCCGCATGGCGCACTCTAATAAACCATGGATCCACGCACTTAACGCTTATGATCATGTCGATAGCCACTTACAGGACTGGCGGTATGATCAGCGAACGAAAAGAAGAAAGAAGAAGAAGAAGAAGAACCTCCATCATCATACCACCCCCCCCCCCAAAGTAGATATACATAATTTATGGTTGATCGTTTATAATCTAAACTATTCTTATTTGGAAAACACGTAATAGACAATATCACGGAGCCAACTTTACACACATTGTCGATTATGGTACCATAAATGGCGGCTGCTTCGGGAAGATACAATGATACTGCTGGCCCTGTTTAATGGTTGTGATACAAAATCACGTAACACTGATACAATTTTCACATACCAACGCCCATGCAGCACTATGCGATTTGATGAAATTACAACATACACACGTGTAACGCAACGAGACACTGCGTCGTAAGATATCGTCGCATCCCGCGCCAAACACGTACAGTCGGGCCTTACTAACATAAAGCGTCTCTGATTTGCTTACATAATTATATGCAACATAATTACATTTTTAGCAGTACATATAAGATGTATACAGACCAATATCCTTAATATTCATTACATTGCAATTATACTATAGAGGGCGAGCGAGTGAGAGAAATAGAAAGAAAGATCATATGGTAATTAATTTTGTTAACGATAATGAATCTGCTTGATGTATCTGATTTGAAATGTATAATCCACACGTCATTTACCATCTATCATGACTATACGAATGTGCCCAGATTTAGTCTGAATGCGTTTTGGATGTATATCTGGGCCTTATGTATTCAATCACGGGTTGCGTGTAAGCGCCTTTTGTATTGACGAGTTGACAGCTGCATGTGATGATTTTAATTAAAAGTGTCCCACATTTGAATTAGTCTGGCACACAATCGGTAATCCGCTTGAATTAATCTGTCAAGTGTGCCATTCTTGATTAGTACAGGCGTACCGAGTAACATATGCACAGCAATATAATGGCTTGACTATGTACCGCGTAGTATGACGAAGAACATATGTAAAAGCATGTATTTGAATGTTGTTGCTTAATTGTATGTGTCACACATGTTGTCTTGAAATCGTATGTCTGTTTATGGCACCCAATCACGTGCTCTGCCAGGATACAATGTGCACAATGGTTACTGCGTGTTTGATTATCCATGGCACCGGATGATTTTGACAATTCGTTTGCTCGAGGCTTGAGGTGAGCTGCGTGTGTTGTTAGGAAAGCTAATCTTGCCGGGGCCATATATTACTCATTGATCTGTTCAGACACTGATCATATGACATAATGAAAGAGCCGGGGCGAATGGAGGATTCCAGTTTATCCATCAATTGCATGACGTCATAGTCAAATATGTAATGTGTAGTATGACGTCATAATCAATTACGTCATGAATGACGTTGTTAAGTTCATCACGAGCACTTAAGTTCTGGCGGGCGATGCGCTGTTTTACTTATTGTATCTATTTATGATTTATAATAAAACAGTTTGAAACTAATTTGACATTGTGCCGTTGCTGCCAGCGGTAGCGACAGCACACAGTCACATTAGTTTCAGAATATGCAAAAGCTGACATGCATAGTTTTCTGGAAATTGATAATCAAGGATTTCAGGGATCCATCGATTCAAAACCGAGCGAGTTGTGGGTGGGGCGTAGCTAAAGAATGGCGGGGCTTATCTAAAATGGCCTTCTCCATTAATGTGCTCTATTCATACAATAAATATTGTCGACGAGAGGTGCATCCATGCAATACGCTAAATCTGTGTCTAGCATGGCTGGTGTGTGTATAATAATGTCATCAATTAGAAGCTTTGCTCGCTGACACTAGATTGTGCTACCTTGTTGGCCACAGAGAATGCCAATTGAATAAGAAGGAACTGTGTCGCATTCTGACTGTGGACATTATTTTTATCGTGGTGGGTCATTTAACAGTCGGGTGTAATTAAGTTAGTACAATGACAATCAACGGACTCTTGGATCTTGAAAAAAGACCTCTTGATCGACTATTTAGGGGACAATGGCCCAGCCTACTCACTCGCGTAAATGCAATCGATTATACTAGGTGTACAGTGTTATGCCGTTGGGGGGTAGTACGGTGAGACCAATCAATCATCCAATGTATGTATAGAGATACGCTGTCAGTGCCAACGAGTATTACTAAGAAAGTGATATGTTATTCCATGTAGAGAGAACTGGTGCATGCATCAAAATGAAAACTAAGACGGCACAGTATAACTAGAGAAGCTTAGGTTGCATAGGTGCATAGGATGTCTACAATGGTTAATTATACGTTGTTCTTGAAATTTCAAACCTAGTATTATATATATATCAAGTGCACCATGTACTCGAGCATTATATTAATGACCTGACAATCATCACACAAACCTAGGTTTT
Source organism: Chaetoderma sp. LZ-2023a (assembly GCA_034401795.1). Lineage (NCBI taxonomy): Eukaryota > Metazoa > Mollusca > Caudofoveata > Chaetodermatida > Chaetodermatidae > Chaetoderma > Chaetoderma sp. LZ-2023a. Next base: position 31,362,458 of record CM067366.1, read on the forward strand.
GCAAATCCCTTATCAAAATCAAACTTCCACGTAAACACACTAATTTTGGCACAACTACCCGTACGAGTGTGGGGGAATTGGAAGGAACCGTTGCAGTTTTAGCTGTGACCGGTCGATCCCTAGTTACGCTCCGCCAACGCTTTGCCCGTGTTGGTATCAATCGCTCCCTGAACGCCCTGACTATCAATTTCCCGAAAACTATAAAGTTATTTTGAAACTAATTTACGTGGGCGTTTGTTTATGGCAGCAACGGCGTCCACTCAAATTAATTGCAATATATTCAACGGCATGCGTATTAAACAATATACATTTATGGGTATACAATTCGAGCCAAAAACGCTTTGTAAGTCACCAATTAAGGGCTCGTGACGCACGTATATACGGCATTTATGACGTCATTGATAATGACGTTACCATTCACGTGAGGTAGTTGATTATAACATCAGATGATGAATGGATACCCTGGAAATGTCCATTCTTGGCGGACAAATATATATAAAGAGAGAATATATTTCTAGCCATGTTCAGCCAATTTCTGCACGCGTTAGAATCACGTTTTTACTTTCACTCATGAATTACGAGAATCTATCTTTCAGGGTAACTATATTAATAATATAACGATAGTTTTGTAACTAATTTGGCGGGTGTGGTAGGTGGTTGTGCTGCGGCTGTTTTTGACTACAGTTCGTGTGATTTGCCACAGTTTCATATGCCCGATGGGGAACCAAGTGTTTCATACAATTTCCCAATATATGCTTGAAGAGCCGTTTATCTAATGTCTGCTAGAAGTGTTGATCAGTAATGCCCCATTACGATTTATCAGTACTGCTGTGTCGGTTGATAATATTCCAACAGGGAAACAATAATGGTTATCAAGTGAATGTATCTTTCCAGTTTGCTGTATGCTCCGCCCATTCCGTGTTAAGCTCCGCCCACAAATCGCCTGTATCCATCGATCTCTGAACTCCCCAGCGATCAATTTCTAGAAAATTATACAGGCAAGCTCTTACATATGTTGAACTCATTTGATTGGGCGCTGTTGCTGCCAAGGGCAGCAACAACGCCCAGTCAAATTAGTTTCAAAATATTCAACAAAATGTGTGTTAAATGGTAAAGACATACAATTCGTACTACGTGAAGTCGGGCTATTAAGCATTACAGACGGACTATATACGGCCTACACGTCACCTAGTTAATTATGCCGTCAAATTTGAGCAAGGAATTGGATCCACGAATTTTTAAAATACAGATAGCAAAGAAGAAGAGAAGCGATATAAGTAATTAACGACTGATGTCCATTTTATGGTTGTGTTGGCCATCCTAGTTTCCATCTGGGAAACTACCGATTTCAACATATCAAGCGTGTGATAGGCTCTGTAGTTTGCTATATAGTACACCTAACATTAAGAAAACCTGTGTGTTTTTTTTCACATATTGCCCCCACCAAATACAGTGGGTGTTGACTTAATAATGGGTCGCGTGTATTTATTGAATCACCTTTATCGTGGATGGTGTGGGGGGGGGGGGGGCTCCTTAGACATGGGAGTCGAAAACAAAGGCTAGTTACTATAGCGCACCATATTATGTTACATATGTCAACATAGACAATGTGCCCCATTACATGTCATGCTGAAGCAATACGGATGCCATTACAAATAAATAGATTGCAGGTAAACTGTGGTGTTGTAACTGCAGTTGTGGTACTGGAACGGTGGAACTTAATTGGTAAATAACTATTTGACACAAATGCTGGTGTAGTCATAGAATCGGTTATGCATACGGGAAACATGGACAGTCCATGACTATGAATACATTAGAGCCATAGGCAGCACGTTCTTCCATACAAATTAGTTTCAAAATATTCAACATAATACACCTTACATCATAACCAGCCTTTTCTAGTGTGCACGCATTAAAGGGATGATTAAGCCCTCTTGTAGTAATGGTCAAACTGTCAACACCTACTTTTGCGTTGAGACATGACTATATAAAAGGCCCGACGAAGAATATTTTTGAATATTCACCACTAGAATGACTGGCTCGTTAAGCGAGCCAGTCGTTCTGCTGGTACATTTTCAGCAATACTATTCCCTAAGGCTTGCAAATAGAAACTGGTTAAGTAACAACTTTAATTCGCTTTATCTTTCCCCCTTTAATGGGCAAGCCGGTGACAAAAATCAGTGATAGATTTACACAAAATAGTCTGCTAAAATTAAAATATCTTAAACAATATTGACCATCAAAATGTTTAGTTGATATATCAAGTAGTATTTTGAGCGTGTTGTGGCGCGTTTGATACAAGAGGGGTTACAGAAAACGTTATAGCCTAGAGACTAATGCATCAAACCAATTGGTGTACAGTAAGTTTTACAGTTCTAATTAGTGATTCATTTGAATTCGAAGGGATAATACGCACTCGGTATAATTGCCTATCGGTGGGTGGGTGGGTGGGTTGGTGGGTTGCGCGGGTAATGGTGTATCGCTTTACTGTGCTGCTGCTAGGGCGCGCTGGCCAAACCAAACCGCGATCCGACGCATCAATCACCTGCTAGTTCATTGACTGATTGGATTCGCGTAATCTGGCTCATTTAAATCGACGTGGAGTCATGTTTAAGTGGCCTATTTACAGCGGAGATGGGCATCGCTGACGGCCAGCGGGATTTCTTTATCCACTTATATTAAGAGACAACCTGCCTATTATTGCCCCATAATGTGGCAATTTAAGATGTTTGTACCATGCATTACGCATATACACGGTATATGGGAACACAATTACATACATACGCCCGTAAAACCTAACCCTTTTACTCGCCTAATCAACCATCTCTAGTAGTGCGGCATTTCTCTTTTCTGAGCGCCTTTCTCGTAGAATAGAATAACAGACCAAGAATTTTGCAAAGGATAGCGTTATGCTTAACTTGCAAATATTACACCAACCCCCTTATTCACATGCCTTTTAGTTGTGTAGCTGTCTTGGACCAATAACCTTCCGAGAAATCCAGAGATCCATAATTTGGTTAGATCCAATACTGACCTCTCGCAGTAAAGTTGTGCGTTGCGTTAAAATTGAACCCAATATGAGCAGCTGTGTTTAGACACATCTTCAGACTCACAAGCTCGCATACAGACAAATACGCATGCCGAGAGATGAACACCAGAATGCAATACTACCTTCAACGTAATGGGCGAGTGTAATAAATCCTGCGCGTGAAGGCCTACCATGAAAAATAGACATACGCTGCAATTTTCAAAATGGCCAGTCATCTTTCTCAAACAGAACGTGGCCTGAGATAACATCCTATATACAAATCTAGCATATTGCAGCATCTCTGAACCGGTTGCAACTGTTATGACCACAACTGGTTACCACTCTGTCTTGCTCTCAGACATAATCTTTAGCTATCAATTTCGTGCCGACAAACTTACGTCAGTTTGCTTCTGACGTTAGTAAATAGCAACACATTTGATTATAGTCAGGTATCTAAGTTACATGTAGCATCACCCATTCAAGACAGATTATTGGTGTCGCATGCTAATCAAGCAAGTCAGTCGACCTGTTACTGTTGATGACATCCTTTTCCAAATATGTTACCTGTAAGATGACGTCACAACGAAAATGGCGTTGTTCCATGACGAAAGTGGAAACATCCATCGCGAATGTATTTGTAATTTACTACACTTTGTTGAATAATTTGAAACAAATTTGACTAGTAGTTGCTGTTGCTATAATCGCCAGCAACATCCTCGAATCAAAATTACTTTAAACATTGTTAAAAGGTTACCTGTATATTTACCATGTCAATTAGCTTCTCGGAACACAGGTTTCTAAACTAAATTGAAGCACATGTACCGAGTGGGCGGAGCTTAGCCAGACATGGGTGGGGCATGGCTAGAAATGAATCCGTCGATTAAATAACTAACGATTTGCACATCGGTGTCCGCCTCAAAATAATACATATCATTCCAGTAACCACGTTAGTTCCCAGAATCCCAATTTGTAGGTAACTATACAGGACAGTCGTTGCATGTTTTGAGACGGCAATTGACAGGAGCAGGAGCATGTTAGTGTTGCAAACAAAACATATTTTCTAATTCAGTCGTTCACGCGTGTTAAACACTGGCCAGGAAAATGCATGGACGATATAATAGAAATCAACCAAACGGAATGTGTCTGTAGTGTCTTAAGATCATTGCGTCAAATATGTGAAAGGCGTGCGCGATACAGTGATATCAGAGAGGACCCAGAGAGAATACAGATCTGCTACGTTGGATGTAACGCATGGGTCATAAATAGGTTAACACGTTTCTGAAACGTGTATATTAATACAAGCGTGAACGGGATGTGAAATTGTTGTGTTAAAGATGTTGCATTACTTAACAATGCATTCGAATCCAATTATGTTCAAAATATTCAACTGAACATTTTATTGTATTTTATAAATATGTTAGTTTATTTCTGCGCTGCACGGGGGTGTAATATTGCAATTTTGCATGGCTAGAATTAAGTGTAGCGATACATGCTTTGGGTGCTGGAATTGAGTTTTTATGCTTCAGCAACCGCTAACGAGTTACGGATTTTGAAAGAGATTTTATATAAATATGGCGCAATTCTCTATCAGTTCCCGCACTGAGGTCACATAGATCTACTTTTGTACCAATGCTATACTGAACTACTTTTTTGAGTTTGATTACTGTATGGAAAATTCCCCGACCGACCGACCGACCGACCGACCGAACGAACGACTGACCGACTGACCGACTGACCAACTGACCGACCGACCGACCGACCGAACGATTGACCGACCACCAGATGAAAGCAACTGGTCAGGCATGCAGCCAATCAGTCAGCTCGCCAGCCAGCCAGCTAGACAGCCAGTGATTCAATCAGTCAGCCAGCCAGCAAGCCAGGAAGCAAGCCAGACAGACTGCCAACAAACCAACCACGCAAGACACTTCCTAACCAACGCACCATCCAATCAACCAAGCAACCAACCAACGAATCAACCAACCAAATTAGCAACCAACTCACCAACCAGCCAACGAAAGATCCAAACAGCTAACCAACCAACAAACCAACCATCCGACCAACCAACCAACCAACCAACCAACCAACCAACCAACCAACCAACCAACCAACCAACCAACCAACCAACCAACCAACCAACCAACCAACCAACCAACCAACCAACCAACCAACCAACCAACCAACCAACCAACCAACCAACCAACCAACCAACCAACTAACCAACCAACCGACCGCCGACCGACCGACCGATAGACTGACCGACCGACCGACCGACCGACCGACCGACCGACCGACCGACCGACCAACCAACCAACCAGCCAACCATCACACCAGCCAATCACCCAACGAACCAACAAAGCCGCCAACCAAACAACCACACAAACCAACCACGCAAAGAAACACGCAATCAACCTAACAACCAATCAATCATTCAACCAAGTAACCAGCTAGCCAGTCACCGAAACAGCCCGTCCATCTGCCAACAAGCCAAGCAATCAACTAAACATCCAACCCACCAATCAATCAACATACCTATCAACCAACCAATCCACCACACAACCAACAACTCAAACAACCAACCAAACAGCCAACCAATCAACCAACCGACCGGCCAACATATCAACCAGCCAAGCCATCAAGCAACCTACCAACCAACCTACCAACCAAACACCAACACAATCAACCAACCAGCCAACCAACTCACCAAGATGCATGGTGTTTATTGAGCTGTTACCCGCAGATAAAATAAATCTACTTAGAGAACTAGTCAATGCATTGAACTGATAATGCCATTAATGGCGTGTGGCTGCACATATCCTTGATTCTCTCATACATTGCCCAGTCTATGAAACCCCTTTGTGTGTACATGTACCTTGCACGGCAATATTAAAACCCCAAATTGTGTAGTTTAACCCAGCCTGCACGAGTCCATAAAACACGTTTCTTCGACTGGCTATTGACTAGAATCAGCTCTCATTAGTAAACTGGCGATATTAGATATAGTGGCAGACGCTAAGGTTGTGTTCGCACTAAAGATGTAATCCAAAGTAACGGAGTAACTCTCTTGTGTGAGCATGGTCTAAATCGCCTGCCCATGCATAGTTATCCATACTATCATCGTCTCAGCAACTCACCTGAATAACGATGTGTCTGTCTGACAATATGTATTTATGGCCGGAGCAATTTACTCAACACAGAGCTAATCAGTTTCCAGCACAGCACACGACGAAATGCAATTATTGGATCCACGTGTCAGGGGCCTGCTTCTAGAGAACGACTTCTTCGAGAGGAAACTAGTTGGACATTGGCCAAATTAACGTTTTCATGTTCGATCAACGAGAGAGACAGGTGCACTGAATTTAAACCATCGTGTGCTAGGTCAACCTTTTACTGGTCAAACTGACCAACACAGTGGTCTTGGCGTATGTCTATTAGAAGGTCAAGAGAAGAATATTCTTGAAAATTAACAACTGGAATGACTGGCTCGGGCATGTCAGTGGTAAAGTGTCAGGAATACTATTCTCTTGACCTGCAAATGGATACTTGGTAAGCCAAAACTTGAATTTTCTTCGCCATTACCATTTTAATTGTCAAGCCGGTCACAAATTTCAGAGGTAAATTTACAACAAAAGAGTCTTCTAATATTATAATTTCTTGAACAGTGTTTCCCATTAAAATACGCAATTGGTAGAAGTTGTATTTTAGCGCGCTTTTGAAACAAAAGGGGTTAAGATAGCTGTTGATTTATGTGAAATTTGTCCAACATTTATTGTTTAATTTGTCCTGATTCCATATTCATTGTGACTATTGGACGCCGTATTTGTTCCGTCTACTGGAATATGCAGGCTAGGATTTTTCAAGCAAGAAATCCCCATCTGCGCCTGGCATTGGCCATTTGATAGCCGGCTCTTCGGGTGTTTGTGCGTAGTACATATTCACTGAAGTAGACCAACACCAGATAGTGCATACTACACGATTGTTCAGTACAAGTGTATCAATTTCTATAAGAAAATACGAGATAACTGGTGTATATTTTGACAATAGCATAACAGCGAATTTGTCATGTCAATACCCGCAACAGCCAAATTATTGTCAACTTAATTAGCATACAATGCGAGTACTGCTTGCTACTGATTTGATACAAATTTGAATACAACGTTGTATTGCACTGGCGTTCAGTTTAATTGTTCTAAAACACAAGTCACTAGCCTTCAATTGAAACTATCTCTCGGATATAAAGATCAATTTGCCTGTAAGTTGTTGCTGCCTAAGGCAGCAACAGCTTTTTCAAATTGTTATCCTTATAATCAGCTAACTATCTGCAAATATTGTTTACCTAACGATGTAATTGAGGATTCCAGTTTTAACTATGTCCGCCCATCTCTACCTAAGTTTCCCCCACGTTTTGACCGGGTAGAGATCTATTGATCCCTGCACCCTCCGAATCTAACTTTCTAGAAAACGATACTGATAAGTTGTTGCGTATCTCGAAACTAATTTGACAGCAACAGCACCAAGAGAAATTAGTTTCAAAATAGTCAACATGATGTAGATTAAATAGTAAAGACATACAATTCAAACAACAGTGCTTAGTACGTCATCGAGTAAGCGGTTGTGATGAACTTACTTCTGTCATGCATGACGTAATTAATTATTATGTCAGCATACATGTCACATAGTTGAGTATGACGTCATATGATTGATAGGTAAACTGGAATCCTCAATTTACGTGAGCACGTGACTAGATACGTGCTTACACCTCACCAGCTCGCTAACCAATGGAAAGGTACACGTGCAGATGGAGTCATTTTGTTTGAGAAATCACTAGCATTACACAGAGTAGATTGAGATCATATGGCGCCTACGAATTGATGAACCCAATCTGTCAGTAATCTATGTGCCGTCATACTCTTTTACATATTAACTGACTTCACCATCAACTACCTAAACATTGCACCACCGTGCCTGACAGGCACGTGTAAATGGCCGTCAGTTGTACGAATTGGATATCTCTACTATTTAGTAAATATTTTGTTAGATGCCATATATAGCAACAGCGCTCTGTCAAATTAGTTTCAAATAGTCAACAACTTACCTACATAGTGTATTGGAAATTTAGATTCAGGGAGTTCGAATTTTGCTCGATCCCAAAACGAGCAAAGCTTACCATAGATATGTGAGCTTAAATACACATGCATTCGTCCATTCCAAGGAATATGGAGTGAGGACATTGCATACTCGATAAATTGCACTGAAATCTACAAACATCGCATATCTCGTGCAAATGTTTCTCTACCTAATAAAACATGATATCTGTAACGGGGCTTGATTTCGGACTGTGCAATCAGAAGTTGAATTAGAATTTGCTTTCATTATAAAAAAAGTTGTTTTGCCTGAAAGAAGAGCCTGTCTGATTCTTTCACATACTATCTGCCAGATAAATCAATTAAATGCAATATCCACATTGAATTATCATTAACTGTACATTTTATTCACCTAATAAGAGGTATTTGTTGAGATAATATATGCATGCTGTAATTAGAGACGCCGTTCTGCTACTAGATGTAAGTCTTACATAAGTTCATTATCATCTTTTAGGATTTAATACATTTTCAGGTGCGTGTTTAAAATACTAATTTGACTGGCAGTTTTAATACAGTCAACAGCGTACATATGCGCCGGCATTGGAATGCGATTCTATCAAATCGGGCTCACCGGTTTTCTGAAAGTAACGCGCACCCCTCCCCCCTCCACTCACCCGACTACCCAAGCCGTCCCACCCCATCCCGCCGCCATATCATTCCAAGATAAATTGCTTATTCGGGCCGAGTAAGGCAGCAGGCGAAGAACTGGCCATAGATAACTTACTTATCTACTCACTGCCGATATGGAGGGGTGGACCTACACATTTACACTGATTACAGAATTTGTTTCACAGTTATTGAATCTGAGCGCTAATTGCAGGTCAGTGCAAGACACATTGGATTGCTATAGCATGCCTGCAACGTGGAATCAACTGAGGGATCAGTTTCTATCTATTCTCCACTATGTAGTTAAACTCCGTTCTCGCTGTGGGCGTCTTGGTATCCATGTATATACGTTGAAACCTGAATTGCTAGAATCACAATTCCATGGCAACTATGCAACGAACGTGCTGGGCATTGTGACACACATTTTACGGGGACGGTTGCTGTATGTGGCAGCAACATGGTCTGTGGTCTCTAACAGGTCGTTGCATCTCGCTGTGTAATCGCCTACATAATAACAATGCCACAATTCTCTATTATGTGCAGACTACATTAACAGGGCGATGCCGATTCCTTTGCCGTTTTTATTTTGCCAATACACTCATGACAGCATAAGATGCCATGGGACACACACACACGCACGCACGCACGCACGCACGCACGCACGCACGCACGCACGCACGCACGCACGCACGCACGCACGCACGCACGCACGCATGCACGCACGCACGCACGCATAGCCCACCCCATCAACCCCTACACGGCCTTTCTCATGGGCTAGCTCCTTCAGGCCTATTCTCTCGAATACACATCACACTAATTAGTATACAAATATAAATACAAAAAAAACATGGCTGTCCGAGATTGAGAATATAGTCGCGAACGCTGCATAGTTTCCGGCTTAAATATCTAGATCAGTATATGTTTAGAGAAAGTATATTATTCCGGGCATGGCATATCATATCATGTTCTTATTAGTTCAGTGCCACCCTTGTAAATGACATCAACTTTATTGACAGACAGTGGGTATTTGATTACCATCGGCTTACTATTTTTAAATTACATAGCAAGGCCAACATCGCAGACTATTATTTGTTTCGGAAGGCGTATCCGTGTGCACTTCTCTCAATATGTCCAACCATATGCATCCGGTCTTATGTAACCATGTGTGCGTTTTGCCTGCATGTGTGAAATCCTTTCCCTGCCCACTCACATCGGCCATCTGTTTTTTGGCTATATTGGTGTACCCAAAAATCAACACAATTTAACAGTATCATAAGTTATGATGCATAACATAAAAAGACTATCATCTAGTTACAATTATGCGTGAAATATTCTAAACATATGCTGTATCTTCATACGATGATATTGCGCAACCCGCTCTTACAGAATGTTTGAAAGTTATAGATTTCATTGCTTTTCTTGAGATTGCATCATTTCCTTGCTGAGGAGCTGGGTACTGTGTGCATGAATCTATGGACCTTTTAGAGGAATACATTGGCTAAAAGCCCTCGAATATCGGAATCGTATCTCTAACTAACATATTGATGCTCTTATGTCATCGCTAATCATCTCCCAAACCCGTCAACGCTGTCTTAACCATATATCAATGGAATTCATGCACCTCATGTCTGGGATAATGATACGACAATAACATATCTATGCCTGAGATATAAAGTCAATACATGTGTATAATGCCGGTTGTAGTAATGCCGATTGAGCTTATCATTTTCTATAATGGACTCTCTAAAATGAAGCTATTTCATATTGGTATTTTACTTTTGAGATTGTGATACACAAACGTTAACGTATGTGAAGTAGCAGGCACGCCTGATTGATTTACTCTTATCAGCGAATGTTCGCCACAGTAATCAAGTTTCCACTGAAAGCAACCCACACAGCTGTCAACTCGTCAGAACAAAGCATCCTACACGCTATGCGTGATGTAATACCTAAACACCCACAGATTATATATGTCAAGGAACAAAAATATGTCTTGAAAATCATATCTCTCTCGAATTGTATTTTCTATTACAATTGCTGGACATTATATCACGTCTAATGGTTCTTAATTGAGAACGGTTAGTACAGCTGTCAATCCCTGATCAGAACTGCTGAGACAGAAACACGAAAGATAATGGCCATACAATAAATGTATATAATATATGTTCTGGTGCATAATTCAAAACGGATCTGCCTATGTTAGAATCATGTTCCTGTCAAATTTGGTTAAACATAACCAATAGCTTACCTGTGTGGCTGCCACTAATGTGGCATACCGAGACATCACCAATAAACGGTTAATACAGTGATTTCGGGGTCAGGTTGCCAATGGGCATGGCCGCCTATGTTGGTGGCATGGCCAGACTCGGACCTATCATAAATGCATGCTACTCCATGGGAGCTGTTCAGTGAATGGGCTGTGCATAGCTGGATAGTATATTCTTTATGAAATCATATTGGAGAGTGAGTAAATTTAGGAAAATCGAAATATTTGCATGTTGGTTCTCCATTTTCAGGCCAAGAGAAGACTGTTTACAATTGGAATGCCTGGCTCTAGGAATTCAATTTATGCTGACACGAGGTAGAATTAACGCACACAATGATATATTGGCATATTGCGGAGCAAGATTTGGCAGTCAATGAGGTGCTAGCAACCAGAGAAGGTCCTGCTGAAAGTGAGAGAATAATTATGTTATCAGTGGGCATTCCTTGACCTGCAAGCATACTCGGTTAGCATGGGCGATTTCCTTTAGAATGGTGTGATGGACACATTCCTTATTGAGTTAATCCTAGTCTGTCATCAAGAACAGCGCTCCATTTGCAGACGAATAGAAGAGTATTCTTTGGCTATCCAGCCAGTTAGTCTAATGATAAGTTTTCCAAATTAGTCTTGACTCGGTATTGAAAAGTATATCTCACGATCACTGCATACTTCCTAGTGGACAGCATGAGTGTTAAAGCGTTAACTAAGTTTAGATAGTTAGGCAGACATCCGCTATTTATACGGCTCTCTCGATGATAATAATGCAATAATGCAAAGTTTGCAAATTGAGTCTCTAATCACAGCATATATATAGAATCTCAACAAATAATCGCATTCCATATTAGCTATGCCTCGCCAATCTCAATCTAAGATCCACCCACGCCTCACTCGTGTTGGGACCCATCGATCTCTAAGCTCCCTCACTATCAATTTCCAGAAAACTATACATGTACGCTGTTGAATATGTCGCAACTAGTTGGACGTGGTGCTGTTGCTGCCTATGCCAACATAGATTCAAAGTGTTCACCGTCATGGGTATTAAATAGTAGAGACATACAATTTGTATTTGCCTGACTATACGAGTTAAAGACGGGCCATATAGAATCGTTTATGGCGTAATGACGCCATCCTACACGTCGCTTAGCTGAGCATTACGTCATATTACGTCATTACTCTGGACAGGTCCATTAAGTACTTGATTCCGTGACACGTACAGACACGATGCTGTTTTAAAGTGAGGAACACGGTCAATGTAATACACACAATTTGTGGCTGTGCTAAATCGTTCTACCTCTTAAAGATTGCGTTAAAATGCATCTGCATATATCTTGCTTAGCATATTCCTGTTGCAATATGTACTGCGTGGTGGGATGGATGAAATGATCGTGGCAATTGGCCAGTGTGAAACAGCTAACGCCTCTACATTTCCGCCATTTTTTTTTGGCAACAATTAAGTCATCTGCATACGCGCGCAGCATAACATCAAGCGGGATCGAAGTGCCAAGAAATCATATGCGATTTCCAAAGGGATATTGTATTTAATTGATTTCGCCGACATGGTCTGATTTACTGTAATTTAAATTTACGACCCTAAGAGAAAGAATTAAACTAACGTATCCGAAATAATAGGCTGAATTAGTAAAACAAACTGTTATTTCGTCATCCCTGTCCAAGTTCAAACCCGCTAAATGGGCCGATCTATATGTTATAGTTTGCTCTCCAAGTAGCCCTCATCCATGTCCTAGCCACTTGCTTCCAATAATTACAATTCTTAGTGTGCTGTCTGGAAACTGTTGAGTCGTGTGACGCACGAATTGCTCCAGGAATGAATGTTTGCTGTCTGGAAGACCGGCCCTCGGAGTGATATGTTCCTTAGACGGTGAGAGGTGCAGACAAATTGGCATGGTCAGGCGATATACTGTCTGGTTGGAGTATTTAATATGGCCATTTTACGTAGGTAGCTGACTACATCTAGTTCTTAGAATCGTGCACAATTTGGTATCACATACTCCATCGATTATTATCGGTCGTGGCTTTGATACACTTTGAGATATATCTCTGCACCTGGTTAGGCGAGCAAAGGACACTACCCTGGTAAATGCTCGTCACTCATGCATATGGCACCTTTGACTGGGATATCAGTAGCATGTTGCTGTTTCTTGATGAACATAAAGATCACATACACCTTTCTAAGCATGTGTTGTATGGAGCGCGCGTGACAGACGGATCCAGCCTTGGCTATGCCGCCTGATTCATACCTAAGCTGCACTCATTTTGCACGCGTCAATTGAGTTTAACACCTTGATCTACGAAATCTCAGAATGACCATTCCAAGGTACATATGTAGATAACGCGTTGAATATCTATGACACTAAATTAACTCGTAATATTGCAATCTACCTCACATCATACATTCGAGAAATCATCACTATACAATTATGCATCTATTGTTGTACTAGAACTCAATTGACCTGACTATAGTAGTTGTATTGTTAATTTGTGTGATTGACTAGATATTTTGGCACGGGGGAGTCATTGCTGTATTGATCAACGATATACCACATGCATTCGCATTATGTGCTGCCTGCTCAATGACAGATGTGCACCATCAAAGGCGATAACCAATAACAGCAATGACAGCGTTCGTCTAATGGACATTAACCCTTCGTGTGTCATCCGCGCATTAAACCCCTCAAAATACTATTTATTTCAATAAACCATTTAACCCTTTAACCCTCATATCAGCCAACACGGCATTTGCAGTGGTCTTGAGAATTCGCCATTTTCAGACCAAGACAAGACATTTTTTTTGAAAATGTACAACTGGAGTTACTGCCGTGACAATTCTGTCTAACGGTTTCGGATGAGCTTGTTAGAATCAATGTTCCCATGACCGCATAATAAATGTGAATAAACAGCCAGCCAATATATATTATATACATTTTAAACCTGACTATGCATCGATTTAAAGGGGCCAGATTGCGCGAATTCAGTCAGTGGCTGAACTATTAGGTGATTGATGTGTCTGATCGATGTTCTGTTTGGAAAGGGCACCCTATCTGCAGCCCAGTAGACAGCTAACATGTTACATCCAGTCTTCAGCCCACCCAGCCATTCCCTATCCAATTATACTGAGCGTGTATTATCCCTACTAAGTCAGATAAATCTCGTTCTACAACTGTACAACTATCAACCCATTTGTTTGATGCATTTGGTTCTAGAATACAATGTCTTCTTTAATTAACCATTCCATGCTGCGCCCCTGACACGTACCTTGCTACAACATATTTAACAACTTACCTGTATATCTTTCTGGAAATTGATAGTCAGAGAGTCCAGGGATCGATCAATCACAACGCGAGCAAAGTGCGAGTGGAGCTTAGCTAGTGATTGGCGAGGCATAGCTAAAACTGGAAAGGCCCATTACAGTGCCATGCCCCAAAAACTAAACTTTCCCAATTGTCTCGGTACCGTGTGCACTGCTAGGGGGTGGGGTGGGGTGGGGTGGGGGTGGGGGAGGGCATTGCTTAAATTATTGTGGGTGAAATGATATACACCAATTTATCATATGAACAAGCCTTCAAGCCCGTTCCATATTTTTCAATATGAGCACACGTGTCATATTCAACGGAGTATTTTCATTGGCTGTTCGGTGCGCAACTCATTTAAATCGACGAATTAAAACATCGATTGATGTGAGCACGACGCTTAGTGATTACTACGCGGTACTGTTTTGCTACGATCTGTTTACTACGATTTGTCATTCATGAAACGTCATCGCAACATGTTATCGTTTGATAGTTTATCAGTCGGCAGCGAAGTAGCGATGACCAGTTAAAATACTATTTAATGGCTGATATCGCCTACTTTTGTGTTTGTCACTATATTTTGCTGCGCATTCAGTATCTGTTATCGAGTAGTGGTGCGTTACAGCGGCGGTATCCTTTTCACGAAAATCAACAATGAGAAATCAGATACGCGTCTCATCAGCAACTATTGGCAAATATATCATAATTACAGTTTATATAATAAATAAAATCTCAATCTCGGTCACTTTTCATATCACTATTATGCACCTCGTTGAAAAGTATACATTTTTCAACTCGGTCCATAATAGTGATATGAAAAGTGACCTCGTACCAGATTCTCTATGTATGCATTATAAAACTAGATTTTGTTTTGACTCGCATGCCCCCAGTAGATGGCACGATAATAGGGTGATTCAATAAATGACACCAATCAATTATTAAGTCAACACAAATTGTTATTGTTCAAGTCAATATATGAAACAGCCATCTTTCTAAAAAAAACCTCTATCTAAGGGTTTTGAATGATTTATGTTAAAGGAAACGATCCGGGAACACACATTTGCTCTTGAATGAAAGCTTTAAATAATAATCAACATATAGCCCGCCCACCCACCCCCACCCACACACACACACACACACAAACCCCCACCCCACCCCAGCAAAAAACCCAAACATAAATAAATCATAATAATTAGAAAAAAAACAGCTAAATACCATTTATGTCACTCTGGCGGGAACCAATTAGTGAAGCAACTGAACCTATGCGCCCTGGTGTATGCAGAGCGAATGCATAATACTCGCTATATCTGGCCTTATAAGCGCAGTTATATTCACGCTAAGCTGAGTATCCACTACTTCCTGCAGGTAAACTCCTGTCTAGTTTTAAAACAATTTGACTGGAAACTGTTGTTTCTAGAAACGTGGTCTACATTCAGGGCACACGGATTTCACAATATAGACTGGGCATCATAATGCGACCATGGACACCAGCAATCTATTTTGAAATCATTTTTGCTGAAACGTGTTGCTTCCACCAGAAAAAGGTGACTTTCAAATATAACGTTTTCAAATGAGCAATATTGAATTATCAGTAGCGAGTGAATCGCTCTACATCGGCACCTGTAGAGAATACTATTCATACCGCTTACACTTCTATATTCAGGCGTGCTGTTGCTGTGTCCAAGTAGGCCTATGTGGTATACCTGTTCACACAGTTTCCGCACAGCAGAGTGCGAAGCACCAGGACGGTCAGTAATTGGTTCCAAGTTAAGCGCTCCTAGATGTAATACATGATTTTTCTCAATATTCCCGATTCATTTCCATGTTTTTACGATAGTAGTTTATTTATATTGTATAACATTACCAATATACACCATTTGTTATTTCCCTTGTCCCTTCCTTTAATGTAAGTGTTACAAAAACGCGTACTAAAGGTCTACCACGACCTAGCCATCGGGAATTTGGCGACGGTGGCGATTTAGAGGGCCAACAGATCAGCAAATGTCGCACAAGTCGCTACATATTTATTCAAACAGTTTTTTTAAAGTAACCCAGCTTCATATTATAGTGTTGGGTAATGGACCTTTCCATTTTAGCCATGCCCCGCCCATCTCTAATTAAGCTCCATCCACACCTCGCTCGTGAACGACCTGACTATCAATTTACCAAAAAGTTGTACGGTTAAAGTATTGACTATTTTTTTTTAATAATGTGGCTGGGCTCTGTTGATGCCTATGCCAGCAATATCGCCCAATCAAATTAATTTCAAAATATTCAGCAGGATGTTTACTAAATAGCAAACACATACAAGTCGCACACCTTAATCGAATCACTCATGACGTCAGCATACACGCCGCGTGGTTGATTATGAGGGCATATGATTGAGTGAGGAAATGGATTCACGAATTCCCTACGCATGTAGCAATATTGCCACACATTAATTACAGAATATTGGAGAACACACAACCATAAATGTATGATGTGTGTCATTAAATAAATGGTTCTTCAGGTTACTGTTAAATTGTATTGGCAATTGTTAAATGCAATTAATATCAACATTAACGTTTATTATTTTGCAAACTCCAAACAACTGCATTAACAGTCGTCTTGAGGCAAGTTCATTTGGCGGCTTACTACTTGAATGTCTGACTCGGGCTAATGGACACTGACTAAACACAAATTAGGAAAAGTCCATCAGTCTATGGATGGGCACGCTGCCCAAAAAACTGTCTATATATTGGCTTTGGGGAATACCCATTTGCCGGGCAACAGAAAGATATATTAATAAATGCAATGGTAAGTTTACAAACAATTTTCTCTTCATAGGCTTCGCAAATTAGTATGTCCTTGATAAAAAAATAAGCCATTAACGAAATAAAAGCGGATTCCAGTTCATCCATAAATGCTATGACACCAGAATCAACTGCGTGGCAGGTAGGCTGGCGTCATACTCCATTGCGTCATGAATGATGCAGCTGAGACCGACACGGACGCATACTTGATGACGGACTAAGCGTCGGTGTGCGAATTGTATTGCTTTACTATTTAATACACCTGTTGTTATACATTTTGAAACGAATTTGACTTGGCGCTCTTGCTGCCATAGACAGCAGCAGTGGCCATTCAAATTGGTTTCAAAATATGCAACAGTTTACATGTATACCTTTCTGGGAATTGGTTGCTTTAGGGAGTTCAGGGATCGATCGACCCCACCACGGGTGAAGTATGTATGGAAATAACACACGTGTCATGCG